>CM074725.1:21554571-21915791 GCA_037306005.1 Rhinophrynus dorsalis | reverse complement strand
CCCCTCTGGCAATCAGAGGGTTAATTGTTTAACCCAGCTTCCTTTACAGGTTTTCTGTTGCCGCAGGGTACAGATCTGGGCTGCATCTCTAGGAACAGACATAGTGAAATGTGATAGTTGCCATTTAATCCTTTGAGTGCCAGTGACCAACCATTGCAGGCATTCTACCACCCCAGTTATTGTATACAGAATCCAGGACAGTGGTTCCCAAGCTTTTTTTGCACACCTAACACACCCGTCTGGCATTTTCGGGGCACCCCTACCATTTTATGCCATTTGTTAAGGGTGTAACGAAGGTTACAGATACATAAATACAGAGTTATTGTTAGACCTCACAACTAAAATAAACCTATTGTGCATAGTAATATACTTAACCCCTTAACGACCCTTGACGGTCATAGTACGTTAAGGGTCAATCTGACTGAACGACCCATGACATACTATGACCGTCATGGAGTTCCGGGCTCCCCCCCGCGGCTGCACGCCGTTCGGGGAGTCCGGGAACCGGAAAATGAAAAAAAAAAAAAAAAAAAAGCTCTGCGGACGTTCAGTCGCCGGCGCGGCGCAGATCCTCCGGTCGTTAAGGGGTTAAATATACAGCTGGAAGTCTACATTCGCATTTTTGTCAAAGCCTTATGGATTAAATGGGGCACCCTAAGTGGATGTGCGGGGCACACCAAAGTGCCACGTCACCCTGGTTGAGAAACACTGATCCATGAGGTTGAATATTTTTTGGTGAGACTATCCCTTTAATAAACTGGCAGCAAATCCATAATAACTAGTGGTTTATCGATCAGCATGCATACTGGCTGCTGCATTTCTGCCACGTCTTCGCCACTGCCCCTGACCTGTCTGTACAACACGCACCGAGTGTTGCAATCTGCGACACCTGAACATTTTATCAGTGTTCCCCTCAGAGACCCAGGGACAGCACGTGGACACAGACGCTTCTCTACATATCTGGTGTTGAGCAATGACTTGTGCCATACAGAGTGCCTGACGCTTCGCCTTCAGAACATCGTATCATCAGTGCAAAAGTTATAACACACCACAGGCTTTCTGCAATGAACAGCTCAGCAGAGGGGACTCGTATTGTGTTTCAAGCACATATTGGGCAGTATGTTTAAAGGAGCAGTAAACTTTTTTTTATGAAAAACACATATTTTATAGAGCATTTCCTGCTGAATAAAACAAGGTCACTCCTCCATTGCTGTCAGGTGTTCTATTCAAAACTTACAGCAGTTTAAATAATCAGGAAGTGAATTTAACTGTGTTTACTTCCTGATAGTTCTAACTGACAGGATGTGAATTTACTGTGTTTACTTCCTGATACTTCTAACTGACAGGAAGTGACTCAGCAGTTTCTATCACATTCTATAGAATTTGACCACTAGAGGGCACTGCTAATGTAAAAAAACATGAGTTTATACTGTAATAATTTCTAGAAATATAAATCTCTCGGCAGTGGGAGGACCCTTATTTTACTCAATAGGAAAAATCCCTACAATATATATGTTTTTCATAAAAAAAAGTTTACTGCTCCTTTAAAGAAAAAAGGGAGATTTCTGGGACAGACCAGCTGTACTTAAAATGTTGCGTCTTAAAGTGTTGCATTTCTTTGGCTGCGTCATTCCGAATGGTGAATGCGCCATTTTAAGACACAACATTTTAAGTGTGCCGCTTCGAAAGTAAACCCTACACCGGAGATTTAATAGTTCTTGTTTGTCTGATTGAGGTTCTTAACTCCTTGGATGCTACTGAAGACTCCAGTATTGCTTAGAATTCCTTGGGGGAGATTCACTAAGCGGTGATAAAGAGGTGATAATATGGAGATGACTTCTCCAGTGATATCACTTCTCCAGTTCCTGTGTTTATTCCCGGGGGTTTTGCTCGTTTGGTACTTGTTTCTCGCTATGTACTAACAAAGTCCAGAGAAAACTGGTGTATCTTTCCTCTAGATTCCTGAACATGTAGAAGGGGAGGCGTTTCAGGCATTACATTCTTACCAGCGGCTTTGAAACTGCGTTACCCGGGTCCCCAGGTCAGAGGCTGATTCTCCAAATGTGGGGAGTTTCTAACAAAACTCTGGCCCACTTCTCCTCCTTCCCCCCACCTGTTCCTCCCACTTCTCCTCCTCCTCCCACCCTGTTCCTTCCGCTTCTCCTCCTTCCCCCCCTTCCTCCCACTTTTCCACTCCTTCCCATCCTGTCCTCCCACTTCCCTCCCACTTCTCCTCCTTCTCCACCCTGTTCCTCCCACTTCCCTCCCACTTCTCCTCCTTCCCCACCCTGTTCCTCCCGCTTCTCCTCCTTCCCACCCTGTTCTCCTACTTCTCCTCTTTCCCCACCCTGTTCCTCCTACTTCCCTCCCACTTCTCCTCCTTCCCACCCTGTTCCTCCCACTTCCCTCCCACTTCTCCTCCTTCCCACCCTGTTCCTTCCCACTTCCCTCCCACTTCTCTTCCTTCCCACCCTGTTCCTCCTACTTCCCTCCCACTTCTCCTCCTTCCCACCCTGTTCCTCCACTTCCCTCCCCACTTGTCCTCCTTCCCCACCCTGTTCCTCCCACTTCCCTCCACTTCTCCTCCTTCCCCACCTATTCCTCCCACTTCCCTGCCACTTCTCCTCCTTCCCACCCTGTTCCTCCTGCTTCTCCTCCTCCTCCTCCTGTTCCTCCCACTTCTCCTCCTTCCCCACCCTGTTCCTCCCACTTCCCTCCCACTTCTTCTTCTTCCCCCACCATGTTCCTCCCACTTCTCCCTCCTTCCCTCCCCTGTTCCTTCCCACTTCTCCTCCTTCCCCACTCTGTTCCTCCCCCCTTCTCCTTCCCCACCCTGTTCCTCCAACTTCTCCTCCGTCCCACCCTGTTGCTCCAACTTCTCCTCCTTCCCTACCCTGTTCCCACCTCTTCTCTTTCTCCACCCCTTTCTCCAGGTTTATTCTCCAGATGTGGGAGTTTATACTAAAACTCTGCCCACTTCTTCTCCTTCCCCACCCTGTTCCTCCCACCTCTTCTCTTTCTCCACCCTATTCCTCCCACTTCTCCTTCCCCACCCTGTTCCTCCAACTTCTGCTCCTTCCCACCCTGTTCCTCCTGCTTCTCCTCCTTCTCCACCCTGTTCCTCCCACTTCTCCTTCCCCACCCTGTTCCTCCTGCTTCTCCACCCTGTTCCTGTCACTTCTCCTCCTTCCCCCAACCAGTTCCTCCCCACTTCTCCTCCTTCCCCACCCTGTTCCTCCCACTTCTCCTCCTTCCCCAACCAGTTCCTCCCACTTCTCTTCCTTCCCCACCCTGTTCCACCCACTTCTCCTCCTTCCCACCCTACCTGTTCCTCCTACTTCTCCTCCCTTCCCACCCTGTTCCTCCCCCACTTCTCCTCCTTCCCCAACCAGTTCCTCCCACTTCTTCTCCTTCTCCACCCCGTTCCTCCTGCTTCTCCTCCTTCCCCACCCTGTTCCCTTCCCACCCTTTCCCTCCCACTTCTCCTTCTCCTCCTTCCCCACCCTATTCCTCCCACTTCCCTGCCACTTCTCCTCCTTTCCCCACCCTGTTCCTCCTGCTTCTCCTCCTCCCTGTTCCTCCCACTTCTCCTTCCCCACACCTGTTCCTCCCACTTCCCCTCCCACTTCTCCTTCTTCCCCACCCTGTTCCTCCCACTTCTCCTCTCCTTCCCTCCCTGTTCCTTCCACTTCTCCTCCTTCCCCACTCTGTTCCTCCCCCTTCTCCTTCCCCACCCTGTTCCTCCAACTTCTCCTCCGTCCCACCCCTGTTCCTCCCAACTTCTCCTCCTACCCCTAGCCCCTGTTCCACCTCTTCTCTTTCTCCACCCTTTCTCCAGGCTTATTCTCCAGATGTGGGGAGTTTATACTAAAACTCTGCCCACTTCTCTCTCCCTTCCCCACCCTGTTCCTCCCACTTCTTCTCTTTCTCCACCCTATTCCTCCCCACTTCTCCTTCCCCACCCTGTTCCTCCAACTTCTGCTCCCTTCCCACCCTGTTCCTCCTGCTTCTCCACCCTGTTCCTCCCACTTCTCCTTCCCCACCCTGTTCCTCCTGCTTCTCCACCCCTGTTCCTGCCACTTCTCCTTCCCCACCCTGTTCCTCCCACTTCTCCTCCTTCCCCAACCAGTTCCTCCCGCTTCTTCTCCTTCCCCACCCCTGTTCCTCCCACTTCTTCTCTTTCCCCATCCTGTTCCTCCCACTCTCTCTTCTTCTCCACCCCGTTCCTCCTGCTTCTCCTCCTTCTCCACCCTGTTCTCCTCCCACTTTTGTCGATGTTTGTTTGGCCACGCCCACAACTTGTGAGCAAACCACTCCCCCCTTTTTGATGCAATTTGCGTCATTTATATCCCCCAGTGGCACCAGAAAGTGTCTCCTCAGGAGCCTCCATAAAATATTAGTTCCCAGGTATGTTGAGGACTGATTGGAGCATCTCTGGGTTGAAGGAAGTAGGGATGGGGAAATATAAGTGTTAACATTTAAATCATCTCTGGATCGGCTCAATTTGAAAGTCCGCAGGTATTAGTGTGCATGCCGGTATGCACTAAAATGATCATATTCTCTAGTATGTGCCCCAGCGTGCAAAAATATGATTTTTAGTCTAGTGTATAAGCACGGAGAATGGCCCACTCTGATGGATCGGGGGATTCTCTCCAATGACTTGCCGATTTGTCTGGCAGAAAACATTGCATTTCCACGCAGTTCACTTGCTGTTATTTACTCACTTCATGATAGAAAATTTGGGAAAAAGAAATTTACACCAGTTGTCTTAACCCTTTGACTGCCAGAATGGTGCCCAGTACATTGCTTAACAAAATTTTGGGACACGACCACCTCTGACACTCGAATGATTAAAGGCAAAAATCTGCATTGGCTTCTGGGGGAATTTCTATTTCTTTGATAAATTGGACCTGTCACAGTAAGACCAGTTCGTTTCATAGAGATTTAACCCCTTCGCGTCCTGTGACGTACCCGGGACCATCACGCTGGTCCGGCACTTAAGGACCAGTGACGGTCCTGGTACATCACGTCGTACTTTACTCACCTGCAGGGAGCGGCGGCGAGTAATACCGTGGACTGAAATTGATCGCTCCAAGACCGGAGCAATCTCTTTCAGTCCTCCTTTCGATGTGTCGCCCCATGTGATCAGTCACGTGGGACAGCACGTCGAACTCGTCTATCTGGTCCTTAAAGGAGCAGACTACTGCGGGATCGTCAGACCTTAAGGGGTTAAAGGACTAGTGATTTTTTTTTTTTTTTTGTAATGGAAACGTAGACGTTATAGGATTTTTCCCTGCTGAGTACTTCCACTGTGGCAGAAGCTTTATTCAAATATTATAATGGTTAAAACTATCTCGAAGTAAAGAATCTGTTGCTATCACATTCTATGGAGAACTGTAGTATTTGACTTGCCTCTCCCATAGAATGTGTTAAATGAATAGTAATACTTAAAATTAAAAAAAAATATGTTGTAGGGTTTATCTCCCGAGTAAAACAAAGGCACTCCCACTGCTGAAAGGGGTTTTATTCAAAAGTTATTACAGCTCAAACTTGAATGTTTTGGGTGCAGTGTCACAGTGGCCTGAAATTGTACTGTGGTGCCGTTGCTACACCATCCTATGGACTGCTCTGGTCAGTTGACCATAAATCATCCGTAGGATGGTGTAGCAACGAGCGCCACTGTGATATTGCACCTAAAAAATTAAAGTCTGAGCTGCAAAAATGTTTGAATAAAACACCTTTAAAAAAAACAAACAAACACTCTTTTTACTCAGGCGAATAAACCCTACAACATATATATATATATTTTTACATTTTAAGTATTACTATCCCTTTAAGAGCTATAAGTGAATTGACTGGACACCAGGGGGCAGTGTTAATGGTAAACAAACAGTTTAATCCTTTTGAGTGCCACTGGGGTGTGCAACACCTTGTTTTTCTGGAAAAACACAAACATTCACTGGAACTTTTTATTTTTTTAAACCCTTTGAGTGCCAGAGGGGTATGCAATGCATTGCAAAAGCAATGCGTTGCATACCCCTCTGGTACTCAAAGGGTTAAAAGAGTATTTATCATAATATATTATTTTTGGAAACCATATTCTGCACCTATAAATACAATACTGTATTTTCCCCCATTTGTATCCAATTTTGTCCAAATGAGACAAGTAAATGACCCCCCCCCCCTCCCCAAAAAAGTTTTTAGAGATCAGCTACAGGGGGGTTTATAAGTGCACGGGAATATTTGGTTCTGCTACAATGTTTCTGGGGGAATATTTATCAAATGTGTGTAAATTGCTAAAAAATCCTGAATACTCATATCTGTCTATAGGTCTGTGACGCATTGTGCCTGTTTATTAATATATAATTTGAAGACTGCAATAAGAAGCAGCACCCACATGACTCTCCAAAGTGCACAAAAGAGAGTTCATAGTCAACATTTTGGTTCATAGTCCTCACCATTTAGCTTGATAAAGGCCCCACTTTTTGACTTAAAGGATAGTATTGTTTCACAATAAAAGCAGCTCCAATTAATCTTCATGGTATTTGGGTCATGGAGAATGTTATTTCAGTACTGTCAGAGATGTCGTTCAAGAGTAATTGAATGATAAAGTATCCCCCCTCCCGGCCCGCAGCAAGACTGTCCAGATGGATCACAGAGAGGGACAATCTTCAGTGATCATAAGGAAAAACATGAAAAACCTGTCAAGAAGGGCAGGGTTTTCCTTATGATCGCAGTAAGAAGATTGTCCCTTGCTGTGACCTGTCCGGTCAGGAGACAGATTCCACATCTGATGGGAGGTATCTTACACTAGGTAAAAGGGACGGGAGGGGAATACTTTATCATTCAATTACTCTTATACTACAACTCTGACAGTATTGAAATAACACTCTTCATGGCCCAAATACTATGAAGATTAATTGGATCTGCTTTTTTGTGAAACATTAATATCCCTTTAAATGTTGACTAATAAACTCACCATAAACATACAGAATGTGAGAGGCTTGTGGGAATGAACAACAGCACAATGGCCTGTTCTACAGCTAGTCACCGCCCAGCAAGCATCACGTTTTAGCTCTCTACTGCCATTACAGAGGAGAAATTTCCACATATATATTAGATTAATCCCACCCAAAATGACGGGCAAGTCCCCCCTGCACGGGAACACCAGCTAACCCCCGACGTACATTTCGGCCTAGTTGGACCTCGTCAGGAGGGTGACGCTGGATTCTCTAGGCACTGAGAGCAAGGGGTCCACTTCTGGATTACCCTTCACTCTTAGGGAGACACCCTAAGTGTATTCAAAATAAACATATAGAATGTGAGAGGCTTCTGGGAATGAATAACAGCACAATGGCCTGTTCTACGGCTAGTCACCGTCCAGAAGCATCACGTTTTAGCTCTCTACTGCCAATGGACTTTTAAAAGGTCACACTGGTTTTGTCTACTTCTTCGAACAAACTATATATAAAAGAAATATTTGCATATAAATATATATTGCACCTGAAACAACCATGCTGACCATTCTTTCCCGCAGTTATCAGAAATGTGTGACTCACATGTATCAGTCACTAGTATGGTTACTGTGCACGGTGACAAGTGAATGTCAAGGGTGGGTCACATTGCATAACCCGTTCTGAGGAATCCAGCCGTCGGTTTCACATATTCTCCCTGCACCGCCAAAGAAATTGTTCCTAGAATTCATTAGTTCACAAGTACTCGGGAAAAAGTTAGGAATCGGGTTAAATGCCAAAATCTCTCCACAACCTTATGTGGTTCCTTTATGTAATGTGTCTCATAATAATGTCTCAGAGCCAGAAGCAATTCCACATCTGTTGGGAATTAAAATTTGCAGTAAAGTCAAAATAAACATTAGAATTCTGAAATCAAATAAATAATCTGCTGGTCTTCCTACAACAACAAATGGGAGGGAGGTGCAATAAGGCGTGATAAAGAGGTGATAAATTGGAAATTACTTCTCCAGTGATATCACTTCTCCAGTTCCTATGTTATTCTATGGATCCGATGCACTAAGATTTTTCCAACTTTGGAGATCTTAGTGTATTGGCTCTAGAAAGGTACATCGTTCTTCATGGGTTTTTTTTTTTTTCAATGACTACAATATTAAATAAACATATAATTAACCATTACTATCCCTTTAAACATGAATTTACTGGTTCAAAAGCAGAATTTGCAACGGGGCCCTAACACGCCACCAAAAAAGTCATCCATTAAGACTAGAGGAAGGCGATTTCGACTAAAACATAGGCAGGGATTCTTTACAGTAAGGGCGGTAAGGCTGTAGAATTCTTTGCGTTGGGATGTTGTGCTTGCAGATAATGCAACTGCGTTCAAAAAAGCAATGGATGCCTATCTAGCACAGAACAATATTGGCAATTATGACAGATGGCTTCAAAGCAAATAGGATATTGATCCGGGGAACTATTTGACTACCAGTTGGAGTCAGGAAGGAGTAACTCCCCCCACACACACACACTTGGACTACATTGGAAATTGCTCCAGAGGGCTTTTTTGTTGCCTTCCTCTGGATCAACAGGGGTGTTATTGGCATGGGCTGGACTTGATGGACGCATGTCTTTTTTCAGTCTTATCTACTATGTTACTATTTTAGTGATGGTAAAGTCAAAGTGGATGATGGCGACCCATGCAGAGACTGACCCATTCAGGAGGTACTTACAACTGACAAGTAATATGTAGGCAGATAGTGGTTAAGTTGGCTCAAAGCTGCTGGGATAATTTTCAAGTATACCCCCTGCTAGCTTGGCAGTAACTATTTGGGTAGTACGTAAATTACTGGGAACTCGTTCAGCTTTGAAACTCTGCTCATGCCCACAACCACATGTTGCCTGTCATTCTTGTTCTACTGCGTTTGTTGTTCAGTTCCATTTTGTTCATTAACCCTTTGAGTGCCAGAGGGGTATGCAGCGCATTGCTCTGCAATGCGTTGCATACCACTCTGGCACTCAAAGGGTTAAAGAGATTGCAAAACTTAATATGCAAAAAATGTATATTGTACGGTTTATTCTCCTGAGTAAAATAAAAAAGGGGTACTCCTAGGGTTGCCACCTTTTCTTCCAAAAAAAAACCGGCCATGGCATTCCGTCCATAGACTTAACATTGGACAGAAGCCATACCGGCTGGGTGGTAACCCTAGGTGCTCCGTCTGCTGAGAGGTGATTTATTCAATTGTTACTGAAGGTCAAACTTGTATTTTTTTAGTTTCAGTATCTCAGTGGCCTGAAATTATCCAGTGGCGCTGTTGCTACACCATCCTATGGAGATTCGTCTATACAATGAGATAGCAACAACACCACTATATAACTGAAGCCCATTGAGATACTGCACCAAAAAAAAATTCAAGATTGAGCTACAATAACTTTTGAATAAAGCACCTCTCAGAAGTGGGGGATCCCTTGCTTTACTCAGGGGCATAACATTCCCTTTTAACAAGACAGAGACAGCGTTTTGTTGCTGTGACACTTGCACAGAATGCAGATCAGAGCTGACAATCTGCACTGGGTCAGCGCTCAGTCAGTCGTATAAATCGTTAACAGTTAAGGTGTTGTTTATGCCATTCCTCTTACCGCATTGTCCGTTTCTCTATGGCATTATCTCTCCAGATATTAGGTTTTGTGTTAGCTGAAGCAGAAAGCACCCAGCCAGCCCGTTAAGCGCTGCAATCATTAACATTGATAAGTTTGCAACTGTGCTGTCTTAACGTCACAGGCAGTCAGCTGTGAGACCCATAGCTGGCACAGATCACCTACTCCGATTGTTTTATATGCCGCCTGTGTGGCTTATTTTTTTATTTTATTTTTTTCATTAACTATCAAATGGGTTTGTGTTGTGTTTCAGGAAAAAAAAATCAGATTATCAGCTTTTTGCCTTCTTTTATTTGATGGCAGAGAAAACTTTTAGTGACGCAACCAGCATCCATGCTCGCTACCGCACAGTGGGGCATCTGCTTAGAAACCTGTAGTGAGTTTTGTAAACAACTGTTGGTGACCAAGGAGATGAACATAGGTATCTGCGCTTAGTGATATGAACAGGGAGGTAAATTAAAACTTTACTTCGGACCGTGCACGCTTTAATCATTTTTACCAGAAATTCTTAGATTACTTTGTGACCTACTGATACCTCTTTGTGTAACTGAATAAATGATTTAGAGAAAACTAAAGTATTTTATTTACACTGACTAAGTTATAAACACAAACATAAATGTGAGTTTTGTTGCTGTAGAGCAGTGTAGATACACTTATATACACAGTATGATCTCCTAAACACAGGGATACCAGGGTGATACACTTCTATACACACCACACAGTCTGATCTCCTAAACACAGGGACACCAGTGTGATACACTTATATACACACCACACAGTCTGATCTCCTAAACACAGGGATACCAGGGTGATACACTTCTATACACACCACACAGTCTGATCTCCTAAATACAGGGACACCAGGGTGATACACTTCTATACACAACACACAGTCTGATCTCCTAAACACAGGGACACCAGGGTGATACACTTATATACACACCACACAGTCTGATCTCCTAAACACAGGGACACCAGGGTGATAGACGTATATACACACACCACACTGTCTGATCTCCTAAACACAGGGACACCAGTGTGATACACTTATATACACACCACACAGTCTGATCTCCTAAACACAGGGACACCAGGGTGATACACTTACATACACACCACACAGTCTGATCTTCTAAACACAGGGACACCAGGGTGATACACTTATATACACACCACACAGTCTGATCTTCTAAACACAGGGACACCAGGGTGATACACTTATATACACACCACACAGTCTGATCTCCTAAACACAGTGACACCAGGGTGATACACTTCTATACACACCATACAGTCTGATCTCCTAAACACAGGGACACCAGGGTGATACACTTATATACACACCCGCACATTCTGATCTCCTAAACACAGGGACACCAGGGTGATACACTTATATACACACCACACAGTCTGATCTCCTAAACACAGGGACACCAGGGTGATACACTTATATACACACCACACAGTCTGATCTCCTAAACACAGGGACACCAGGGTGATACACTTCTATACACACCACACAGTCTGATCTCCTAAACACAGGGACACCAGGGTGATACACTTATATATACACCACACAGTCTGATCTCCTAAACACAGGGACACCAGGGTGATACACTTCTATACACACCACACAGTCTGATCTCCTAAACACAGGACACCAGAGTGATACACTTCTATACACACCACACAATCTGATCTCCTAAACACAGGGACACCAGGGTGATACACTTATATACACACCACACAGTCTGATCTCCTAAACACAGGGACACCAGGGTGATACACTTATATACACACCACACAGTCTGGTCACCTAAACACAGGGACACCAGAGTGATACACTTCTATACACACCACACAGTCTAATCTCCTAAACACAGGGACACCAGGGTGATACACTTATATACACACCACACAGTCTGTTCTCCTAAACACAGGGACACCAGGGTGATACACTTATATACACACCACACAGTCTGATCTCCTACACACAGGGACACCAGGGTGGTACACTTCTATACAGACCATACAGTCTGATCTCCTACACACAGGGACACCAGGGTGATACACTTATATACACACCACATAGTCTGATCTTCTAAACACAGGGACACCAAGGTGATATATACACACCACACAGTCTGATCTCCTAAACACAGGGACACCAAGGTGATACACTTATATACACACCACATAGTCTGATCTTGTACACACAGGGACACCAAGGTGATACACTTCTATACACACCACACAGTCTGATCTCCTAAACACAGGGACACCAGGGTGATACACTTCTATACACACCACACACTCTGATTTCCTAAACACAGGAACACCAGGGTGATACACTTATGTACACACCACACAGTCTGATCTCCTACACACAGGGACACCAAGGTGATGCACTTATATACACACCACACAGTCTGATCTCCTAAACACAGGGACACCAAGGTGGGAAAGAGGGACAGAGGGATTTGTGTCTCAAAGAAGGACTATTCCTCCTAAAGAGGGACACTTGGGAGGTATAGACCCCTAATATCTCCTAAAGAGGGACACTTGGGAGGTATGGACCCCTAATATCTCCTAAAGAGGGACACTTGGGAGGTATGGACCTCTAATATCTTCTAAAGAGGGACAATTGGGAGGTATGGACCCCTAATATCTCCTAAAGAGGGACACTAGGGAGGTATGGACTCCTAGTATCTCCTAAAGAGGGACACTTGGGAGGTATGGACCCCTAATATCTTCTAAAGAGGGACACTAGGGAGGTATGGACTCCTAGTATCTCCTAAAGAGGGACACTTGGGAGGTATGGACCCCTAATATCTTCTAAAGAGGGACACTAGGGAGGTATGGACTCCTAATATCTCCTAAAGAGGGACACTTGGGAGGTATGGACTCCTAGTATCTCCTAAAGAGGGACACTTGGGAGGTATGGACCCCTAATATCTCCTAAAGAGGGACACTAGGGAGGTATGGACTCCTAGTATCTCCTAAAGAGGGACACTTGGGAGGTATGGACTCCTAGTATCTCCTAAAGAGGGACACTTGGGAGGTATGGACCCCTAATATCTTCTAAAGAGGGACACTTGGGAGGTGTGTACCCCTAATATCTCCTAAAGAGGAATACTTGGGAGGTATGGACATTGAGGTTCTCAAAGGACATTAACACTGGCCTAAATTAAAAGGTCGTCACAGGGCATTGCTGGAAGCGGGCGACAAATACAAGTATGACACCTGCTGTGACGCTATCACAGATGACTCTGGAGGGAGTGAGTAGCAGGAGGAGAAGCTCAGATAGGGTTGCGGCGGGTGGAAAGAGGGAATCAGAGACCCAAAAACTACTTTTTTGTGTGAGTAGAGGGGGAAAACAAAGGTACAGACTATACATAGGCACTCTTGTTTTCCCCTAAAATCTTGGGTATAATTTACACCTGCTTATTATACAGAGGTGCGTATGATACCTGAGATTTTATGGTAAATGAAAGGGAATTTTAAATTGTCCCCCTATGATTTGCCCTGTAATTGCTCCTCCCACGTGTCAGAAAGCGTGAACTCCCTTTGCCGAAGTGACCAACCAGAACGTCCGTGCAGGATTCTTGTAGGAAGAATGGCCCATTATAATAAAATCAAAGTGGATTTATATTTGTGTAAACCAACTGTACCGCGGGGACAAATACAAGTTCCTATTAAATTACATTGGGCTTTTAATCTCTTGAGTGCTACAGAGGTCTCGCAAGGCAGTAAAGACCTCTCTGGCATTCAAGGGGTTAAAAAGCTCTGTTAAAGTGCGTGGGAATTCAGCGCAGTTGGTTGACTCCAATATAAATCCAGTTTGCTTTTATAGATAAGGGCCTATATTTCATGGGGCCTCTCTGAAACGTTTTATCATGAACTAGTAGTACACGGGCCACGGTACGGGGTAGTCGCGGTGCAGTCACGCCCAGTAGAGGATGCCCGCGTCGCGGCTGATACAGAGCTGGACGCTCTGAAGTCTGACCTCCGGTCTGACGTAGGAGTACCCAGCTCTGTATCAGCCTTGTCACGGGCAGTCTCTACTGCACATGACCACAGCACGCACAGCAGTCTCTACTGCACATGACCACAGCACGCACAGCAGTCTCTACTGCACATGACCACAGCACGCAGAGCAGTCTCTACTGCACATGACCACAGCACGCGCAGCAGTCTCTCCTGCACATGACCACAGCACGCGCAGCAGTCTCTACTGCCCATGACCACAGCACGCACAGCAGTCTCTACTGCACATGACCACAGCACGCGGAGCAGTCTCTACTGCACATGACCACAACACGCGGAGCAGTCTCTACTGCACATGACCACAGCACGCCCAGCAGTCTCTACTGCACATGAACACAGCACGCAGAGTAGTCTCTACTGCACATGACTACAGCACGCGCAGCAGTCTCTACTGCACATGACCACAGCACGCGCAGCAGTCTCTACTGCCCATGACCACAGCACGCACAGCAGTCTCTACTGCACATGACCACAGCACGCGGAGCAGTCTCTACTGCACATGACCACAGCACGCGGAGCAGTCTCTACTGCACATGACCACAGCACGCCCAGCAGTCTCTACTGCACATGACTACAGCACGCGGAGCAGTCTCTACTGCACATGACCACAGCACGCCCAGCTGTCTCTACTGCACATGACCACAGCACGCCCAGCAGTCTCTCCTGCACATGACCTCAGCACGCGCAGCAGTCTCTACTGCACATGACCACAGCACGCACAGCAGTCTCTACTGCACATGACCACAGCACGCACAGCAGTCTCTACTGCACATGACCACAGCACGCGCAGCAGTCTCTACTGCACATGACCACAGCACGCACAGCAGTCTCTACTGCACATGACTACAGCACGCCCAGCAGTCTTTACTGCACATGACCTCAGCACGCGCAGCAGTCTCTACTGCACATGACCACAGCACGCGCAGCAGTCTCTACTGCACATGACCACAGCACGCCCAGCAGTCTCTACTGCACATGACTACAGCACGCCCAGCAGTCTCTATTGCACATGACCACAGCACGCCCAGCAGTCTCTACTGCACATGACCACAGCACGCCCAGCAGTCTCTACTGCACATGACCACAGCACGTGCAGCAGTCTCTACTGCACATGACCACAGCACGCGCAGCAGTCTCTACTGCACATGACCACAGCACGCGGAGCAGTCTCTACTGCACATGACCACAGCACGCGGAGCAGTCTCTACTGCACATGACCACTGCACGCCCAGCAGTCTCTACTGCACATGACCACAGCACGCGGAGCAGTCTCTACTGCACATGACCACAGCATGCGCAGCAGTCTCTACTGCACATGACCACAGCACGCCCAGCAGTCTCTACTGCACATGACCACAGCACGCACAGCAGTCTCTACTGCACATGACCACAGCACGCGGAGCAGTCTCTACTGCACATGACCACAGCACGCGGAGCAGTCTCTACTGCACATGACCACAGCACGCGCAGCAGTCTCTACTGCACATGACCACAGCACGCGCAGCAGTCTCTACTGCACATGACCACAGCACGCCCAGCAGTCTCTACTGCACATGACCACAGCACGCGGAGCAGTCTCTACTGCACATAACCACAGCACGCGGAGCAGTCTCTACTGCACATGACCACAGCACGCCCAGCTGTCTCTACTGCACATGGACCACAGCACGCCCAGCTGTCTCTACTGCACATGACCACAGCACGCGGAGCAGTCTCTACTGCACATGACCACAGCACGCGGAGCAGTCTCTACTGCACATGGACCACAGCACGCCCAGCTGTCTCTACTGCACATGACCACAGCACGCGGAGCTGTCTCTACTGCACATGACCACAGCACGCGGAGCAGTCTCTACTGCACATGACCACAGCACGCGCAGCAGTCTCTACTGCACATGACCACAGCACGCACAGCAGTCTCTACTGCACATGACCACAGCACGCGGAGCAGTCTCTACTGCACATGGACCACAGCACGCCCAGCAGTCTCTACTGCACATGACCACAGCACGCGGAGCAGTCTCTACTGCACATGACCACAGCACGCCCAGCAGTCTCTCCTGCACATGACCACAGCACGCGGAGCAGTCTCTACTGCACATGACCACAGCACGCGGAGCAGTCTCTCCTGCACATGACCACAGCACGCACAGCAGTCTCTACTGCACATGACCACAGCACGCGGAGCAGTCTCTACTGCACATGGACCACAGCACGCCCAGCAGTCTCTACTGCACATGACCACAGCACGCGGAGCAGTCTCTACTGCACATGACCACAGCACGCCCAGCAGTCTCTCCTGCACATGAGCACAGCACGCACAGCAGTCTCTACTGCACATGACCACAGCACGCGGAGCAGTCTCTACTGCACATGACCACAGCACGCGCAGCAGTCTCTACTGCACATGACCACAGCACGCCCAGCAGTCTCTACTGCACATGACCACAGCACGCCCAGCAGTCTCTACTGCACATGACCACAGCATGCGCAGCAGTCTCTACTGCACATGACCACAGCACGCGGAGCAGTCTCTACTGCACATGACCACAGCACGCGGAGCAGTCTCTACTGCACATGACCACTGCACGCCCAGCAGTCTCTACTGCACATGACCACAGCACGCGGAGCAGTCTCTACTGCACATGACCACAGCAAGCGCAGCAGTCTCTACTGCACATGACCACAGCACGTGGAGCAGTCTCTACTGCACATGACCACAGCACGCCCAGCAGTCTCTACTGCACATGGACCACAGCACGCGCAGCAGTCTCTACTGCACATGACCACAGCACGCCCAGCAGTCTCTACTGCACATGACCACAGCACGCCCAGCAGTCTCTACTGCACATGACCACAGCACGCGGAGCAGTCTCTACTGCACATGACCACAGCATGCCCAGCAGTCTCTACTGCACATGACCACAGCACGCCCAGCAGTCTCTACTGCACATGACCACAGCACGCCCAGCAGTCTCTACTGCACATGACCACAGCACGCGGAGCAGTCTCTACTGCACATGACCACAGCATGCCCAGCAGTCTCTACTGCACATGAACACAGCACGCCCAGCAGTCTCTACTGCACATGACTACAGCACGCGGAGCAGTCTCTACTGCACATGACCACAGCACGCGGAGCAGTCTCTACTGCACATGACCACAGCACGCGGAGCAGTCTCTACTGCACATGACCACAGCACGCCCAGCAGTCTCTACTGCACATGACCACAGCACGCGCAGCAGTCTCTACTGCACATGACCACAGCACGCGGAGCAGTCTCTACTGCACATGACCACAGCACGCCCAGCTGTCTCTACTGCACATGACCACAGCACGCGCAGCAGTCTCTACTGCACATGGACCACAGCACGCCCAGCTGTCTCTACTGCACATGACCACAGCACGCCCAGCAGTCTCTACTGCACATGACCACAGCACGCCCAGCAGTCTCTACTGCACATGACAACAGCACGCCCAGCAGTCTCTACTGCACATGGACCACAGCACGCCCAGCAGTCTCTACTGCACATGACCACAGCACGCCCAGCAGTCTCTACTGCACATGACAACAGCACGCCCAGCAGTCTCTACTGCACATGACAACAGCACGCCCAGCAGTCTCTACTGCACATGACCACAGCACGCCCAGCAGTCTCTACTGCACATGACAACAGCACGCCCAGCAGTCTCTACTGCACATGACCACAGCACGCGCAGCAGTCTCTACTGCACATGACCACAGCACGCCCAGCAGTCTCTACTGCACATGACCACAGCACGCACAGCTGTCTCTACTGCACATGACAACAGCACGCCCAGCAGTCTCTACTGCACATGACCACAGCACGCCCAGCAGTCTCTACTGCACATGACCACAGCACGCCCAGCAGTCTCTACTGCACATGGACCACAGCACGCACAGCAGTCTCTACTGCACATGACCACAGCACGCCCAGCAGTCTCTACTGCACATGACTACAGCACGCACAGCAGTCTCTACTGCACATGACCACAGCACGCGGAGCAGTCTCTACTGCACATGACTACAGCACGCCCAGTAGTCTCTACTGCACATGACCACAGCACGCCCAGCAGTCTCTACTGCACATGGACCACAGCACGCACAGCAGTCTCTACTGCACATGACCACAGCACGCACAGCAGTCTCTACTGCACATGACAACAGCACGCCCAGCAGTCTCTACTGCACATGACCACAGCACGCGGAGCAGTCTCTACTGCACATCACCACAGCACGCGCAGCAGTCTCTACTGCACATGACCACAGCACGCACAGCAGTCTCTACTGCACATGACCACAGCACGCCCAGCAGTCTCTCCTGCACATGACCACAGCACGCACAGCAGTCTCTACTGCACATGACTACAGCACGCGGAGCAGTCTCTACTGCACATGGACCACAGCACGCCCAGCAGTCTCTACTGCACATGACCACAGCACGCGGAGCAGTCTCTACTGCACATGGACCACAGCACGCCCAGCAGTCTCTACTGCGCATGACCATAGCACGCCCAGCAGTCTTTACTGCACATGACCACAGCACGCGGAGCAGTCTCTACTGCACATGACTACAGCACGCCCAGCAGTCTCTACTGCACATGACTACAGCACGCACAGCAGTCTCTACTGCACATGACTACAGCACGCACAGCAGTCTCTACTGCACATGACCACAGCACGCCCAGCAGTCTCTACTGCACATGACCACAGCACACGCAGCAGTCTCTACTGCACATGACCACAGCACGCACAGCAGTCTCTACTGCACATGACCACAGCACGCGCAGCAGTCTCTACTGCACATGACTACAGCACGCGGAGCAGTCTCTACTGCACATGACTACAGCACGCACAGCAGTCTCTACTGCACATGACTACAGCACGCGGAGCAGTCTCTACTGCACATGACTACAGCACGCGGAGCAGTCTCTACTGCACATGACCACAGCACGCACAGCAGTCTCTACTGCACATGACTACAGCACGCGGAGCAGTCTCTACTGCACATGATCACAGCACGCACAGCAGTCTCTACTGCACATGACTACAGCACGCGGAGCAGTCTCTACTGCACATGATCACAGCACGCACAGCAGTCTCTACTGCACATGACCACAGCACGCCCAGCAGTCTCTACTGCACATGACTACAGCACGCGGAGCAGTTTCTACTGCACATGACCACAGCACGCGGAGCAGTCTCTACTACACATGACTACAGCACACGGAGCAGTCTCTACTGCACATGACTACAGCACGCGGAGCAGTCTCTACTGCACATGACCACAGCACGCACAGCAGTCTCTACTGCACATGACCACAGCACGCCCAGCAGTCTCTACTGCACATGACCACAGCACGCCCAGCAGTATCTACTGCACATGATCACAGCACGCACAGCAGTCTCTACTGCACATGACCACAGCACGCCCAGCAGTATCTACTGCACATGACTACAGCACGCACAGCAGTCTCTACTGCACATGACCACAGCACGCACAGCAGTCTCTACTGCACATGACCACAGCACGCCCAGCAGTCTCTACTGCACATGACCACAGCACGCCCGGCAGTCTCTACTGCACATGACCACAGCACGCCCGGCAGTCTCTACTGCACATGACCACAGCACGCGGAGCAGTCTCTACTGCACATGACCACAGCACGCGGAGCAGTCTCTACTGCACATGACCACAGCACGCGGAGCAGTCTCTACTGCACATGACCACAGCACGCGCAGCAGTCTCTACTGCACATGACCACAGCACGCGGAGCAGTCTCTACTGCACATGACCACAACACGCGCAGCAGTCTCTACTGCACATGACCACAACACGAGCAGCAGTCTCTACTGCACATGACCACAGCACGCACAGCAGCCTCTACTGCACATGACCACTGCACGCGGAGCAGTCTCTACTGCACATGACCACAGCACGCGGAGCAGTCTCTACTGCACATGACCACAGCACGCGGAGCAGTCTCTACTGCACATGACTACAGCACGCGGAGCAGTCTCTACTGCACATGACCACAGCACGCGGAGCAGTCTCTACTGCACATGACCACAGCACGCGGAGCAGTCTCTACTGCACATAACCACAGCATGCGGAGCAGTCTCTACTGCACATGACCACAACACGCGGAGCAGTCTCTACTGCACATGACCACAGCACGCACAGCAGTCTCTACTGCACATGACTACAGTACGCCCAGCAGTCTCTACTGCACATGACCACAGCACGCCCAGCAGTCTCTACTGCACATGACCACAGCACGCGGAGCAGTCTCTACTGCACATGACCACAGCACGCCCAGCAGTCTCTACTGCACATGACTACAGCACGCGCAGCAGTCTCTACTGCACATGACTACAGCACGCGGAGCAGTCTTTACTGCACATGACCACAGCACGCCCAGCTGTCTCTACTGCACATGACCACAGCACGCGCAGCAGTCTCTACTGCACATGACTACAGCACGCCCAGCAGTCTCTACTGCACATGACTACAGCACGCACAGCAGTCTCTACTGCACATGACCACAGCACGCGGAGCAGTCTCTACTGCACATGACCGCAGCACGCCCAGCAGTCTCTACTGCACATGACTACAGCACGCACAGCAGTCTCTACTGCACATGACTACAGCACGCACAGCAGTCTCTACTGCACATGACCACAGCGCGCGCAGCAGTCTCTACTGCACATGACTACAGCACGCCCAGCAGTCTCTACTGCACATGTCTACAGCACGCCCAGCAGTCTCTACTGCACATGACCACAGCACGCGGAGCAGTCTCTACTGCACATGACTACAGCACGCCCAGCAGTCTCTACTGCACATGACCACAGCACGCCCAGCAGTCTCTACTGCACATGACTACAGCACGCCCAGCAGTCTCTACTGCACATGACTACAGCACGCACAGCAGTCTCTACTGCACATGACTACAGCACGCCCAGCAGTCTCTACTGCACATGACTACAGCACGCACAGCAGTCTCTACTGCACATGACTACAGCACGCACAGCAGTCTCTACTGCACATGACTACAGCACGCCCAGCAGTCTCTACTGCACATGACTACAGCACGCACAGCAGTCTCTACTGCACATGACTACGGAATGGCCAGCAGTCTCTACTGCACATGACTACAGCACGCGGAGCAGTCTCTACTGCACATGACTACAGCACGCACAGCAGTCTCTACTGCACATGACCACAGCACGCACAGCAGTCTCTACTGCACATGACCACAGCACGCACAGCAGTCTCTACTGCACATGACCACAGCACGCACAGCAGTCTCTACTGCACATGACTACAGCACGCGGAGCAGTCTCTACTGCACATGACCACAGCACGCGGAGCAGTCTCTACTGCACATGACCACAGCACGCGGAGCAGTCTCTACTGCACATGACGACAGCACGCGCAGCAGTCTCTACTGCACATGACCACAGCACGCCCAGCAGTCTTTACTGCACATGACTACAGCACGCACAGCAGTCTTTACTGCACATGACCACAGCACGCGGAGCAGTCTCTACTGCACATGACTACAGCACGCCCAGCAGTCTCTACTGCACATGACTACAGCACGCCCAGCTGTCTCTACTGCACATGACTACAGCACACCTAGCAGTCTTTACTGCACATGACCACAGCACGCGGAGCAGTCTCTACTGCACATGACCACAGCACGCGGAGCAGTCTCTACTGCACATGACCACAGCACGCGGAGCAGTCTCTACTGCACATGACCACAACATGCGCAGCAGTCTCTACTGCACATGACCACAGCACGCGGAGCAGTCTCTACTGCACATGACCACAACACGCGCAGCAGTCTCTACTGCACATGACCACAACACGCACAGCAGTCTCTACTGCACATGACCACTGCACGCACAGCAGCCTCTACTGCACATGACCACAGCACGCGGAGCAGTCTCTACTGCACATGACCACAGCACGCGGAGCAGTCTCTACTGCACATGACCACAGCACGCGGAGCAGTCTCTACTGCACATGACTACAGCACGCGGAGCAGTCTCTACTGCACATGACCACAGCACGCGGAGCAGTCTCTACTGCACATGACCACAGCACGCGGAGCAGTCTCTACTGCACATAACCACAGCACGCGGAGCAGTCTCTACTGCACATGACCACAACACGCGGAGCAGTCTCTACTGCACATGACCACAACACGCGGAGCAGTCTCTACTGCACATGACCACAGCACGCACAGCAGTCTCTACTGCACATGACTACAGCACGCACAGCAGTCTCTACTGCACATGACCACAGCACGCCCAGCAGTCTCTACTGCACATGACCACAGCACGCGGAGCAGTCTCTACTGCACATGACCACAGCACGCCCAGCAGTCTCTACTGCACATGACTACAGCACGCGCAGCAGTCTCTACTGCACATGACTACAGCACACGGAGCAGTCTTTACTGCACATGACCACAGCACGCCCAGCTGTCTCTACTGCACATGACCACAGCACGCGCAGCAGTCTCTACTGCACATGACTACAGCACGCCCAGCAGTCTCTACTGCACATGACTACAGCACGCACAGCAGTCTCTACTGCACATGACCACAGCACGCGGAGCAGTCTCTACTGCACATGACCACAGCACGCCCAGCAGTCTCTACTGCACATGACTACAGCACGCACAGCAGTCTCTACTGCACATGACTACAGCACGCACAGCAGTCTCTACTGCACATGACCACAGCGCGCGCAGCAGTCTCTACTGCACATGACTACAGCACGCCCAGCAGTCTCTACTGCACATGTCTACAGCACGCCCAGCAGTCTCTACTGCACATGACCACAGCACGCGGAGCAGTCTCTACTGCACATGACTACAGCACGCCCAGCAGTCTCTACTGCACATGACCACAGCACGCGGAGCAGTCTCTACTGCACATGACCACAGCACGCCCAGCAGTCTCTACTGCACATGACTACAGCAGTCTCTACTGCACATGACTACAGCACGCACAGCAGTCTCTACTGCACATGACTACAGCACGCCCAGCAGTCTCTACTGCACATGACTACAGCACGCACAGCAGTCTCTACTGCACATGACTACAGCACGCACAGCAGTCTCTACTGCACATGACTACAGCACGCCCAGCAGTCTCTACTGCACATGACTACAGCACGCACAGCAGTCTCTACTGCACATGACTACAGCATGGCCAGCAGTCTCTACTGCACATGACTACAGCACGCGGAGCAGTCTCTACTGCACATGACTACAGCACGCACAGCAGTCTCTACTGCACATGACCACAGCACGCACAGCAGTCTCTACTGCACATGACCACAGCACGCACAGCAGTCTCTACTGCACATGACAACAGCACGCACAGCAGTCTCTACTGCACATGACTACAGCACGCGGAGCAGTCTCTACTGCACATGACCACAGCACGCGGAGCAGTCTCTACTGCACATGACCACAGCACGCGGAGCAGTCTCTACTGCACATGACCACAACACGCGCAGCAGTCTCTACTGCACATGACCACAGCACGCGGAGCAGTCTCTACTGCACATGACCACAACACGCGCAGCAGTCTCTACTGCACATGACCACAACACGCACAGCAGTCTCTACTGCACATGACCACTGCACGCACAGCAGCCTCTACTGCACATGACCACAGCACGCGGAGCAGTCTCTACTGCACATGACCACAGCACGCGGAGCAGTCTCTACTGCACATGACCACAGCACGCGGAGCAGTCTCTACTGCACATGACTACAGCACGCGGAGCAGTCTCTACTGCACATGACCACAGCACGCGGAGCAGTCTCTACTGCACATGACCACAGCACGCGGAGCAGTCTCTACTGCACATAACCACAGCACGCGGAGCAGTCTCTACTGCACATGACCACAACACGCGGAGCAGTCTCTACTGCACATGACCACAACACGCGGAGCAGTCTCTACTGCACATGACCACAGCACGCACAGCAGTCTCTACTGCACATGACTACAGCACGCACAGCAGTCTCTACTGCACATGACCACAGCACGCCCAGCAGTCTCTACTGCACATGACCACAGCACGCGGAGCAGTCTCTACTGCACATGACCACAGCACGCCCAGCAGTCTCTACTGCACATGACTACAGCACGCGCAGCAGTCTCTACTGCACATGACTACAGCACACGGAGCAGTCTTTACTGCACATGACCACAGCACGCCCAGCTGTCTCTACTGCACATGACCACAGCACGCGCAGCAGTCTCTACTGCACATGACTACAGCACGCCCAGCAGTCTCTACTGCACATGACTACAGCACGCACAGCAGTCTCTACTGCACATGACCACAGCACGCGGAGCAGTCTCTACTGCACATGACCACAGCACGCCCAGCAGTCTCTACTGCACATGACTACAGCACGCACAGCAGTCTCTACTGCACATGACTACAGCACGCACAGCAGTCTCTACTGCACATGACCACAGCGCGCGCAGCAGTCTCTACTGCACATGACTACAGCACGCCCAGCAGTCTCTACTGCACATGTCTACAGCACGCCCAGCAGTCTCTACTGCACATGACCACAGCACGCGGAGCAGTCTCTACTGCACATGACTACAGCACGCCCAGCAGTCTCTACTGCACATGACCACAGCACGCGGAGCAGTCTCTACTGCACATGACCACAGCACGCCCAGCAGTCTCTACTGCACATGACTACAGCAGTCTCTACTGCACATGACTACAGCACGCACAGCAGTCTCTACTGCACATGACTACAGCACGCCCAGCAGTCTCTACTGCACATGACTACAGCACGCACAGCAGTCTCTACTGCACATGACTACAGCACGCACAGCAGTCTCTACTGCACATGACTACAGCACGCCCAGCAGTCTCTACTGCACATGACTACAGCACGCACAGCAGTCTCTACTGCACATGACTACAGCATGGCCAGCAGTCTCTACTGCACATGACTACAGCACGCGGAGCAGTCTCTACTGCACATGACTACAGCACGCACAGCAGTCTCTACTGCACATGACCACAGCACGCACAGCAGTCTCTACTGCACATGACCACAGCACGCACAGCAGTCTCTACTGCACATGACAACAGCACGCACAGCAGTCTCTACTGCACATGACTACAGCACGCGGAGCAGTCTCTACTGCACATGACCACAGCACGCGGAGCAGTCTCTACTGCACATGACCACAGCACGCGGAGCAGTCTCTACTGCACATGACCACAGCACGCGGAGCAGTCTCTACTGCACATGACCACAGCGTGCGCAGCAGTCTCTACTGCACATGACCACAGCACGCCCAGCAGTCTTTACTGCACATGACTACAGCACGCACAGCAGTCTTTACTGCACATGACCACAGCACGCGGAGCAGTCTCTACTGCACATGACTACAGCACGCCCAGCAGTCTCTACTGCACATGACTACAGCACGCCCAGCTGTCTCTACTGCACATGACTACAGCACGCCCAGCAGTCTTTACTGCACATGACCACAGCACGCGCAGCTGTCTCTACTGCACATGACTACAGCACGCCCAGCAGTCTTTACTGCACATGACCACAGCACGCCCAGCAGTCTTTACTGCACATGACCACAGCACGCCCAGCAGTCTCTACTGCACATGACCACAGCACGCGGAGCAGTCTCTACTGCACATGACCACAGCATGTGGAGCAGTCTTTACTGCACATGACCACAGCACGCCCAGCAGTCTTTACTGCACATGACCACAGCACGCGGAGCAGTCTCTACTGCACATGACCACAGCACGCGGAGCAGTCTTTACTGCACATGACCACAGCACGCCCAGCAGTCTTTACTGCACATTACCACAGCACGCCCAGCAGTCTCTACTGCACATGACCACAGCACACGGAGCAGTCTCTACTGCACATGACCACAGCACGCGGAGCAGTCTTTACTGCACTTGACCACAGCACGCCCAGCAGTCTCTACTGCACATGACTACAGCATGCACAGCAGTCTCTACTGCACATGACTACAGCACGCCCAGCAGTCTCTACTGCACATGACCTCAGCACGCCCAGCAGTCTCTACTGCACATGAGCACAGCACGTGGAGCAGTCTCTACTGCACATGAACACAGCACGCACAGCAGTCTCTACTGCACATGACCACAGCACGCCCAGCAGTCTCTACTGCACATGACTACAGCACGCCCAGCAGTCTCTACTGCACATGACCTCAGCACGCCCAGCAGTCTCTACTGCACATGAGCACAGCACGTGGAGCAGTCTCTACTGCACATGACCACAGCACGCCCAGCAGTCTCTACTGCACATGACCACAGCACGCCCAGCAGACTCTACTGCACATGACTGCATCTTTGCAAACTATGTAGTGAATATTCTTTTTTGGAGAAGGCGCTAGATAATAATATATTATCAAGTATCTTTTATAACACAGGCTTAAGTCGACATAGATCCGAGTAAAAGGTATTTTCCAGGAGATTCACTGGCACCTCCAACTCCCAGGGCGTTGCAGCCACTACGGTGTTCTCGCCCCACAAACAAAAACAAATATTATCACTTTGAAATCTGAGTTTGGCGCTTGTGGACTCCCCGTAGCCCTTTTGTCAGAGCTGACTGTTTCCTCTCTGCCCTATTTGTCAGAGCAGAATCCTTTCATAAGCAGGGGTGTCCAAGTCAGGGCCAGATTTACATCTCAGGAGCCTGTAGGCACAGAAATCTAAAGCGCCCCCCCCCCCCTTCATTGGCCATCTCCACTGGACACCTCCACAATGCTCCTAATGTCCACATTACCCCCATCATCTCTTTATTGCCCTCACATTGCCCCATCAGCTCCAACTTGCCCCCCATCAGCTCCATGCTACCCTCACATTGCCCTCCATCAGCTCCACATTGCCCCCACCATCTCCAAATTGCCCCCACCATCTCCATGTTGCCTCTCCATCAGCTCCAACTTGCCCCCCATCAGCTCCAAATTGCCCTCACAATGCCCCCCTTCGGGTCCAACTTGCCCCCACCATCTCCATGTTGCCCTCACATTGCCTGCCTCCCTCCCATTGTCCGTTTCCTACCTCCCTGGCAGGAGATCTGTTGTCTGTGCCTCCTTTGGTACAGTCAGTCTCCCAGCGCTCTGCATTCCTACAGAGCCGACAAGGGAGCTTCAGCAACTACAGGACTGACTGTATCAAAGGAGGCACAGACAACAGATCTCCTGCCAGGGAGGTTCAATGTGAGGGCGACATGGAGTGGGCACCGGTGCAGCCAGTGCAGTGGCCTTTTTTTTTTTTTTAATCGTTTCAAAGAATTAAAAAAAAAAAAAGTATCCCATTGGCAGGCGCCCCTCAGTGGCGTGCGCCTTTAGGCAGGTGCCTTCTTTGCCTTACGGCAAATCCGGCCCTGGTCCAAGTTCAGTCTTCTAGCCGTACCAGTAGTCCAGCATGAGCACAGGTGGGCCAATCAAAGTGAATGATTCATTCACTTTGATTGGCCCACCTGTGCTCATGCTGGACTACTGGTACGGCTAGAAGACTGAACTTGGACACCCCTCCTTATGAAAGCATTCTGGTCTGACAAATAGGGCAGAGAGGAGGCAGTCAACTCTGACAAAAGGGCTACGGGGAGTCCACAAGCGCCAAACTCAGATTTCAAAATGAAACTTTGTAGCAAATTATTACCTTATAACATAAAGTGCTAGAATGCGTCGCTCACTGTGTGTAACCGCACATGCACAGTAGGGACTCCCAGAACGGGCTGATCTGGAGCAGAGAGCTCTGGAAGACTGACAGCCTGTCTGTGCTCCTGGCTCCGGGGCAGTAGCAGAGGCGGCTGGGTGACAAACTGTCACCCAGCGCCTCCGCTGCATCCCCGGAGCCGGGAGCACAGACAGGCTGTGAGCCATCCGGAGCTCCCCGCTCCGGATCAGCCCGTGTATACGGGCTTTGTAACTAGTACCGGATGTTCTGCATGGAAGTCAGTGGCTGCGCAGGTTGTTCAACAAATGTACGAGTGACTTTCACTTTAACAACTCCCTCTGTCCCTCACAGGTGGCGAGATGGGAATACAGGACACACTCCATCACTAAGCTGTTCGGGTCTCCATATATCGGGTGCTACAGCCTGGGTGCTGTCCTTATATTCTTGGCAATCTTCAGGAGTCATTGGTAAGTGTCATAGATACAATTTCCCACTAGACTGCTTGTTTCTAGATGGTGCTAAATTACTATGAAGGACATTACCTGGAGCACACAAACCAAACTGATTCTAGTTATGTATGTATGTGTGTGTGTGTGTGTGTGTGTGTGTGTGTGTGTATATATATATACTAGTTGAAGAGCCCATTACACGGGCCACAGTGCCACTGCCAGCCGGTCGCGGGGCAGTCATACACAGTAGAGACTGACCACCCCGCGGCTCATACAGAGCTGGATGCTCCTTCGGAGTGCCCAGCTCTGTATCAGCCATTGTGCGGGCAGTCTGTACTGCGCAAGACTACGGCGTTACACACGTCTTAGGGAATTATTATATAGGATATATATATATCCAGTCCAGTTTTTGGTAAGCACAACCAAAGAAAAAAAAAACAAAAAAACACATTTGAAATTACTGGAGTGCAACCAATTTTGACCAAAATAGCTAAAAGCAAATACACAAAATATTGTTGCACATCCAAATTTTCACTACCATTTACCCTTTACTCTGCGGCATTGTGCCTGCATATCACTATTATATTAAAGATGAGGATTTAGTCACATCATATGGCCATAGAATGCTAAGCTTGCCACCAACGCCAAGGTACCTCATTTTGGCAAGTACCTAACCTTAATATGCTTTGTTTTATGAGCTGAATCTCTCCTATTTTAGGCAATTACTAACCTTAATTTACTTTATCCTGAGAGCTGAGTCTTGGTCAGCTTTACTCATTAATGGAGAGAGACTCTCTGACAGGCATTATATAGTGTCCTACAGACAATGAGCATTGCACCTGGGGGTGGGAGGGGTGCAATTATTATAGAAGGTTAGTCCAGGAATTGTACTTTTGGAAGTTTTGACAAGCTTCTATTGGTTTAAGCATCCCTCCCACCCCCATCATAGTATTTGGACTTTGGAGAGTGTTATTTCAATTCTGTCAGAGTTGTAGTTCAAGAGTAATTCAATGACAAAGTATCCCCCTCCCGCCCCTTTTACTGATGTAACACTGCTCAGCCAGAGCAGAAGGGAGGTGCCAGGGTAGATTGCAGAGAGGGACAATCTTCAGTTAAGATAAGGGAAAAACCTGTCAAGGGGGGCAGGGCTTTCATTGTTCTCATAGGAAGAAGATTGTCCCCTGCTGTTATCTGTCTGGTCTAAGCACTGGATTCCACATCTGAGAAGAGATGGCTTACACTAGGTAAAAGGGGCGGGAGGGGGAAACTTTGCTTGTGAATATCTATTGAACCATAAAGGTTTGAGAGATAAGACTTATATCATTCTTCATGTTTTTTTAATGCCTACAAAATATATATATATATATATATAAAACAAAATATTACTATCACTTTAAACCCTTTGCGTGCCAGAGGGGTACGCAACGTATTGATATGAGTTGCGCACCCCTCTGGCACACAAAGGGTGAAAGTGTGCGACCAACATAATTTATGTAATTCATATTTATTTTTCTGCACTTCTGAATGAAAAGCGGTTATGGTGAAATGTGGGACACTGGATACAGACACCGCTGAGCTGTAATCCTGTCCGTGGTGTGGAATTAATTGGATTTGTTTACTGCTCTGTTCACCTCCTAATTATGCACGACTCCATAACACTGCCAAGCACTCGCTCACCGTTCCAAATCAGTAGAGAAGTCTTTCACCAACGGACACAATATGTTATGTATCTGCTGGACTGTGGTGTGACCAAATCCCACTTATATTAATGTAAGGGGGATAAAAAGTGTCTAGACATCTGTAATGCTACCCCCACCCCCAATCTATAGGCTAGCTGTTAACCCACTGAGTGCAAGAGCGGTATATAACTTACTAGTGTAAAAGCCTGTGTACATGGGCCAATGTCCGGGCGATGTTAACCCTTTGAGTGCAGGAGGTGCGTACCCTCTGGCACTCAAAGGGTTAAGAGGCCGGTCCTGCTCTGCATCCTGCTGCCGACACAGTCATGCACTGTAGAGACTGCCTGAAAGCACACAATGCTTCCAGCACAGAACTCCCAGCATTCCTACACCTCCCAGCACAGAACTCCCAGCATCCCGTACTCCCAGCATTCTGTGCTCCCAGCATTCCATACTCCCAGCAGAGAACTCCCAGCATTCCATACTCCCAGCACAGAACTCCCAGCATTCCGTGCGTTCGGGCAGTCTCTACTGCGCATGACTGTTTCTGACAAACAACCTAGCGAATTATTATATAGGATAACTCATTCTCCTGGCAAGTGAAAGATTAAAGGGATAGTAATACTTAAAATGTAACAAAAAATATCTTGCAGGGTTTAACCCACTGAGTAAAACAAGGATACCTGATGGGAGGTGTTTTATTGAAAAGGTTATTACAGCTCAAACTTGAATTTTTTTTTGGTGCAGTATCACAGTGGCCTGAAATTGTACGGTGCCGCTGTTGCTACACCATCCTTTGGAGGTTTATGGTTAACTGACGAGAACTGTCAATAGGATGGTGTAGCAAAAGCGCCACCGTACAATTTCAGGCCACTGTGATACAGCACATAAAAAAAATTCACATTTGAGCGCTAATAACTTTTGAATAAAACACCTTTCAGCGGTGGGAGTGTCCCTGTTTTATTCTGGGGATAATCAATACAACATATATATATTTCTTACATATTAAAAGGACAGTAATGTCCCAAAAAAACAAATGTTCAATTTTGTAGAGGTTAAAATATTAATCAATATGCTTCAAACCCTATCTCTCAAACCGCTATGGTTTGAGAGATATTTGCATTGAAATTCCCCCCCTCCCCTTCTCCTGATGTCAGCTGTAAAGCTGACAGCAGGAGAATCGAGTTGTACGACTCAAGGAGGCTCTGCAGCAGCGCCGAGATCGCGTTATCTATAAAGAATTCATTAATTGGAACGATCTACAAAGTGTGTTTGCAAACCAGGCGCACCATTTAGACCTGTCCAATTAATGAATTCTGTAGCAATAATGTGATTTCGGCTCTGCTGCAGAGCCACATGCTGGTCCCCGGACCGGGATCTCCTGCTGTCAGCTAGACGCTGATGTCAGCAGAAGGTGAGGGAGGGGGGGCACTTTTCATCCCTATAGCTCTCAAACCATAGCGGTTTGAGGGATAGGGTTTGGAACATTTTGATTATTATTTTAACCTCTACAAAACTGGACATTTTTTGGGCGGTACATTACTGTCCCTTTCAGTGTTGCTATTCATTTAAAGCGGAACTACCCGCTCCACTAAAGTCACCCTGCACTACTTAGGCAGGTGGCGACTAGCTTCACAGGCATTGCACTGGCCCGGACGGCTCCGGAAGAGACTGACGGCACAGGCGCACAGGCTGCAGTAACCTGGCCGTCAGTCTCGGAACCTTAAATAAGTATCTTGGGCCATATATACAATAGCAAAAGATTAATTGTGGGTCAAACCTACACAGGAAACAAATATGTAAAGTAATGTTTTGGAGACCTGTCTGGCATTCAAGGGATTAATCTTCATTTAACCCTTCGAGTGCCACAGGGATGCGCTGCACACCCCTCTGGCTCAGAAATTATTTAAATCAATGGGTATCTTGACTTGTACGCTAAGATGCAGAATATCATTTATCTTTAGAGCCCAATGATATTAAAGTTGGAGCCTTAACTGAATTTATCATCTATCATCCCAGGCAGAAGTTCAATACAAATTGTGGACCTAAGTTAGGTTCTTGCATCAGTAGGTGTTGCAAGACGTTATAGTGCATCAACATGAAGCACCGTAATTGTTTAAAGGGATAGTAATGGCTTCCTTTATTGAAGTTTAATATTGTAGACTGGAACTGACAGCGCATGCGTGCAGACGTCTGAAAGCAAAGATGTCTGCACAGTTACCTGGCTGTCAGCCTCAGCAGAAGTAGGATTGCTCGCTAACACAATAATTATGCTGGATAATACTACTACTATTGTTAAGAGTATCGCTACATGCCTAATTGTTGAGGGGAGACTCACAAGGCAATGGGCAAAGTTGTGCCGCTATATCAGATGACTCCAGAGGGGGTGAGCAGCAAAAGGGGAAGCTGGTATCGCTCAAAAAAATGTGTGAGTAGAGGGGGGAAACAAGGGTGAGTATTATACATAGGCCCTCTTGTTTTCCCCTAAAATCTTGGATCTAATTTACAACTGAGAATTTACGGTAATACGTAATACCAAAATTGATGAAAAACCTAGCTGAACTGGGTAGAGCTCAAAAACATACAACGAGACAGATAGAAGACCAGGGGACATGGAGAGTCTGTACAAAATAAGACAGAAAGAAGACCTAGTATCACAGTGAACCTCAGCAGTCTTCCTGCCTTCTGCCACCTGTTCTCCTCTCCTCTGCTCCATCTTGCTGACAGCCAGCAGCAGATACCGGTGATCACGGGCGCAGGCATGCGTATGAATCACCAGTGACGTTGTGCTTGCTTTTGTAGACTCTACTCTATTGGCCTAATTGCTTCCCGCCTTGTGGAGGTGTATTTAATTTACCCTAAGACTAGGGGTAGTCACCCTTACGTTGTGTTCCTGCTAGTATCCTTGTGTCTTTTTTTATCTCGTTGTGACTGTGCCTGGCTTCCGAATCTCCTCCATGTCTGCTTCCTGGCTTGCCTGACTACCCACATCAGTTCTGACCTGTGGCTCTGGCTGACTACTCGCTCTGTGTATGACCCCGACTTTCCTGACTACCCACATCGGTTCTGACCTGTGGCTCTGGCTGACTACTTGCTCTGTGTATGACCCCGGCTTGCCTGACTACCCACATCGGTTCTGACCTGTAGCCCTGGCTGACTACTTGCTCTGTGTATGACCCCGGCTTGTCTGACTACCCACATCGGTTCTGACCTGTGGCTCTGGCTGACTACTCGCTCTGTGTATGACCCCGGCTTGTCTGACTACCCACATCGGTTCTGACCTGTGGCTCTGGCTGACTACTCGCTCTGTGTATGACCCCAGCTTGCCTGACTACCCACATCGGTTCTGACCTGTGGTTCTGGCTGACTACTCGCTCTGTGTATGACCCCGGCTTGTCTGACTACCCACATCGGTTCTGACCTGTGGCTCTGACTGACTACTCGCTCTGTGTATGACCCCGGCTTGTCTGACTACCCACATCGGTTCTGACCTGTGGTTCTGGCTGACTACTCGCTCTGTGTATGACCCCGGCTTGTCTGACTACCCACATCGGTTCTGACCTGTGGTTCTGGCTGACTACTCGCTCTGTGTATGACCCGGGCTTGTCTGACTACCCACATCGGTTCTGACCTGTGGCTCTGGCTGACTACTCGCTCTGTGTATGACCCCGGCTTGTCTGACTACCCACATCGGTTCTGACCTGTGGCTCTGGCTGACTACTCGCTCTGTGTATGACCCCGGCTTGCCTGACTACCCACATCGGTTCTGACCTGTGGTTCTGGCTAACTACTCGCTCTGTGTATGACCCCGGCTTGTCTGACTACCCACATCGGTTCTGACCTGTGGCTCTGACTGACTACTCGCTCTGTGTATGACCCCTGCTTGTCTGACTACCCACATCGGTTCTGACCTGTGGTTCTGGCTGACTACTCGCTCTGTGTATGACCCCGGCTTGTCTGACTACCCACATCGGTTCTGACCTGTGATTCTGGCTGACTACTTGCTCTGTGTATGACCCCGGCTTGTCTGACTACCCACATCGGTTCTGACCTGTGGCTCTGGCTGACTACTCGCTCTGTGTATGACCCCGGCTTGCCTGACTACCCACATCGGTTCTGACCTGTAGCCCTGGCTGACTACTTGCTCTGTGTATGACCCCGGCTTGTCTGACTACCCACATCGGTTCTGACCTGTGGCTCTGGCTGACTACTCGCTCTGTGTATGACCCCAGCTTGTCTGACTACCCACATCGGTTCTGACCTGTGGCTCTGGCTGACTACCCGCTCTGTGTATGACCCCGGCTTGCCTGACTACCCACATCGGTTCTGACCTGTGGTTCTGGCTGACTACTTGCTCTGTGTATGACCCCGGCTTGTCTGACTACCCACATCGGTTCTGACTTGTGGCTCTGACTGACTACTCGCTCTGTGTATGACCCCTGCTTGTCTGACTACCCACATCGGTTCTGACCTGTGGTTCTGGCTGACTACTCGCTCTGTGTATGACCCCGGCTTGTCTGACTACCCACATCGGTTCTGACCTGTGGTTCTGGCTGACTACTCGCTCTGTGTATGACCCCGGCTTGCCTGACTACCCACATCGGTTCTGACCTGTGGCTCTGGCTGACTACTCGCTCTGTGTATGACCCCGGCTTGTCTGACTACCCACGTCGGTTCTGACCTGTGGCTCTGACTGACTACTCGCTCTGTGTATGACCCCTGCTTGTCTGACTACCCACATCGGTTCTGACCTGTGGTTCTGGCTGACTACTCGCTCTGTGTATGACCCTGGCTTGCCTGACTACCCACATCGGTTCTGACCTGTGGTTCTGTCTGACTACTCGCTCTGTGTATGACCTCGGCTTGTCTGACTACCCACATCGGTTCTGACCTGTGGTTCTGGCTGACTACTCGCTTTGTGTATGACCCCGGCTTGCCTGACTACCCACATCGGTTCTGACCTGTGGCTCTGGCTGACTACTCTCTCTGTGTATGACCTCAGCTTGTCTGACTACCCACATTGGTTCTGACCTGTGGTTCTGGCTGACTACTCGCTTTGTGTATGACCCCGGCTTGTCTGACTACCCACATCGGTTCTCACCTGTGGCTCTGACTGACTACTCGCTCTGTGTATGACCCCTGCTTGTCTGACTACCCACATCGGTTCTGACCTGTGGCTCTGGCTGACTACTCGCTCTGTGTATGACCCCGGCTTGTCTGACTACCCACATCAGTTCTGACCTGTGACTCTGGCTGACTACTCGCTCTGTGTATGACCCCTGCTTGTCTGACTACCCACATCGGTTCTGACCTGTGGTTCTGGCTAACTACTCGCTCTGTGTATGACCCCGGCTTGCCTGACTACCCACATCGGTTCTCACCTGTGGTTCTGGCTGACTACTCGCTCTGTGTATGACCCCGGCTTGCCTGACTACCCACATCGGTTCTGACCTGTGGCTCTGGCTGACTACTCACTCTGTGTATGACCCCGGCTTGTCTGACTACCCACATCGGTTCTGACCTGTGGCTCTGGCTGACTACTCGCTCTGTGTATGACCTAGGCTTGTCTGGCTATTCCCATTGATTCAGATGGGCCTCTTAACTCGTTAAATACTTTATTAGTCTCCAAGGCTTGCAGATAGATGATTTAATGACCTCTCTGTCATTGAAGGTTAAAAAAGGCCAAAATAAATCATTGTTTATTTAAATATATCCACTTTGGTGCAGTTGGTTCGCTCCGGAATCGCTCCTGTTTTTCTTACTATCCCATATGTAATTTCAATAAATATATCTTCTCTGTTTATGAAATCCTACAAGCAACGAATTTCAGAGAAATAAAAAAACATATTAGGGCTAAAATTACTGCAATGTTTATTTTTATATAATGAAACATTCGTCCCTGGTTCCGTTCTGTATAATTATGAGCCCGGTATAATTGGAGCATCTCAATGTCATTTATATTTTTTGCATAATAAATATGTAAAGGTGGAACATGTACAAACCATCTCCGCTGAGAGATCAAGCCCCTGTTGAGAGAAAGTAGGTAATTAGGTTAAATGAGAATTTAATTACAGCCAATATAGAAACAATGTGTTTCTGGGCAGAAGCTGGCTGTTTGCTTTCTCACTGACTCCAAGCTGTGTCATACAAGCCAGTTGTTTGAGTTCCGACCCACACGGAAGTAGATTCAGCAAAGTATCTGGTGCCCGGCTGTCACAGCGACCTGAGGGTTCCATGCCAAGGAAGAGATCAGGAACCGGCTTGGGGCAGAAGGGGAGTATGACAAATACAGCTGATCTGGACTGGTGTGTGTGTGTGTGTGCTACTAGAGTTTTCCATATTGCATATATACCAGTAATTGTTTTAAAGTGGATATAAGTGAGATTACTCCTCTAATAAATCCATACTTCCCAACATTTCAAATTGCCAAAGAGGGACACTTGTGTTTTAGGGGGTGTTGCTGGGGGTGTTGCTGGTGGGTGGGGCATTAGCAATAAGTTTTAGGCTATTTAATGACTTATTGACACCTCCTTGTGTAACCTAATAAATGACTTATAACAAGATCAAAGTATTTTATTTACACGGACTAATTTATAAACATATATACTGACATTTAAAAAAACACTAATGTGAGTTTTATTGCTGTAGAGCAGTGTGATACACTTATATACACACCACACAGTCTGGTCTCTTAAAAAGAGGGACATCAGGGTGGGAAAGCGGGACAGAGGGATTTGGGTCTAAAAGAGGGACTGTCCCTCCTAAAGAGGGACACTTGGAAGGTATGTAAATCATACATACAGTGTTTCACCCCAAACGTGTTTATATTCGTACACGCACTCTCTACACACACACACACACACACACTCTCTATATACATACACACACACTCTCTCTATATATACACACACACATACAAACTTCTCTATACACACACCCTGTACGCACACACTCTCTATAAATGCACACACACTCTATACACACACTCTCTATACATGCACACACTCTCTACACACACACACATACTCTCTATACACACACACACAATCTATACACACACACTCTCTATACATGCACACACTCTCTACACACACACACACAATCTATACACACACACTCTCTATACACACACAGAGCTGTTACTTTATAACAAACTAGTTGAACAGCCTGTTACACGGGCCACAGCGCCACTGCCACCCGGTCGCGGGGCAGTCACGCGCAGTAGAGACTGCCCACCCACGGCTGATACAGAGCTGTACGCTCCTTCGGAGAGCCCAGCTCTATATCAGCCGCGGCGTGGGCAGTCTGTACTGCGCATTACTGCAGCACGCACAGCAGTGTCTACTGCGCATGTCGCGGCGTTACACACGATTTAGCGAATTATTATATAGGATAGGTGATTTTGAAAGAAGTTTCAAAGTCACATATATTTTTGTTTACCTTTTTTAATTTCACACAATACTTTATGAGATATTTAGCTTGATGTACTGTAAAATCTTGGGTATAAATACACACAGTTTTGCCCCTCTCTTGCATATTATTCACAAGAAAAAAAATCCAGTCTCAGCAGCTTCCTTTCCTTCCACTGAAATCTCATCCCCTCCGGAGTCCTCCGTGACAACTTCACAGCGGGTGGCCTGTGTAAGCGTTCCTCTTACCTTTCTAGAGATTGCCGTGCTTACCCAGCAGGTCCCTAGTGGCGTCCTCGCGGGGTTGCCGCGATCTGCATGGTCAGGAGAACCGGTGCACCCTGGTACCCGTCTGGGCAACCAGTCTCCTTACTGCTCCCCCTGGTGGCTCCTGCAGCATCTGAAAGTCAGGCGGGCGTGACAGGGATTCTCTGATGACATCACGACACGACACAGTACATTATTGCTCCACCTCTCAGAGGTGGAGCAATCAGTATTTAAACTGCCTGGACACCACTTCAGTTGCCCTTTCGTGGTGTTCCAGTGCAGTTGTTGTTTGGGCTTCGTGTATTACCTGGCTTTTCTGACTAACTGATCTGGTACTGACCTGTGGCTCTGCCTGACTATCCGCTCCAAGTATGACCCTAGGCTTGCCTGACAACCAATCTGGTGCAGACCTGTGGCTCTGGCTGACTATCCACTCCGTGTATCACCTGGCTTGTCTTATTACTCGATCTGGTGCTGACCTGTGTCTCTGTCTTACTACCCGCACCGTGTATGACCCTAGACTTGTCCGACAACCGATCTGGTCCAGACCTGCGGCTCTGGCTGACTATTCGCTCTGTATATGACCCGGCTTGTCTGACCATCCTATCTGGTGCTCTCCTGTGGCTCTGTCCATCTTGTCCCTTGAGTAGCTCCTCTTCCACTGACACCCATCTGGAGCAGACCTGGGGCTCTGGTAGACTAGTATCTGTACTGACTGCAGGCGTGAGTGAGTTATCCTTCCTGCTAGACTGACTACAGGCATGCGTCAGTACTTATTTGTGTTCCTGGTCGAAGTTAACCTGTTCCAGTTCGTGTTCTACTGAATATCCTCATTGGCTGATCCAGTTCCTGTTCCATTCCAAGTTCCAGCAGAGACTACCAGTGGCTTCGGCCTAGTCTCAGCAACGAGGTCTATCCTAGGCGGCCTACTATTCCTGATAATAGTGCTAGCTTATCTGTTGACCTACTGCCTATTCCTATTTGTCCGCTGTTATACCTTATTCTGTGTCTTGAATAAAGGTTGTTTTATATTATACGTTCTGACTCCTGAGTTATCTGGGTTATCGTGACAGCCTGCTTGCATTTGTGTCCTGCTTCCAGCAATGCCCTGTCAGGACCTTTCTATTTAAACCAATGGTAATGCCACGTGACGACCTCATGGTCCTTGCAGGGCAATCCCGTAGATCCAATGTGCATAGATAAACCCTGGGTTGTGTTATTGGGAAGATCTCTCCAGCATTCAAGGAGTAAAATGCCTGATTTATACCACTGTAAACGTTTGTTTATCCCATCTTGTGCAATTCAATTGCTCCTTTTTTAGACTTCTAAATACAGTTCAAAGTGTTGTCCACAAAACACCCTCCTCAGCCCAACGTACTTGACATTTTCAAACTGTCTTTCATATTTTATTAAAAAAAGAAGGAAATCAGAGGTTGGGAAGCGGTCTGGACTTTGCGATTTGTGACCTTTTATGGGAATGTCAGGCAGGGCGTGGATAAACACTACACATGTTTTATAACTGCAAATCAATGTTTTAAAGTCGGAAAGATACACATATTTGTTGACTCAGATCACAGCACAGACCTAAACAAAAACATAGATATTTTCTTTGCCAGTTGAACTTCCACTCAATTTTATGGCAGTAAAATATACTTTACGTAGAAACTTCAACAAAAAAGATCAAAGAACAAGAAGCCCATTAACTGTACCACTGACATGGACAATTTCCTGTCTGGAAGGTTTATACCTGATATTTTATGGTAATTTTCAGTTTATGCAAATAACCTTGTACTCACTGGCAGGCAGTGGCAGTAGAGATGACGAGCAGTGTGGAATGTTAGTATCTGGCTGTTTAGTAGTTGCAGGTGTGAGGGAGAGCAGTGTGGAATGTTAGTATTGGGCTGTTAAGTAGTTGCAGGTGTGAGGGAGAGCAGTGTGGAATGTTAGTATTGGGCTGTTAAGTAGTTGCAGGTGTGAGGGAGAGCAGTGTGGAATGTTAGTATTGGGCTGTTAAGTAGTTGCAGGTGTGAGGGAGAGCAGTGTGGAATGTTAGTATCCGGCTGTTAAGTAGGTGCAGGTGTGAGGGAGAGCAGTGTGGAATATTAGTATATGGCTGGTAATGAGGGGCAGGTGTGAGGGAGAGCAGTGTGGAATGTTAGTATATGGCTGGTAATGAGGGGCAGGTGTGAGGGAGAGCAGTGTGGAATGTTAGTATATGGCTGGTAATGAGGGGCAGGTGTGAGGGAGAGCAGTGTGGAATGTTAGTATATGGCTGGTAATGAGGGGCAGGTGGGAGGGAGAGCAGTGTGGAATGTTAGTATGTGGCTGGTAATGAGGGGCAGGTGTGAGGGAGAGCAGTGTGGAATGTTAGTATGTGGCAGGCATACAAAAGATGACATAAGTAGAGGTGATTCTGAAAGATCTTTCAGTATTATTTATTTGTTACAAAGTGACAACTCCACATTAATATCAGAAATAATTTGAATCCCTTTGCTGCCCATTGGTCTAGTAAAGGGGATAAATATAATCAGTGTTTCTCAGAGTAAAACAGGTTGCCTCTCCTGTTGTAGTCCAACAAAAGCACAAAAACCACAAGTTGCCCAGTCTCCAAAGCTGATGATGCATGGGACAGCGGTTCTTAAAGGGATAGTAATGTTTCAAAATAAAAGGAGCTGCAGTTAATCTTCATAGTATTTGGGCCATGGAGAGTGTTATTTCATTATTGTCCAAGTTGTAGTTCAAGAGTAATTGAATGATAAAGTATCCCCCTCCCGCCCCTTTTACTGATGTAACACTGCTCACCTCAGAGCAGCAAGACTGTCCGGATGGATCACAGAGAGGGACAACCTTCAGTGATCATAAGGGAAAAACTTGTCAAGGGGGCAGAGTTTTCCTTATGATCACAGTAAGATCTGTCTGGTCAAGAGACCACATTCCACATCTGAGGTGAGCAGTGTTACATCGGTAAAAGGGGCAGGAGGGGGATACTTTATCATTCAATTACTCTTGTACTACAACTCTGACAGTACTGAAATAACACTCTCCATGACCCAAATACTATGAAGATTATTTGGAGCTGCTTTTATTTTGGAACATTACTATCTCTTTAACCTCTTAAGGACCATTGACGTGGCAGGACCATCACGCTGGTCCGGCACTTAAGGACCAGTGACGGTCCTGGTACGTCACATACTTTTACTCACCGCGCTCCTGCAGGAGTGCGGTGAGTAATACCAGGGACTGAAGTTGATCGCTCCAAGACCGGAGCAATCTCTTTCAGTCCCCCGTTCGGTGTGCCGGCACACGTGATCAGTCACGTGGGACGGCACGTCAAACTTTCCTATCTGGTTCTTAAAGGACCACACACACTGGGACCGCTGGTCCTTATGGGGTTAAACAATTACTGTTTATGTGTGATGCACTCATCCCATATGTTTGTTACCTTGATGAAGCACCGTGGATGCACTGAATGCATTAACAACACACAAAGGACCTTATTCATCAGTCTTAATGGGATAGCAACACTTATTATATATTAAAATCTATATTGTGAGGTTTATCCTCCTGAGTACAAGAATAATCCCACTGCTGAGAGGTATTTTTATTAAAAACTAATTGCAGCTCCAACTTGAATTTTTTTAGGTGCAATATCTTAAAGACCTGAAATTTTACAGTGGCGCTGTTGCAACACCATCCTATGGAAGCTTGTGGTCAACTGACTAGAGATTTTGATAGGATGGTGCAGTTACAGTGCTGCTGTACAATTTTAGGCCGCTGTGATACTGTTTGAGCTGCAGTTACTTTTGAATAAAACACCTCTCAGCAGAGAGAGTACCCTTGTTTTACTCAATAAAATAAACCCAACAATATGTAATTTTTTTACATATTAAGGTTACTATCCCTTTAAGAGGTACAGTTCCGTAACCAAAAATAAAGATTCCCCAAATATCCATTGATTTAAATGGTAGTTTTAACCCCTTCAATGCTAGAGAGCTCTCCACGTATTGCGAAGCAATGTGTTGTAGACCTCTTCAGAATTCAAGGTGTTGCAAGCCTATTAACCATTTGAGTCCCAGAGCGGTGCGCAACGCATGGCAAATAGGGTTGCCATTTAATCCAAAAAGAATTCAGCGGCTCCATTGTATTATACCTGACATCTCGGTCCAATAGGGATATATGAAAAAATAGGCTAAAAGATAAATAGCTCTATTGTCTGAGATCGTTAATTTGAACATACAGCGTGCAACATATATACAGGTCTTTCCCATGACCTCAAACCAAACATTCAAACAGAAGACAAATGTTGCACTGCTTGATATCTCTGTTCTCAATAGCAGGTATACAATAACGCTTTTTATCTTCTTTAAAATCAGCAACTTTATTGTAATATTAAAACTTGTTACCTGCAGTAAATAAGATCTCAGCGACAAGTAGCAAGTCTTACGGAGTGGGTATGTACAGGTTACAAACAACGGTGCAAATCAACGTGTTTCACGCCCAAATGGCGCTTACTCATGATCCAACATGATCTCCCGCTCCTTGTGCCCTGCGCGACGTCATCGTCATCACGTTGTCATTACTCCTTCTCCCAAATGGCTGCCTCATTGACTCGTCAGGTGAGGGGGGGGCACATATTCGATAGGTCCACTGTTGTTAGAGATTAAGGCCAGATGTGAAGCAGGCAAACTTCCGCGAGTCACTCACCCTCACCCAGCAGACACTCACTATTATATTTATTAATAGAAAGTAAGTAAAATGTATGTGAAATGCCGCATGAAATAATTTTGTGATTATACATCCATCTACCCGGAGATTAGAAGGTTTCATCCGGAGACAGAGCTCTAAATCCGGAGTCTCTGGGTGAAACCCGGCAAGTTTCCAGCTGTGCCTTAGGGAAGGGAGCAGAATTTGGGGGAAAATAAATGGTTTTGGACTTACCTGAGTCTGAGTCTTGCATACTAAGCTTGAGGTCCTGCGATCCTGCCAGGATCTGTCATGGCTGCCTCGAAGAACATGAAATCCAGGTCTGATTGAATATGTCGACCGAAAAAACAAGGGACAAATTCAGCGGCCATTAGGATTTTATGACCATAGTAAGGTAAATTGTCGGGATTATTAGGAAGTGATACTTCTCCTTTAAAGGGATAGTAATGTTTCATAATAAACGCAGCTCTAATTAATCATCATAGTGTTTAGACTTTGGAGAGTGTTATTTCAATTCTGTCAGAGTTGTAGTTCAAGAGTAATTGAATGATAAAGTATCCCCCTCCCGCCCCTTTTACTGATGTAACACTGCTCAGCCAGATCAGAAGGGAGGTGCCCAGGTAGACTGCAGAGAGGGACAATCTTCAATTAAGAAAAGGGAAAAACCTGAAAAACTTGTCAAGGGGGGCAGGGCTTTCATTGTTCTCATAGGAAGAAGATTGTCCCCTGCTGTTATCTGTCTGGTCTATGGACTGGATTCCACATCTGAGAAGAGATGGCTTACACTAGGTAAAAGGGGCGGGAGGGGAAACTTTGCTTGTGAACCTTTATGGTTTGAGAGATAAGACTTATATCGTTCTTCATGTTTTTTTAATGCCTACAAAATAAAATAAAGATAAAACGAAGCATTGCTATCCCTTTAAGCAGCACTGATATAGAGGATGGCCACTGTATCACACACTTTCTTATAAATTACATTTTTGGTTACTGGCATAGTGTGTGTCTCTGCGGCGCCACCCCTGAAAATGATGGGAAGTGAAATTTTTATGTAATTATGTTATTTAATTTTCTTGTTTATCAGGCATTTTAACTAAGTCATCTGCTTGTTTATGTTTATCTTAAGAAAAGACGGCCACTGCAATTATCATTTCTTCATCGGTTCAGTGCAGTGATGTCTTTCATTATTTTTTTTGCCAGCAATTAACACGGCACCGTGTAGAAAATATCTGCCTTTGATGTCTTTTTTTGCTCTAAATAATTGGTGGCATAAACAGTATTCTTGGGTTTTATTCTCTAGGGGATGGAAAAATGATCTGGTGGGTTATTATGATTTTAGTTTGTTCCCTTTTTTGCCTGTTTTTTTTTTTTTTTTTTTTTTAGTTTGTTGTTTGTCAGTGAGTGGAGTTACAATAATGCATAACTAACTCTTTGAGTGCCAGAGGGGCACGCAATGCATTGCAAATCAACTGGCACTCAAAGGGTTAAGGCTGTAATTGTGAATACGCATCTTGGGACTAGGGTGACCACATTTCCGTTCTGCTATTCCGGGACATGTGGTCACCCTAAATTTGAGTGGCATCTGGTCCCCTGCGGCTGGCTGGCACTGAGTTCCCTCCTACCCGCCCGCATCATCACGCGCCCCTGCGGGCCGTGATCACATACATACAGAGAAGAGGAAGAGGGCAGAGGCACCGGAAGAGAAGCGCTTGTTGCCAGAGTCCAGCAGCAAGCGCTTCTCTTCCGGTGCCTCTGCCCTCTTCCTCCTTTCTGTATGTATGTCATCACGGCCCGCAGGGGCGCGTGATGATGCGGGGGGCGGGCGGGCGGCCACCTTCATTTCGGGACTCTTTATTGTCCCGGTGGGGGATGATCTGGGACGCAGAACATAGAACCCAATTAAGGGACAGTCCCGGACGTTCCGGGACACGTGGTCACCCTGCTTGGGACACCAGTTTTGTAGGCCATCCTATAGATGATTTTAACCTCTTCAGTACTAGTGCAAGAAATTGGATATAGATGTGCCTGTACCTTCATAACACAGTGTGGCACTTTATGCAAATTCTATGCAGGTTATGTTAATTAGTTGTGTTTTAGACCAAACCGATCTCTTGTTGTGCTATGAGACACGCCCCTGTGTGGGCTCAGCCTAGATTCCTTCACAGTAAAGCGTAGCAATTATGCTAATTTCCTGCACAGTATGCTAACTGTTTCTGTTCTAGGCCAAATGTAATGCTAGCTGTGCTGTTAAGCACACCCCCAGCATGTGTGGGCTCTGCCTAGTTTACTCCTAGCATAGTGTGGAGTAATATTGGTCCAGTGCAGATGTCACACTGTACCTCCAACAAATTAAGGGATAGTAATGTTTCACAAAACAGAAGCTCCAATTAATCTTCATAGTATCTGGGCCGTGGAGAGTGGCGTCCTCAATCTCCCTCCGGCGCTCTAGTAATGCAGAGCGCTGGGAGATGACACAATCTCCCAGCGCTCTGCATTATTTAGAGAACTGCGCGGGAGCACCAGGTAGGAGATGGGGACGTTGTGAAGATTGAGGGGCATTGTAGAGGGGGTCAGTGTGGTCGAGGGGGGCCAATGTGGTGGGGGCCTGCGGCCCTTCTTGCACAAGGTCCCAGAGGCTTCTAGTTACGCCTCTGGCCGTGGAGAGTGTTATTTCAGTACTGTCAGAGTTGTAGTTCAAGAGTAAATAAATAATAAAATATCCCCCTCCCTCCCCTTTTACCTAGTGTAACACTGCTCACCTCAGATGTAGAATCTGGTCACTTGACCGGACAGGTCACAGCAAGGGACAATCTTCTTACTGTGAACATAAGGAAAACCCTGCCCCCCTTGACAGGTTTTTCAGGTTTTTCCTTATGCTTAATGAATATTGTCCCCCTCTGCGATCCATCTGGACAGTCTTGCTGCTCTGAGGTGAGCAGTGTTACATCAGTAAAAGCGGAGGGAGGGGGATACTTTATCATTCAATTACTCTTGAACTACAACTCTGACAGTATTGAAATAACACTCTCCATGACCAAAATACTATGAAGATCAACCGGACCTGCTTGTCTTGTGAAACATTACTATCCCTTTAAGGTTAATTGCTCAAAACATATATTACCATCTAACAGCTAGAACAGCATATACGCAGGTATTCAGAATTAACTAAACTTAGGGTGACAGATCCGCTTTAACGGACCAACGAACCCAGAATTGATTCATAGATTTTCTGTTCAGATAAAAGCAGAACTTTCAGCTATCACCAAGTCGCCGTGCATTCATTATGCGCATGGCGAATAGTTTGGAAATCCATGTCTTACCTTTAACCCCTTAACGACCGTTGACGGTCATAGTACGTCATGGGTCGATATGAGTTAACGACCCATGACGTACTATGACCGTCATAGAATTCTAGGCTCCCCCCGCGGCTGCACGCCGATCGGGGAGTCCGGAACCAGAAGGAGCAAAAAAAGTTAAAAAAAATTGCAGATTCTAAAGAAATCCTTGCCGTTTGGAGACCGGAACCCAGGCTCCATCAGGGACTGATGGAGCAGCCGCGCAGACCTCACTAACCTGCCCACCAGTCTCCAAAAGGCAAGGATTTCTTTAGAATTTAGACGTGGATTTCCAAGCTAGTCGCGATGCGCTTAATGAATGCATGGTGACTTAGTAATAGCTGAAAGTACCGCTTTAAAGGGACAGTAATACTTAAAATGTAAAAAAAAAATATGTTGTAGGGTTTATCCCCCTGAATATAACAAGAGTACTCCCACTGCTGAAAGGTGTTTCATTCAAAAGTTATTAATTTTGAAAGTTGAATTTTTTAGGTGCAGTATCACAGTGGCCTGAAATTGTACAGTGGCGCTGTTCCTACATGATCCTATGGACAGCTCTGGTCCCAGGACCATAAATCTCCATAGGATGGTGTAGCAACAGCGCCACTGTACATTTTCAGGCCACTGTGATATTGCACCTAAAAAATTAAACTTTGAAAATTAATAACTTTTGAATAGAACACCTTTCAGCAGTGGGAGTACTCTTGTTTTACTCAGGGGGATAAACCCTACAACATGTTTTTTTTTTTATACATTTTAAGTATTACTATCCCTTTAAGGTAAGTGGTATTTAGTAATCAGGCTTTTAGTATTCATTCATATGACATTTACGGCACGGTTGTACTTTGGAGCAAACACTAAGTAAAAAAACAAAATCAGGAAACCTTGAAAAAAAAAAAAAATGGGTCTGTAAGGTCACTCTGTGAGTGCCATGGGGATATGTCGAAAGCCCATCCGGCACTCAAAAGGTTAAAATAATGATGGTATTTTTAAGTATTCTTTTTTTGTTTTGTCTTTTTGTAACCCATTTTACAAGCCATAAAACAGAGAGGCACGCAGCTGATGCCGGCATAGTAAATAAATGATTACAGAGGCTTGAGTGGGTTTCATTGTTAGCGCGCGGGCTGCTGTCGGAGGGGAAGGAATGTTATGTAACTGCTTCTGTGGAACACAAAGCATAACCTTCATATCAGAGACGCACATCAAAAACAAGCACCGAGACCATAAAAGAACCACACGGAACCGCGCTCTTCTGTTATGTAATGTGGCACCGGGTCAAGAACGCTATCACGGAGTTCTAGAACAGCGTCTGGTAGGGTTATGGACAGTGTGGGCCTTATGCTCAAAAGATGTGCAAGTACACTGTAACGGAGAAATGAAACATCAGATTGATGTGCTGTTTTTTTATTTTAACCCCTTGAATTCTAAAGAGGTCTCCGCAATGCGTTGGAGGACTCCCTAGTATTCAAAGGGTTAAATGACCCAGTTAATTCAGTGTGGCGTTTGTGGATTGGATAATTGTGCCATATAGTGAGACTAGGTTACTCCAGAATGGCTCCCCTTTTGCGTTGTGCGTACAGCGCTAATTGCCTTATTCACAAAAGGAAATAGGAGCAATCATAGAAAAAAGTCTTCAGAATAACGCTGCTCTTTGTGGGGCTTTAACCCCTTCAATTCTAGTGAGGTCTCCAAAGCTTTGGCTATGAAAACGTTAGAAACCTCCCGAACATTCAAGAGATTAAAAAGTCACTTAAAACTGAACTATCACCCCAAATAAAGACCCCCCCCCCCCCAATAATTGCTCATACAGCGATGAACTTAGAAATAGAGGTACTATCTAGCATTAGTCCAGCATTATTAAAGGGATAGTAATACTTAAAATGTAAAAAAAAATATGTTGTAGGGTTTATCCCCCTGAGTAAAACAAGGGTACTCCCATTGCTGAAAGGTGTTTCATTCAGAAGTTATTAATTTTCAAAGTTGAATTTTTTAGGTGCAATATCACAATGGCCTGAAATTGTACAGTGGCGCTGTTGCTACACGATCCTATGGACAGCTCTGGTCAGTTGACCATAAATCTCCATAGGATGGTGTAGCAACAGCGCCACTATACAATTTCAGGCCACTGTGATATTGCACCTAAAAAATTCAACTTTAAAAATTAATAACTTTTGAATGAAACACCTTTCAGCAGTGGGAGTGCCCTTTATTTACTCAGGGGGATAAACTCTACAACATATTTTTTTTTACATTTTAAGTATTACTATCCCCTTAAGAAATCCTACTTCATCTGAGACTGACGGTCAGGCCTCTTGCTTTTAGAGGCATCTGCGCTCCTGCATCGTCAGTCCCTTCCTGTTACCTTAAGGTACAATGCAGCGCCTCCTAGAGGAGACTGGGACGGACACCACAGGCGCGCAGATGTCTTTAAGCCAAGATGTCTGCTCTGATCCCTGCCCGTCAGTCTCAGATGAAGTAGGATTTCTTAATAACGCTGTACTTACGCTGGATAATGCTACTATTTCTAAGCTTATCGCTATATGGCTAATTATGGTTTGCTTTTGAAATAGAGCATTTTTTATATCGCGCTGCTTTGTGCCACATTCAGTAGGTCGCCATGTTCAAAAGGGCTACATGATAATCTCGCATTGCATATCAGCGTGGGATTGTCATGTCTATTCTTTAAAGAGCGAGATCGGGCAGAAACACCTTCATCACCTTGTCCCGATGCGATAACTTCGTAGTGGAGCAAAAGCAGTAATCGCAACGGGACAAACCACTCTTTTTCAGATGTGACAGCATCAGCAGATTGTTTAGGCACAGCCTATCACATTGGAAAAAAGTGGTTTGTCCCGTTGCGATTACTACTTTTGCTCCATTACATAGTAATTGCATCGGGACAAAGTGATGAAGGTTGATGCACCCTCTAAAGTGCTCCCAGACCTCAGTCCGATTATGTGGCTATTGAGTGTCTTTTAGGCTTAAAATAATTTGTTTTAACTATTCTCCTGACCATACACATATTTTGATGTTTTTATGTTATGATAACTGACCAAAAACGTGATTTCGTAGTCTTTGTTTAAATAAAATAATCTGAAATATAAAAATATAAGTTGCTTTTTTGTGTTGTTGAACTGCAGCTTCAATTATTCCCATCCGGCTATGTGGCTGTTTACTGACACAGATTGCACTGTTTAAAGGCACAACATGACCATCTCGCGCTGATAAGCAATGCACGATTGTCATGTCCACCTTTTGAACACTGCGACCTGCTGAATGCGGCTTAAAGCAGCGCGCTATTAAAAATCCAATATTTCAAAAGGATACCGCTAATTATTGGGGGGCATTATTTAGGGTGATAGTTCCTCTTTAAATCAATGGTAAGGTTATTTTTCCCCCGTGATATAATCATTATGTGCCAGAATTTCACATATTTTGCTTTTGTGGATAAGTCCATTAAAGCTTTATGCACAATACAAATGATGAGCAATTCTGGAGCAATCCATTTGCATCATACGGGACAAATAAAATTTCCCTTTGATTTAAATGGGCCTTTAATCCCCCCCGATGATAGAAAGGGTGGCAACGTATTGCTTTTTACATATAGTCGCTTGAAGTGCAGGGTACATAAGTGTATATAACCAAAGTTTATTTTTAATTGTTATTGTTCCTTTAAGTAGAGAAGCAACAGACAAATTCAGACTTGCTTCCTCTTTGTATCGGATCTTCTCATGGAACCTCATCACACACTTCACTCTAAATCCAAATACTGATAAGATGGCAAGGTTCCAGGAGGGAAAGAGTATGGGCTTGGATACTAGTAGAGGAGATTGAATGGATCACCTTATATTCAGGGCTTTTTTTATTATTATTTTTATTTTATTAGGTCTATAAGTTTGAAGGGGTCACCTTAAAATAGGGGTTGCCTAATATTCAAGCAAACGTAAATATGTAAAATCTGTACATTAAAGCACTATATTAACTTTGAAATAAACTGACCAAATTAGTGTATAAACTGGACATTACAGCAATAAATTATCTTTTAAATGAACTGACCAAATTAGTATATAAATATACCTGGGAGCTTCTGCCTGTGGAGCACCCAGAGATGGCTCATGGGCTGCAACCAGGCTGTTAATGACCGAATCCGTGTCATAAAGTGGGTGTGGCTTAATCAGGTGGGCTGGGAAGTGGGTGGAACAGGGTAGGAAGAAGACAATGTGGGTGGAACAAGGTGGGAAGGAGAAGTGGGTGGGACTTGGGAGAAACAGGGTGGGAAGAAGAAGTGGGAGGGGAATGGATAAAACGGTGGGAAGGAGGAAAAGTGGGTGGGAGGTAGGAGGAACGGGATGAAGGAGAAGAAGTGGGTGGGAAGTAGGTGGATGAGGGTGAGACGGAGGAAAAGTGGGTGGAAAGTAGGAGGAACAGGGTGAGAAGGAGGAGAACTTGGTGGGAAGTAGGCAGATGAGGGTGAGAAGGAGGAGAAGTGGGTGGGAAGTGGGAGGAACATTGTGAGAATGAGGAAAAGTGGGTGGGAAGTGGGAGGAACATTGTGAGAAGGAGGAAAAGTGGGTGGAAAGGAGACGGAACAGGGTGAGAAGGAAGAAAACTGGGTGGAAAGTAGGCGGAACAGGGTGAGAAGGAGGAGAAGTGGGTGGAAAGTAGGCGGAACAGGGTGAGAAGGAGGAGAAAAAAGAAGAAAGCTCACAGCGCTTACTCACCATAAATTATCCATATCATATTATAAATTAAATATAAGTATAAAGATTAGAAATATAGATAGCAGCAAGGAATGAGAGGGTTCTCCAGTCCCCCTGACATCAGGCCTAAACCCAAAAGTGAAAAAACACATACAAAAAAGACAGACCTGCACTCCTCTATATACAGTGGCCTGAAATACTACAGTAACGCTGTCGCTACACCATCCTGTGGAGGTTTACGGTCAACTGACCAGAGCTGTCCATAAGATGGTGTAGCAACAGCGCCACTGTATAATTTCAGGCCATTCAGATATTGCACCTAAAAAAATTCAAGTTTGAGATGCAATCTCTCAGCAGTGGGAATACCCTTGTTTTAGAAGGATAAATCCTACAATATATTTTTTTTACATATTAAATGTTACTGTCACATTTTAGGACAAAATTAATATATTGTTTACTCATCCTTAGTTACTGCATATTGGTCACAATTTGTACTTCATGAGTTGTGTGTGAACAGGGATGCTTTCAAGGTAGTGCTCCATCCACAGGGGGCGCTATGGAGCCTTCACTCCAGTCTGTTGTACTGTCTCCACATTCCTGATGAGAGAGCGGCCCATGAATTAATTTTAAAACCCCTATACACAATGTGAAAGAGTCTAATTTGCTTCCGGTATCTTTATCCACGCCCTTCCACCCCATTGGTATCCATTTTGTTCTAAAGAGGTCCTTATTATTCATCAAATTGAAATTAGAAAGGCTCGCACCAGTAAAATATAAGAAAATCTGAAGAAAAATCAAAGACTATAATAGTCCAGTGATCTCAAAGGACAGAAAGACATATGTATATATTATTAGAAGTCATAGAAGACCCCCAAAAAAAGAAGTCCTATACAATGAGACATACTCTTCAAAATATAACAAGAAATTTATTTGCATCAGTATTACATATAGCATTAATAATAAGAGACTCACATTTAAAACACAAGTAAAAAACACACAAAATCCAAGAGGGGGACTTAATTCTATCAACAATCAAACCCCTCAATATATCAGTCTCAAATACCAAAATACAAAAGACAAAAAAGGGGTCATCAATAGTACATTATAAGTCCTGACTGGGAGGTCTGGAGGGCAAAAAAGACCTATACTATACAATAATGACTAAATGACATTACAATACTGAATCCTGCTAAATGCAAAAAACATAAAATAAATAGATATAGTATACAAATAATAAAGCTCCAACCTCCAAGCCTCCGAACAAGACAAGACCGTCACCCCTCCCGGAAAAGCCACATATCCCGACGCGTATCGCCGCTAGGCTTCGTCAAGAAGAAAGTGGTTCAGTTCAGGGGCAAATCACTTGCATCACAAGGTGGAGGAGATGGAAATCTCCATTGTTTTAAATTGCTCCAGAACTTCTACTCTTTATCTCGATGAACAAGTCCCTGGGTTTCAAGTATAATTGCCCATGCCCTGAATCAGGGGGATAATGATCATATGACTGAGGGGAACAGATGGCCTCTTATGGTGGACTTAGAAGCAATACTTGTATATGCAAAGTGCTTTCAACCAAAAGAACAAACATTGCAGCTTATGAAAAAGTGCAATAATATTTCAGATAAGAAGCCTGCAGGATGTGTTGTGTCTGCAGAATGCAGAGCGTGGTGTGTCACGTGTCTTTTAGTAACTGTTTAGTGTCTAAGAGTACATCAGTGCTTAATTCTCTGCATGAGCTGCTTGTGACCTTGGGCAAATGATGTCTTCCTGTGACACCAACCATCTATACACTAGTGGTAGAACTTCCCATTAACCCCTCTGACACTCAGAGGGCTAACTACAGTGAAACAAATATAAGTAAATGGCTGCCAAGCATCAAGAAGCACATAATTACCATGTATACCAGTTAATGAGTGTGCAGCTGCTTTACTCTACAAGAAAATGGAGCTTAAAGTGATAGTAATACTTAGATAAAATAAATTTTAATGATGTAGGTATTAAAAAACTAAATCTCTTGCACCCAGTCCTATCTTTCAAACCTCTATGGTTTGAGAGATATAAGCTTTCAAAGTTCCCCTGTCCCTCTCCATGCACTGACGTCAGCTTTCTGTGTTAGAGACAGAGATTCCGTTCAACAGACCGTCCTGCGCTCTTCAGCAGAGCCGTAATCACGATAGTTAGGCAGAAATACTTCATTTGAACGGTCTACAACGTGTTCTCGCTCATTCCTATTAAAAAAGTGCCAGTCCACTTGCTGAACTAACAGAGGCAAGCAGACTGGCACTTTTTATAAAGGAGTGAGTGCATGAACGCGCTCGGTTTGTACAATGACCTGGATGTGCATTTGCAAGAGAGAGTTCCAGGTCATATGCCGGAATCCTCCTTCATCAGAGGAGGAGAGAAGGAGGCAGTATTTGGGGAGGGGAACAGAGGAAGATTGACAGGATGCAATACAGAGCTGTACCGCAGCCTGTACACAACTGACATCACCAGCAGAACTTTAAAAGCAAATATCTCGGCCAATACAGAATTCTATTGAAAAATAAAAACGTATTACTTCTTCAGCACAATGGAACTTTAAAGTGTTAGTAATGTCCACAAAAAAGTTTTTTGCATTTAGAAGAGCTTAGCCCCTTAAGGACCATTGACGTACCCGGATCATCACGCTGGTCCGGCACTTAAGGACCAGTGACGGTCCTGGTACGTCATGTACTTTTACTCACCACAGTTGATCGCTCCAAGACAGGAGAGATCTCTTTCAGTCCCTCGTTTGGCGTGCTGGCACAAGTGATCAGTCATGTGGGGAGGCACGTTGAACTTCCCTATCTGGTCCTTAAAGGACCACACACCCCTGGACTGCTGGTCCTTAAGGGGTTAAAAAGCTGAGCTAAATGCAAAAACATGTATCTCTCAAACCGCTATGGTTTAAGAGATACAGGCGTTTAAAGTTTGATCTCTCCTACTGACAGGTGTAACGCTGTCAGCAGGAGATCTGTGTCGGCCGACACGGAGGCGCTTGAGAAGTGCCGCGATCTCGTTATTTACCACAAATCCCTTCATTGGAATGGTCTAAAACGTGTGCCTGGTTTTCAAGCGCACGTTTTTTTGGTGATCCCGGTACAGGGATATCCAAACAGCGTGAAAGCCCTGAAATTTATGACGGTCCTGGCACGTCATGGGTCCCTATGACTCGGCAACCCATGGCCATAGCTGGGAAATTGCCGGGTTTCACCTGGAGACTCCGAATTTAGAACACTGTCTCCGGGTCTCTGGATGAAACCATAAATTCTCCGGTTAAGGTGCATTTGCTGCTCCTGCGCAGCTGAAATTGTTGTAAAAACAATAAACATCCTATAATGCGTCCTTTACTGGCGTCACTAGAGGCTTATACGATGCCCCTGGCCCTGCACTAATGGGAGGCTGATACGTCGCATCCCGGGCCGTCAGTATCAGCAAGCAGATGCAATGTGTGCTAAAGTAGCAAACAACGGGAGGAAGACCAATAACAGTGACAGCGTGATGATGTTGCTGCGTGCGTGGCGTCACAGGTCACAAGGAGCGGGAGAAGCACAGGAGACAGAGCGTAGAAGAGAACGTGCTCAGCTCTCCAGTCCAGCCATTCATTCATAATTTTTGGGGGGCTTTTTTAATATCTCCAGGTCAGCTATTTCTGGAAGTTCTCAGGTATGCCCATGACACGTCAGGACCGTCAAGGGTCCTTAAAGGGATAGTAATGTTTCATAATAAAAGCAGCTCTAATTAATCATCATAGTATTTGGACTTTGGAGAGTGTTTTTTCAATACTGTCAGAGTTGTAGTTCAAGAGTAACTCAATGATAAAGTATCCCCCTCCCGCCCCTTTTACTGATATAATGCTGCTCACCTCAGAGCAGCAGGGTGGTGTCCAGGTGGATTGTAGAGAGGGACAATCTTCAATTAAGATAAGGGAAAAACCTGAAAAACTTGTCAAGGGGGGCAGGGCTTTCATTGTTCTCATAGGAAGAAGATTGTCCCCTGCTGTTATCTGTCTGGTCTATGGACTGGATTCCACATCTGAGAAGAGATGGCTTACACTAGGTAAAAGGGGCGGGAGTGGAAACTTTGCTTGTGAATATCTCTCAAACCATAAAGGTTTGAGAGATAAGACTTATGTCGTTCTTCATGTTTTTTTAATGCCTACAAAATAAAATAAAGGTAAAACGAAGTATTACTATCCCTTTAAGGGGTTAAGTTTTTTCTGGCTCTCCCAATTACGAGCGAGGTGCTCACAGTGTACATGTGTGTATATATATATATATATATATATATAGAATTGAAAAGATAGGAGGCAGCACCATATGTGTGTGTGTGTGTGTGTGTGTGTGTGTGAGTGTGTGTTTGTGTGTCTGCGGCGCTCATCAGGTCACCTGAAGCTTAATGCTTTGTTTGCCAACTAAGATCATTTGTAATACAAACACAGCGTGTGTTTGGGTCAGAGTAAAACTCTAATGTGACCAATGAGGCGAGACTTACGTTCTCTGTCCTGGCGCCCGCTTGTCACCCTGGACAGGGATTCCCCTCTCTGCATATTCTCCATCACCACACACCATTCTGCCATTGCAGCAAGTCCAAGTACACGAAGGGTCTCATCCACAAGTATAAAGGGGCAGTTCTGGAGCAAACCAACTGCACCATAAGGGGACAAATAAAAATACCTATTGATTTAAGTTACAAGTTTAACCCCTTAGATGCTAGAGAGGTCTCCAGCATTTAAGGGGTTAACAGCAACTTTTAGCTTTTTGGGCGTTCCCGGATTTCTATTTCTGACGTATGGTGCTGTTGGGTTGTTCCAAAATTGCTCATTAAAGGGATTTTAGTAGTTGAGCAAATTAGTCATAAAGGGGATCTCTCACCCCTACAAAAGTTAAGCTTATTATGTAGAGTATATATAGAAAATGTTGAAAAGTTATTAATTAAAAAAAAAAACAAAAAAAACGCTATTTGGGTTAAAGCGATAGCTTATAGAGTGCCCTGCACCCTACTTCTGCATACACTTCTGTTGCTGCACTGCCCCTGCTACATTCCCACTACCCAGCCTCCTCCAATGACGGAGGTTGTCTGTCTGTAAGCTGGAGCAGTGGGACTTTTTAAGAAAATATAGAATATTTCTTTATTGTCAACTTTTAGTTCCATGCATGGACCTTTCTCAAGACGTGCGTGGACTGAAATGTTGACAATAAAGAAATATTATATTTTTTCTTAAAAAGCCACACTGGTGCTGCCTCTTCTATCTGTACTTGTACATTAACGTGATGGTAATGTCTAAACACAAGTATATCACTGAGTCTTCTTTACATTATAAGAGATACTTTGCGCTGTTTAAAAACTCTTACTTTTGCATCCTTCTAAAGTTATCAAGTTTAGAAGGATCCCCCGCCACTTCTGGCCGCCTCCCATTGAATGGCTAATGGTGTCGTGCGACTCGATGGCTGCAGTGAGGGACAAACTTCAGTAAAATATAAGGAAAATCTTGCCCCCCTTAATGAAGGAATACAGGCTTTCCCTTTGCTTACTGAAGATTGTCCCTTGTCGCATCCGTCCAGACCTCAGAGAGCTGCAGCAGTGACGTAGGCAGAAGGGGCGGCCCGGGGAATCCTTCTCCACTTCATAACTTTAGAACGACACAAAAGTAAGGGTTTTTAAACAGAGCAAAGTGTTTGTTATAATGTAAAGAAGACTCGGCGATATAGTTGTGTTTAGACATTACAATCACTTTAATGTACAAGTGCAGAAAGTAAAGGCAGCACCAGTGGGACATTGTAAGAAAATACAGAATATTTCTTTATTGTCAAGGTTTCGGTCCACACACTTCTTGAGAGAGGCCCATTCGTGGAAGGAAATGTTGACAAAAAGTACCACTGGTGCTGCCTCTTCTTTCTACACACACACACACACACACACACACACACACACACACATACACACACATATATATATATACCTGTCTTCCCCCATTCAAATTGTGGCCAGTGTGCCTGTATTGGGCATGTATAATAACACTTGATAAATATGAGGATTTAGTTCCCAAATTTTGAAGACATGAGTGTGTTTTTGCCCGTATGATTGGGCATGCCATGCAGTTCGGGGACATGCTACATCGCTGCGGTGGTGGTTCAATTTTCAAACTTTTATATTTTGTTAAAAAAAGAAGGAAATCAGAGGTTGGGAAGCGGTCTGGACTTTGCGATTTGTGACCTTTTATGGGAATGTCAGGCAGGGCGTGGATAAACACTACACATGTTTTATAACTGCAAATCAATGTTTTAAAGTCGAAAGATACACATATTTGTTGATTCAGAGCACAGCGCAGACCTAAGCAAAAACATAGATATTTTCTTTGCCAGTTGAACTTCCACTCAATTTTATGGCAGTAAAATATACTTTACGTAGAAACTTTGACATAAAAGAGCAAAGAACAAGAAGCCCATTAACTGTACCACTGACACGGACAATTTCCGGTCTGGAAGGTTTCCTACAGCTGTCAGATGAACCAATGTGTGTTAGATCCAGAGACAGACATCGTGCAAGATGGAAACTAGCATTCCTGCCAAATAAGTCTGAATGTCATGATTTTCTTTAGGTATGTGTTTACTTGTTCCAATGTGGTAACCTTGCACAGGTTGCTCTTTTGCATTAATAATAAACGTTGGCTTGTTCTCATAGTGCCTCGGCCACATTGACCTCCGAATTGACGTTTGTAACTCAGGAACAGTAGGGCTGGTGTTCGTGTCCCACAGATGGAATTGAGAATGTTTAAAATTTATGACGCTTGAGTATGTACAGAAATCCCATTTTCTCCCCTTCTGGTTTCACTCATGACGTGATTGTCATTCTATCTATTTCCTCCCTCCTTCATAAAGAATAAATCAGTTATGATAGTTTCCCCCCTTGGCAATCATAGAGGTCACCAAAAGTTATGTTTAAACGAATAGTAATGTTTCACAAAAACAGCAGCTCCAATTAATCTTCATAGTATTTGGGCCATGGAGAGTGTTATTTCAATACTGTCAGAGTTGTAGTTCAAGAGTAATTGAATGATAAAGTATCCCTCTCCCACCCCTTTTACTGATGTAACACTGCTCACCTCAGAGCAGCAAGACTATCCGGATGGATCACAGAGAGGGACAGTCTTCAGGGATCACAAGGAAAAACCTGTTAGGGGGCAAGGTTTACCTTATGATCACAGTAAGAAGATTGTCCCTCGCTGTGATCTGTCCGGTCAAGAGACCAGATTCCACATCTGATGGGAGGTGGCTTACACTAGGTAAAAGGGGCAGGAGGGGGATACTTTATCATTCAATTACTCTTGAACTACAACTCTGACAGTATTGAAATAACACTCTCCATGGCTCAAATACTATGAAGATTAATTGAAGCTGCTATTTTTGAAAACATTACTATCCCTTTAACCCATTTGAATGGTTTAAATTCCTCTGTCTGTAAATATTGAGGGGTACTTTTGTTCTGTTGTGATTTGTATGCTATATAATATATATGGTAATGTTAGCACGAGTTTCTTTCTTGTACTTATCCACTGATTGTAAGGAAAATATGTAATAATTTTATTATTTTCCAATTTTTCAAATTGTATTGTTTTCCAAATTTCTATCATTCAATTACTCTTGAACTACAACTTGTACGGTATCAGAATAACACTCTCCATGGCCCAAATACTATGAAGATTAATTGGAGCTTCTTCTTTTTGTGAAACATTTGTATCCCTTTAAGTATAAGGCTTACATCACCATAAGGTGCAAGGTGTAGGGTGGGAAGATAGATAGCATAAGAGTGAGAGATGCGTATATTGGAGAGAGGTTCAGTAATACAGATGGACCTGAAGAAGGCATTCAGATCTCCAAGCCTTCATTAGTCTATGGTAGAGATTCTAGAGGACAGTGTATCAGTTTGCTGCACACCAGTGGTCTGCAGCACAGATAATAGAATACCAAACTGCCTGTAAAACCACCACTGACAATTTAATTTCAATACAGGGGTAAAGGAATCAACCCCAGGTGTGAAACCTCAAGGAGCCTTATGTAAATACCTGAGAGCTTCCTCCTGTGGAGCTCCTGGAGAAGGCTTGTGGGCTGTAACCAGGCTTAAAGGGATAGTAATACTTTGTTTTAACTTTATTTTATTTTGTAGGCATTAAAAAAACATGAAGAATGATATAAGTCTTATCTCTCAAACCTTTATGGTTTAAGAGATATTCACAAACAAAGTCCCCCCCCCCGTTCAACCAGATCAGAAGGGAGGTGCCCAGGTAGACTGCAGAGAGGGACAATCTTCAATTAAGATAAGGGAAAAAGCTGAAAAACTTGTCAAGGGGGGAAGGGCTTTCATTGTTTTCATACAAAGAAAATTGTCCCCTGCTGTTATCTGTCTGGTCATACAACCAGATCCACATCTGAGAAGAGATGGCTTACACTAGGTAAAAGGGGCGGGAGGGGAAACTTTGCTTGTGAATATCTCTCAAACCATAAAGGTTTGGAAATAAAACTTATATTGTTCTTCATGTTTTTTTAATGCCTACAAAATAAAATAAAGTTAAAACGAAGTGTTACTATCCCTTTAAGTTAATGATGCGATTCATGTCATAAAGTGGGTGTGGCTTTAATCAGGTGGGTGGATCATAACTGGGATTGGCTGTGGAACAGGGTGGGAAGCAGAAGTGGGCGGAGTTTCTCAGGAAACTCACCAAAGCCAGCGAATCAGCCCCTGTCCTGACAGACTCAGTAATTAATGCTAAAACCCGGAGCAGATTCAAAGAATTACCAGGTTTCTTCATATAAAGAAGGATACAGTTGCAATTCTGAAGTATAACAACTGCACCATATGGGACTAATAAACATTCCTGTTGAGTTAAAAGAGACTTTTTTTAATTACATTTTCAAGTAACCAAAGGTGGATTTGACACAGTGCGAAACCTGCAGGCCAGCAAGTGATTAGAAAAAGAAGCCCGAAGGCTGAATGGAGATCACATGTATGACGTCCGTGCTACAGAGAAACGTCCCTTGTGGTGGGTTATCTTGGCCAGGTGTCCTGGAGACACGATGGAGCTGCATCCCCGGACGCGGGGCCATGAACACAGGAAGATAGGGTACAGAACACATTGATGTAATTAGGAGTTATAGTAACATCTAACAGAAACAGATGTCCAAGGTCAGCACGCTCCACCCGCCCCCGAACTTTGTCTAATATCCCAGAGAGAGTGGGCGTGACAGGGATCAGAGGGGCGACACCCCACAGCCACAAGTAATGCAGCCCCCCCAACTATGTCTAATGTCCCAGAGTGAGTGGGTACGGAGGAGCTATACCCCACAGTCACAAGTAATGCAGCCCCTCCAACTATGTCTAATGTCCCAGAGTGAGTGGGTGTGACAGGGCGCGGAGGGGCGACACCCCACAGTCACATATAATGCAGCCCCCCCCCAACTATGTCTAATGTCCCAGAGTGAGTGGGTGTGACAGGGAGCGGAGGGGTGACACCCCACAGTCACATGTAACGCAGCCCCCCCAACTATGTCTAATGTCCCAGAGTGAGTGGGTGTGACAGGGAGCGGAGGGGTGACACCCCACAGTCACATGTAACGCAGCCCCCCCAAGCTATTTCTATTGTCCCAGAGTGAGTGGGTGTGACAGGGTGCTGAGGGGCGACACCCCACAGTCACATGTAATGCAGCCCCCCCAACTATGTCTAATGTCCCAGAGTGAGTGGGTGTGACAGGGCGCGGAGGGGCGACACCCCACAGTCACATATAATGCAGCCCCCCCCAACTATGTCTAATGTCCCTGAGTGAGTGGGTGTGACAGGGTGCGGAGGGGCGACACCCCACAGTCACATATAATGCAGCCCCCCCCCAACTATGTCTAATGTCCCAGAGCGAGTGGGTGTGACAGGGAGTGGAGGGGCGACACCCCACAGTCACAAGTAATGCAGCCCCCCCCCCCAACTATGTCTAATGTCCCAGAGTGAGTGGGCATGACAGGAAGTGGAGGGGAAACACCCCACAGTCACAAGTAATGCAGCCCCCCCCAACAATGTCTAATGTCCCAGAATAAGTGGGTGTGACAGGGAGCGGAGGGGCAACACCCCGCAGTCACAAGTAATGCAGCCCCCCCCCCCCCAACTATGTCTAATGTCCCAGAGTCAGTGGGTGTGACAGGGTGCGGAGGGGCGACACCCCACAGTCACATGTAATGCAGCCCCCCCTCCCCAAACATATATTCAACAAGCCCTAAGTTCCTAACAAGCAATTTCAACAAAACTAAAGACTAACCCCCCCCTGTCAAGTGCCCCCATAAGAGCGACTTTTTTTAACCTATTGAATGCTAGGGAGATTGGCATTGGAGACCACACTAGAATAAAGGGCTTTAAATCAATGCAAAATCTGGGAATTTTTATTTCGTCTCTGCGGTGCAGTTGATTTGCTCCAGAATTGCTCCTGATTTGTTTGGTACGTAAAGCCCTGTATTGTGTGAAGATGATTGTGAAAACTCAGTATATTGTCAAGCTGCTGTTGGAATAAGGCAGGATCTTAGCTTGAGGCTACCTAGGTAAGAGCACACATCATTCTGTGAAGTACTCACTTTTAGCAAGAGGGGATAACGAGTATAATTAGTATTTAATCCACTGAATACTAGTGATGTCTCCTGGAGACTTCATTAGCTGCCCAGGGCCCAGCAGTGGTTTCAAACAGTCCTGTTTAACCCTTTAGACCTAGAGGAGTATCCAATGCTTTGCTCACTCCTCTCATCCACTAAGTATTATCCCTTTGAGTGACAGAGGGGTACACAATGCTTTGCCAAGCAACGCATTACGTACCCCATTGGCACTCAAAGAGTTACCCTGCACTATCTCCTAAATTTAGGTTCTCCTAAATCATCTCGACCATCATCTTGTTAACCCTTTAGAGGGCCGGAGGAGTATGCAGCGTATCGCAAAACAACGTATGGAGAACACTTCTGGCACAAAGGTGTTGTTTTGCAATGCGTTGCATACTCCTCTGGCACTCAAAGGGTTAACTAGATGATTCTTGAGATGTTTTGGGAGAACCTGAATTTAGGAGACGGTGGTTGAAATGTTGTGTTTTGGGGGGTTAAATGTAATATAGTGTTTAATTTAATTTAGCCAATATTGTGTTTAACCCTCTGAATGCCAGGGGAATGTAGCTCATGGCAGATCTTATTCTCCAGGAGAGATGCACTGTGTAAACTCAATGACGCAAGCATTGCATACTTTTATGATCACAGAATAATATTCCCATTCATCAGTCTCCAATCATAACATGTTACTGGCTTTGAAGGCAGTGGGAGCCTGAAGGTGAGAGGATTTTGTTTGAAGCTGAGTAAAGTTTTGAATTCATGTCTGTTATGGTTAACATTTACACTTTAACATTAGATTTATTTTCAACCACTTGGATGCTACAGACATCTTGCAATGCAGTGGATTCATCTTCAGCATCCAAGAAGTTAAAGTGATAGTAATGTTTCATAATAAAATCAGCTCTAATTAATCTTCATATTATTTGGACTTTGGAGAGTATTATTTCAGTACTGTCAGAGTTGTAGTACAAGAGTAATTCAATGACAAAGTATCCCCCTCCCGCCCCTTTTACTGATGTAACACTGCTCAGCCAGATCAGAAGGGAGGTGCCCAGGTAGACTGCAGAGAGGGACAATCTTCAATTAAGATAAGGGAAAAACCCGAAAATCTTGTCAAGGGGGGCAGGGCTTTCATTGTTCTCATAGGAATAAGAGTGTCCCCTTCTGTTATCTGTCTGGTCTATGGACTGGATTCCACATCTGAGAAGAGATGGCTTACACTAGGTAAAAGGGGAGGAAGGGGAAACTTTGATTGTGAATATCTCTGAAACCATAAAGTTTGAGAGATAAGATTTATATTGTTCTTCATGTTTTTTTAATGCCTACAAAATAAAATAAAGATAAAACAAAGTATTGCTATCCCTTGAGAACCAGTGGCCTGCCAAAGCTTTACTTCAAAATGCATTGCTTAGCCCTCTGGTCCTCAAGGGGTTAAAACATAAATATCCAGCATGTGGCCCAAGAGACAAATGCGGCACGCCTGACTCTTGGGTCTGGGCCACCTTTAGTAACATAGTTAATGAGGCTGAAAAAAGACATGCGTCCATTAAGTCCAGCCAATGCCAAATCACCCCTGGAAGGAAAAAAAAATTGAAGACATTTCCAATTAATCCCCATGTGGGTAAAAAAATTCCTTCTTGACTACAAACAGCAGTCGGATATTTCCCTGGATCATCACCCTATCTGCAGTGAAGTCAACTGTCATAATTATCAGTATTGTTCTGTGCTAGATATGTATCCCTTACTTTTTTTTAAAGCAGTCATAGTTTCTGCAATCACAGCATCCGGAGGCAAAGAATTCCATAAATTTACTGCCCTTACTGTAAAAAAATCCATGCCTTTTGGTTTAGTAGAAAACACCTTTCCTCTAGTCTTAATGGATGACCTCTTGTTAATCTTTGAGTAAATAGTTCATTGGATAGTTCTATGTATTAACCTCGAATACATGTGTAAATGGTAATCATATCACCCCTTAGTCATCTCTTCTCTGATGTCGATTATAAACAAGACATAGTTTTTACTTAATTAGCTAGCAGGTCCATATTATCGGGGTAAGAGAGTCCAGTGTTACCAACTCTGTGATCGGAATGAAATAACTGCTTCTTAAGTCCCAAAATTGGTTCCATTTGTACCAGACGAACAGAAAAAGATGCCCTACTTGTCTTGTGTGGGTTCAAGTAGTGATACCACTAAAATTTAGCCTGCAAATGGTTCCCTGAGGATTGATAGGAGAAACTCTTGGTTAGACCAAAGAAAGACATATTAAGTAGAATCTACATTATGGGGAACTTAAAAGGTTAATATTTCAAAGACCACAGTCAGCACATTTTGAATGTTTCCAGGAATGCGAATCACCAGATCTACACAACCACTGTGTGACTCATCCTACACGTCTCAAGAGCAGTTCAGTCTGTTAGATTCCATTATCCTCATTGACTTGATCAAAATATATTACTGACTACCACTACGCCTATAACCGTTCACGTTTATATGAATAAAGTTGATTGAACTTTTTGAATAGCTAACAGGCTACAATTCTCCATTGTTATTTTTAAAGAAAAATCCATGTGGCCCTCACACAAAAATTCAAATTTTTGTCCATGTGGACCTTGACTGGAAAAAGTTGAGTGCCTCTGGATTACAGTAACAGAAATACGTAAAAATTCAATTTACTTCCAGTCTCTTAAAGGAGCAGTAAACTTTTATTTATGAAAACACATATTTTATAGAGCTTTTCCTGCTGAATAAAACAATGTCATTCCCACTGCTGTCAGATGTTTTATTAAAAAATTATAGCAGTTCAAAAAATCAGGAAGTGAATTTACTGTGTTTACTTCCTGATAGTTCTAACTGACAGGAAGTGAATTTACTGGTTTACTTCCTGATAGTTCTAACTGACAGGAAGTGACAGGCAGTTTCTATCACATTCTATGGAGAACTGTAAGTCACTGACTTTCCTCTCCATTAGAATCTAACAGGAAAACTAATTAGAAATTGACCACTAGAGGGCACTGCTAATGTAAAAAAAACATGGGTTTAAACTGTAATAACTCTGGAAATATAAATCTCTCAGCAGTGGGATTACCCTTATCTTACTCAATAGGAAAATCCCTACAATATATATTTTTTCATAAAAAAAGTTTACTGCTCCTTTAAATATGTTGTAATGCTTTTCAGTGAAAATGTATATATTTTACTGATTTTCCTGTAGAATACATGAGAGTAATTTCACTCCTGGGAGTTATATAAGCTGAAACTTTGATTTCTTGCCTTTTGTTTTTTCTTAATTAAAAATGCTATGTGACTGCTAGATGGTGATGTTTCATTAGTCCCTGTGGATAATTTTAGTCATCAACTGTCATGGTCTCAAAACACTGAAATAGAGATTCTTTGGATGAGATGCACTAAGCTGTGATAAATTCTCCAGTGTGATAATCTCTCAAGGTCCTATTTTATTCTATAGAGCCAATACACTAAGCTTTCTCCAGCCTGAGAGATCTTAGCCGTACGTCATTCATAGAATAACACAGAACTTCAAGATTTATTTCACTGGAGAAGTCATCTCTACTTTATCACCTCTTTATCACACCTTAGTGCGTAAACCCCCATTATCTTAAGACATTATTAAGTTTAATAAAGAGTCTCTAAGCAGTTCCATGTGGTGGAAACTGATAGGTTCTAGCGGCCTAAGAAGGTAGAGAGGGGTGATTTTCTGGACATGTCAGTAATTAATTACACATTTTTACCTGACCAAATCAGAGAACAAAGCTCTGCTGACATTATATTCCCTAACTACTAAACCAAGAATCTCTAAACTGTTGACCTGTTTGTAAAACAAGAAGCAGAAGTTATAGGTAATTTAAATAGATACATTTAAGAAGACTAATAGCCTATGTAAATCCACCTTAAAGGAAGAGTAATGTTGTTTTTTTTAAACAAACTTGAATATTGTAGACATTAAAATGATTAATACAGTGAGGTATGTCCCATCTCTCAAGCATGTATAGTTTGAGAGATCTAAGCATCTAACGTTCCCTCATCCCTCCCCTTTCATAAACGTCATCTCTCTAGCTGAAGGTAGCAGATCCTGGTCCCGGGAACGGACGTCGCTCTTCAGCAGAGCCGAAATAGCTTTTTATAGAAAGAAATACTTCACTGGAACGATCTACAAAGTGGTCCTGGTTTTCAAGCACACTTTGTAGACCGTTCCAGTTAAGAATTTCGTTCTATATAGCACTATTTCGGCTCTGCTGAAGAGCCTGCGGCCGATCCTGGGACCAGTATCTGCTTCTGTCAGCTAGAGAGATGACCTCTGTGAAAGGGGCGGGAGGGGGGAACTTTAGATGCTTAGATCTCTCAAACTATACATGCTTGAGAGATGGGACATACCTCATTGCATTAATATTTTTAATGTCTACAATATTAAAATTTGTTAAAAACACACATCACTATCCCTTTAACCCCTTAAGGACCGGCAGCGAGCACACGCAGCCGGCACTTAAGGACCACGGACCTTTTTTTTTTTTTCCCCTTGTTTCCAGTTCCGGACTCCCCGAACGGCATGCAGCTGCGGGGGGAGCCAGGAATTCCATGACGGTCATAGCACGTCATGGGTCGTTAAGTCAGATCTACCCATGGAGTGCTATGACCGTCAAGGGTTGTTAAGGGGTTAAAGGGGAACTACCACCCCGCAAAAACTGTTTGTTAATTAAGTCTTCATCTGGCGACTAGCTGCTTAGTAGCGCTAGTCGCCAGAAATATTACCCGGTTTACAAGATTTTCTACTTACTCTGAGGCGGACAGTAGCAGGAAGCACGGACATCTTGCCGGCCGGCTCCAAAAGGGACTGACAGCGCAGGCGCACGGACATCACTGTGGCAAGATGTCCGTGCTTCCTGTTACCGTCAGCCTCCGAATAAGTAGAAAATCTTTGAAACCAGGTAATATTTCTGGCGACTAGCGCTACTAAGCAGCTAGTTGCCAGATGAAGACTTAATTAACATACAGTTTTTGCGGGGTGGTAGTTCCCCTTTAAGTAAGATAACAGCTTCTCTGAATATAAAAAGGAGAGGGTACCAATCTTGATGCTTTGGGATAAGAGGGGTGTGCAATGTATTTCTCTGGTTACAGTCCCCTCAGCAAGCAGCTAGCAATCCCCTGCTTCTGCCTCATTTATTTCACCACTAACGCCTTTGCACGATTTTGCTTTCACAGTTTTACCGAGGCCATGAAAAGTCAGCCACAACTGGAGGTCCTAGAGACCCCTACAGCCTATTACCTGGGCTTGATGATGGTGGGAGTTGGAGCGGTGTTGGTGGTCTCCAGCTTCCTGGCTCTGGGATTCGTTGGGACATATTTAGGTAAGAACTTACTGGCGCTGAAATGAGCATTTCCAGCTGGGTGCACCATCCCCATCACGTGCTGTTTATATACTGTAAAATCTCATGTATAATACTCACTATTTTGCCCCTTCCATCTTATGTGAAGTGGGGGGGTGTATTATACACGAGAGAGAAAAAAATATATATATACATGTCTGCTCCCCTCCTCCCCCTGCACTTCAATATGCTGCCACCTTGCCACCCTTCTAGTCATCCTCCAGAGGTATGTGGGACATATGCTCAGTAGGCGGCACGCTTGCTTCTTCCACTTCCTGCATCCCCCTGTGAGGACCTGTATTAATTCAAGATAATGGTAGTGCATGGTGAATGGGGGACTGAAAGAGATCGATCCGGTCTTGGAGCGATCAATTTCAGTCCCAGCTGTTACTCAAAGCACTCCTGGAGCGCTGTGTGTAAAAAGTTGTAGTCTAACAGTAGCTGGAAAGTGTCACGTTGCTTACGCCTGGTACGCACCAGTACAGACCCCCCCCCCTCGTGCTGCATTCCCACTAAGGAGGATTCCTATTTACTTTTCCATCTAAGGGCAGTATTCATGAAGCCAAAGAGGTGCAACTCTGGAGCAAACCAACTGCACTATAGGGGAGACACAAATTCCCAGTATTGCCGTTGATTTAAATTACGCATTTAACCCCTTGATCCTTAAAGGCAACCTGAAGGCATTTCTTCACAATGCATTGAGAGTTCTCTAGCCTTCAGTGGGTTAAAAAAAAAAACCTTTTAAATTAACGGAAATTTGAGGAATTTTTAATTCTCCCTTATAGTCCAATAGTCCAATATGCACTAAAGAATTTAGCAATTATGAGGCGATCCAACTGTGTCATAGGGGAGAAATGAAAATGACCACTGATTTTAAATTGTGCTTTTATCCCCTTAAATGCTACAGATTTCACCCATACATTGCTTCGTAAGTTGTTGAAGACCTCTCTACCATTCAGAGGGTTAAAGGGATAGTAATGTTTCACAAAAAAACCAGCTCCAATTACTCTTCATAGTATTTGGGTCACGGAGAGTGTTATTTCAATACTGTCAGAGTTATAGTACAAGAGTAATTAAATGATAAAGTTTCCCCTCCCGCCCCTTTTACCTAGTGTAAGCCACATCCCCTCAAATGTGGAATCTGGTCCACAAACCAGACAGATCACAGCAAGGGACAATCTTTTTACTGTGAGAACAATGAAAGCCCTGTCCCCCTTGACAGATTTTTCGTTATGCTCCCTGAAGATTGTCCCTCTCTGCAATCCATCTGGACAGTCCTGTTGCTCTGAGGTGAGCAGTGTTACATAAGTAGAAGGGGTGGGAGGGGGATACTTTATCATTCAATTACTCTTGAACTACAACTCTGACAGTATTGAAATAACACTCTCCATGGCCCAAATACTATGATGATTAATTGGAGCTGCTTTTATTATGAAACAATACTATGCCTGTAAATTTCACATTTGAATTAAATTTTTTTTTTATTTTTTTAACTGGCCTCTACTGTGCTATTGGGTTGCTCCAGAATCATGACTCGTTTGTTTATTAACCCATAGTTTTCCAGAGGGGTATCCAGCGCATTGCAAAGTAGTTATGTTGGATACCCCCAGGCGCACAAAGGGTTAACCCTTTGAATGCCAGAAGGGTACACAATGCAGTGTAATGTGTTGCGTACCCCTCTGGCACTCAAAGGTTTAACTACGGACCACAATGTCTTGTTTCCAATCAAAGCAGGACGTGATGTGACTAAACGCACGGTGCTAATGATTCAACAAGCTCTGAGGTCTTTATCTACACACGTTTTCCTCTTCTAAATCAGTCCAGCACGATCTTTACAACAGGACACAATGGAGGCCCCTAATAGCGCTATAATGTTTATCATAAAAACATCACCGTTATTGCACCCTGGAGAAAGAGATCGTGTTCAACCTTCCAGCGGAAACCCAAAGCACTCTGGGTAAAGTGGAGTCGTTCTGTTGTGAGCCATTCCCCAAACAACCATCAATTTAAATGGGACGTTTAACCCCCATCAATGCTGGAGAGGTCTCCAACACATTGCTTCGCGGAAACCCAAAGCACTCTGGGTAAAGTGGAGTCGTTCTGTTGTGAGCCATTCCCCAAACAACCATCAATTTAAATGGGACGTTTAACCCCATCAATGCTGGAGAGGTCTCCAACACATTGCTTCGCAATGTGTTGGAGACCTCTCCAGCATTGAAGGGGTTAAGTATCCCCGTTTAAATCAACTGAGATTTTTAGTTGTTCCCTGTTTTTGCATTTATTCTTGAAGTGCATTATTTTTAATATTTGAAACTACCGCACATTTCTTTTGTAGCCGACATTTGCAGTTAACCCTCAATTAACCATGTTGTGTGAAGGTGAAGATTTGACTAATAGGAGGGATGTACTAATACTATTCCACTCTATAATAAGCCTTGGGACCGGTTTCCTAGTTATACAGTAGATCTGTGCAATAGGGAATAGAGAGGCAGAGATGTAAAACATTTATAACAAAATGATCAAAGGGCCCTGATCGCAAGAACTTACAGTCTAGAAGACGTTAGGTTGAGACATGGAAGGTGTTAGTGTTAGGTGTAAGTGCCTCCTGCCAGGTGAACTACAGGTCAGTGCGTGGCAGATAGAAGGTGTAAGCACTGTGGGGTATAAGTTCCTCCTGCCAGGTGAACTGCAGGTCAGTGTGTGGAAGATACAAGGTGTAAGTGCCTGCTGCCAGGTGAACTGCAGGTCAGCGGGTATGAGATAGAAGGTGTAAGCGCTATGGGGTGTAAGTGCCTACTTACAGGTGAACTGCAGGTCAGTGCGTGGGAGATAGAAGATGGAAGTGCTCTGTTGTATATGTACCTCTTGCCACATGAACTGCAGGTCACTGGATGAGACACAGAAGGAGTAAATGCCTCCTTCCAGGTGAACTGCAGGTCAGTGTGTGGAAGATAGAAGGTATAAGTGTTATTGGGTGTAAGTTCCTCCTGGCAGGTGAACTGCAGGTCAGTGGATGGGACATAGAAGGTGTAAGTGTTATAGGGTGTAAGTGCCTCCTGCCAGGTGAACTGCCGGTCAGTGCATGGGAGATAGAAGGTGTAAGTGCCTCCTGCCAGGTGAACTGCCGGTCAGTGCATGGGAGATAGAAGGTGTAAGTACCTCTTGCCATGTGAACTGCAGATCAATGCGTGGAAGATAGAAGTTGTTAGTGTTATGGGGTGTAAGTGCCTCCTGCCAGGTGAACTGCAGGTCAGTGTGTGAGAGATAGAAAGTGGAATTGCCTCCTGCCAGGTTAACTGCAGGTCAGTGCGTGAGAGATAGAAGGTGGAAGTGCCTCCTGCCAGGTGAACTGCAGGTCAGTGTGTGAGAGATAGAAGGCGGAAGTGCCTCCTGCCAGGTGAACTGCAGGTCAGTGCGTGAGAGATAGAAGGTGGAAGTGCCTCCTGCCAGGTGAACTGCAGGTCAGTGCATGGGAGATAGAAGGTGGAAGTGCCTCCTACCAGGTGAACTGCAGGTCAGTGTGTGAGAGATAGAAGGTGGAAGTGCCTCCTGCCAGGTGAACTGCAGGTCAGTGCATGGGAGATAGAAGGTGGAAGTGCCTCCTGCCAGGTGAACTGCAGGTCAGTGTGTGAGAGATAGAAGGTGGAAGTGCCTCCTGCCAGGTGAACTGCAGGTCAGTGCATGGGAGATAGAAGGTGGAAGTGCCTCCTTCCAGGTGAACTGCAGGTCAGTGTGTGAGAGATAGAAGGCGGAAGTGCCTCCTGCCAGGTGAACTGCAGGTCAGTGTGTGAGAGATAGAAGGCGGAAGTGCCTCCTGCCAGGTGAACTGCAGGTCAGTGTGTGAGAGATAGAAGGTGGAAGTGCCTCCTGCCAGGTGAACAGCAGGTCAGTGTGTGAGAGATAGAAGGCGGAAGTGCCTCCTGCCAGGTGAACTGCAGGTCAGTGTGTGAGAGATAGAAGGCGGAAGTGCCTCCTGCCAGGTGAACAGCAGGTCAGTGTGTGAGAGATAGAAGGCGGAAGTGCCTCCTGCCAGGTGAACTGCAGGTCAGTGTGTGAGAGATAGAAGGTGGAAGTGCCTCCTGCCAGGTGAACAGCAGGTCAGTGTGTGAGAGATAGAAGGCAGAAGTGCCTCCTGCCAGGTGAACTGCAGGTCAGTGTGTGAGAGATAGAAGGCGGAAGTGCCTCCTGCCAGGTGAACTGCAGGTCAGTGCATGAGAGATAGAAGGCGGAAGTGCCTCCTGCCAGGTGAACTGCAGGTCAGTGCATGAGAGATAGAAGGTGGAAGTGCCTCCTGCCAGGTGAACTGCAGGTCAGTGCATGGGAGATAGAAGGTGGAAGTGCCTCCTTCCGGGTGAACTGCAGGTCAGTGCATGGGAGATAGAAGGTGGAAGTGCCTCCTTCCAGGTGAACTGCAGGTCAGTGCAGGGGAGATAGAAGGTGGAAGTGCGTGCTGTCAGGAATAAAACAAGGAAAGGGCCTTTGGAAAGTTTATGGGAGTTTTAGGGCTACTTTCTTCTTGCCTTTATTAACAACTAGTTGAAGAGCCCGTTACACAGGCCACAGTGCCACTGACAGCCAGTCGCGGGGCGGTCATGCACAGTAGAGACTGCCCCTCGCCGCGGCTGATACAGTGCCAGTCGGTCACGGTGTAGTCATGCTCAGTAGAGACTGCCCGTGCCGCGGCTGATACAGAGCTGGACACTCCTTTAGAGCTCCCCGCTCTGTATCAGCCTCGTATTTAAACTAGATATTGATGTAAAATTACATTATTTAAAAGGCAATTCTGCATCACTTTTTGTTGCAACAATTTATGTATATACCGGGAGCCGTACCATGACAAGCTGGGTGGGGACAGGACATTTACTGTACACTGTGGGATTGTTCTCCAGAATCAGGCTATCCCGAGTAAATCAGGATAGTTGGGAACTATGCAACATTTCAAATGGCCAAATAAGGACACTTTTGTTTTACGTGGTATTGTTGGTTATGCAATTGATGGGAGGGGCATTACCAAGAATTTTAAGTTACTTTATGACCTGTTGATAGCTCTTTATGCAACTGAATAAATGTTTTAGACTAAGATCAAAGCATTTTATTTACACAGACTAATTTATATACACTTACTAATGTTTAACTAAACATTGATGTGAGTTTTATTGCTGTGGAGCAATGTGATACACTTATATACACACCACACAGTCTGATCTCCTAAACACAGGGACACCAGGGTGATACACTTATATACACAGTCTGATCTCCTAAACACAGGGACACCAGGGTGATACACTTCTATACACACCACACAGTCTGATCTCCTAAACACAGGGACACCAGGGTGATACAGCTATATACACACCACACGGTCTGATCTCCTAAACACAGGGACACCGGGGTGATACACTTCTATACACACCACACAGTCTGATCTCCTAAACACAGGGACACCAGGGTGATACACTTATATACACACCACACAGTCTGATCTCCTAAACACAGGGACATCAGGGTGATACACTTATATACACACCACGCAGTCTGATCTCCTAAACACAGGGACACCAGGGTGATACACTTATATACACACCACACAGTCTGATCTCCTAAACACAGGGACACCAGGGTGATACACTTATATACACACCACACAGTCTGATCTCCTAAACACAGGGACACCAGGATGATACACTTATATACACACCACACAGTCTGATCTCCTAAACACAGGGACATCAGGGTGATACACTTCCATACACACCACACAGTCTGGTTTCCTAAAAACAGGGACACCAGGGTGATACACTTCAATACACACCACACAGTCTGATCTCCTAAACACAGGGATACCAGGGTGATACACTTATATACACACCACACAGTCTGATCTCCTAAACACAGGGACACCAGGGTGATACACTTCTATACATACCACACAGTCTGATCTCCTAAACACAGGGACACCAGGGTGATACACCTATATACACACCACACGGTCTGATCTCCTAAACACAGGGACACCAGGGTGATACACTTATATACACACCACACAGTCTAATCTCCTAAACACAGGGACACCGGGGTGATACACTTATATACACACCACACAGTCTGATCTCCTAAACACAGGGACACCAGGGTGATACACTTATATACACACCACACAGTCTGATCTCCTAAACACAGGGACACCAGGGTGATACACTTCCATACACACCACACAGTCTGGTTTCCTAAAAACAGGGACACCAGGGTGATACACTTCAATACACACCACACAGTCTGATCTCCTAAACACAGGGACACCAGGGTGATACACTTATATACACAACAGACAGTCTGATCTCCTAAACACAGGGATACCAGGGTGATACACTTCTATACACACCACACAGTCTGATCTCCTAAAAACAGGGACACCAGGGTGATACACTTCAATAAACACCACACAGTCTGATCTCCTAAACACAGGGACACCAGGGTGATACACTTATATACACAACACACAGTCTGATCTCCTAAACACAGGGATACCAGGGTGATACAATTATATACACACCACACAGTCTGATCTCCTAAACACAGGGACACCAGGGTGATACACTTATATACACACCGTACAGTCTGATCTCCCAAACACAGGGACACCGGGGTGATACACTTCTATATACACCACACAGTCTGATCTCCCAAACACAGGGCCACCAGGGTGATACAGTTATATACACACACCACACAGTCTGATCTCCCAAACACAGGGCCACCAGGGTGATACACTTAAATACACACCACACTTTCTGATCTCCTAAACACAGGGCCACCAGGGTGATACATTTATATACACACACCACACAGTCTGATCTCCCAAACACAGGGACACCAGGGTGATACACTTAAATACACACCACACAATCTGATATCCTACACACAGGGACACCAGGGTGATACACTTATATACACCACACAGTCTGATCTCCTAAACACAGGGACACCAGGGTGATACACTTATATACACACACCATACAGTCTGATCTCCTAAACACAGGGACACCAGGGTGATACGCTTATATACACACCACACAGTCTGATCTCCCAAACACAGGGACACCAGGGTGATACACTTATATACACACCACACAGTCTGATCTCCCAAACACAGGGCCACCAGGGTGATACAGTTATATACACACACCACACACTCTGATCTCCTAAACACAGGGACACCAGGGTGATACACTTATATACACACCACACAGACTGATCTCCTAAACACAGGGCCACCAGGGTGATACATTTATATACACACACCACACAGTCTGATCTCCCAAACACAGGGACACCAGGGTGATACACTTAAATACACACCACACAATCTGATATCCTACACACAGGGACACCAGGGTGATACACTTATATACACCACACAGTCTGATCTCCTAAACACAGGGCCACCAGGGTGATACAGTTATATACACACACCACACACTCTGATCTCCTAAACACAGGGACACCGGGGTGATACACTTATATACACACCACACAGTCTGATCTCCCAAACACAGGGACACCAGGGTGATACACTTCTATACACATCACACAGTCTGATCTCCTAAACACAGGGACACCAGGGTGATACACTTCTATACACACCATACAGTCTGATCTCCTAAACACAGGGACACCAGGGTGATACACTTATATACACACCACACAGTCTGATCTCCTAAACACAGGGACACCAGGGTGATACAATTATATACACACCACACAGTCTGATCTCCTAAACACAGGGACACCAGAGTGATACATTTCTATACACACCACACAGTCTGATCTCCTAAACACAGGGACACCAGGGTGATACACTAATATACACACCACACAGTCTGATCTCCTAAACACAGGGACACCAGGATGATACACTTATATACACACCACACAGTCTGATCTCCTAAACACAGTGACACCAGGGTGATACACTTCTATACACACCACACAGTCTGATCTCCTAAACACAGGGACACCAGGGTGATACACTTATATACACACCACACAGTCTGATCTCCTAAACACAGGGACACCAGGGTGATACACTTCTATACACACCACACAGTCTGATCTCCTAAACACAGGTACACCAGGGTGATACACTTATATACACACCACACAGTCTGATCTCCTAAACACAGGGACACTGGGGTGATACACTTCTATACACACCACACAGTCTGATCTCCTAAACACAGGGACACCAGGGTGATACACTTATATACACACCACACAGTCTGATCTCCTAAACACAGGGACACCAGGGTGATACACTTCTATACACACCACACAGTCTGATCTCCTAAACACAGGGACACCAGGGTGATACACTTATATACACACTACACAGACTGATCTCTTAAAAAGTGGGACACCAGGGTGATACACTTCTATACACACCACACAGTCTGATCTCCTAAACACAGGGACACCAGGGTGATACACTTATATACACACTACACAGACTGATCTCTTAAAAAGTGGGACACCAGGGTGGGAAAAAGGGATTTGGGTCTCAGAGAGGGAATGTCCTGACTAAAGAGAGACACTTGGATATTATGTAATCCCCCCCACGAACCCCATGTATGTTTTTCAGTAGAGAAATCAAAGGCAGTGGAGAGTGGGTTTAACATTCAGAGTCAAAAGACATGCACTGCTGACCACTCTGGCCATCAAACAGTTAAATATACAGCTATGCACATTGCTCAGACAATTGTGACCATTATTTCACCTTGCAGCCATTTCATCCCCAGTGTTGATATTGTATACATGGAAGGTTACATGCTTCTCTGACTTTGTTTTTGTTCCTTGAGACATCTTGCACTGAGGAACTGGTCCTAGCCACACTAAATTGAGAAGATCTGGTGTAATTGTCATCGTGTTGATGTAAATAAATGTGTGAGATCTTCCTGATGGTACCTACAACATCTACCTACCCCGTATCCTCCCACCTCTGTCTACTCCTGCCTCTCCGGTCACACCTCACTCCTGATGTGACAATGGGTTCTGGACAACACATGTAGGGGCGCATTTACAAAGGTGCGAACTTGAGATTATATATATATATATATATATATATATATATATATATAAAAGAAGACTTTGTGCCTGCCAAAACACACCCAGGGGTGGTATTAAGGAGGAGTTACTGTTCCCATTGGGTGATTCAATCATGCAGGGAGTTGGCCCGCCCCCACTATGCAGCCCACCCACCACTATCAAAGTCAGAAAAAAACAATATGGCCGCCACTTTCTCCTACACCACAGACAAACACACATGCCCCACTCACACAGCACCACACAAACACACACACATGCCCCACTCACACAGCACCACACAAACACACACACATGCCCCACTCACACAGCACCAAGCAGACATGCCCCCACTCACACACACAGCACCACATACACACACAAAGCCAGAAATACATATGGCTGACACACACACACAGTCACTCACCCTGACTCCCAGAGGCCTCAGCAGGACCTGTAGTGCAGCACCAGAGGAACAAAATTGCACTCAAAGGGTTAAGGTAGGTCCTCATTGCTCAATTATTTCTTCACTGTCATCATTTGCCATGCAAGACACAGGACAGACAGCCATCAGATTCACACTTAACCCACTGACTGCCACAGGGTTGTGTATCAAGTTTTACCCCTCAGGGAGTGTGTTCAAACTCCTCACACTGTAAACTTGCATTTCTCTCACACTTCTCCTCCTTCCCCAGCCTATTACTAACACTTTTCCATAGTTATGTTAAGCCCCGCCCCTACTCGCGATTAAGCCCCGCCCCCTTTTAACCCAGATTGCCCCATTGCTCTCTCCACATCAGCACCACATGAGGGACTCCACAAGTAAAAATTCCCAGGTATAACACATACATGCCTCACTCACACAGCACCAAACACCCATACACACACACAAAGCCAGAAAGAAAGATGGCTGACACACAGTCACTCACCTTGACTCCCAGTGGCCTCAGCAGGACCTGTAGTAAAGCCACTGAATGGTGCTGCATCAGCAGGGGAACAAAATGGCACTCAAAGGGTTAAGGTAGGCCCTCATTGCTGAATTACTTCTTCACTGTCACCATTTGCCATGCAAGACACAGGACAGACAGCCATCAGATTCACACTTAACCCACTGACTGCCACAGGGTTCTGTATCAAGTTTTACCCCTCATGGAGTGTGTTCAAACCCCTCACACTGTAAACTTGCATTCCCCTCCCACTTCTCCTCCTTCCCCAGCCTATTACTAACACTTTTTCACATTTATGTTAAGCCCCGCCCCCTACTCGCGATTAAGCCACACCCACTTTTAACCCAGATTGCCCCATTTGTCTCTCCACATCAGCACCACATCAGTCCCCTCTAGGGACTTCACAAGTCAGTGTTCCCAGGTATGAACACACTTCCCACTGCTATTTAACTCTGACATGCCTCTCTATACCTTAACCCTTTGAGTGCCAGAGGAGTACACAACTCATGAGCACGTGTTTCTGCTCATATATGTTGCGTGTCTGTGTGTGTACATCTCTGTTACATATGTGTGTCCATGTGTGCATCTCCAGTGTGTCTGTGTGTACATGTCTTTTGCATGTTTCTGCCGCTCACTGTGTGTATGTGCATACCTCCCAACATTTCACAGGGCCAAAGAGGGACACGTTAGTTTTAGGTAATATTATTGGGGGTGTGGCTGGTGGGCGGGGCATTAGTAAGAATTTTTAGGTTATTTCATGACCTATTACTGGCTATTTATGTAACTGAATAAATGATTTAGTTCAAGACCAAAGTATTTTATTTGCACAGACTAATGTATACACACATATCCTGAAGTTTATTGCTTTATTGCTGTAGAGCAAAGTAATACACACCACACAGTCAGGGCTGGTGCAAGGATTTTTGCCACCCTAGGCAAAACCTAATTTTGCCGCCCATTTCGCTCCGCCCCTTGTGTCCCACCCCTTTATACCCTGCCTACTTATACCCAACCTCTTTTCATGATTGTCCTCTCTCTGCCCCCTGAGCCACTCTGCCCCTGTTCTGGAGATGCCTGTAAGAGATGCCCCCCACCAGCTCCAACTTGCCCCTTATCAGCTTCACTTTGGCCCACCAGCTCCACTTTGCCCCTATCAACTCCAACTTGCCCCCATCAGCTCCAACGTGCCCCCACCAGCTCCATTTTGCCCCCTCAGCTTCACTTTACCCCCTCAGCTCCAACTTACCCCCATCAGCTCCATTTTGCCCCCCATCCTCTACAACTTACCCCCATCAGCTCCACTTTGCCCCCCATCCGCTCCAACTTGCCCCCATCCGCTCCAACTTGCCCCCACCAGCTCCACTATGCCCTCTCAGCTCCAACTTTCCACTATCAGCTCCACTATGCCCCCAGCGGCTCCAACTTGCCCCCATCCGCTCCAACTTGCCCCCCCATCCGCTCCAACTTGCCCCACCAGCTCCACTTGCCCCCCCTCAGCTCCAACTTGCCCCCCCTCAGCTCCAACTTGCCCCCCCTCAGCTCCAACTTGCCCCCCCTCAGCTCCACTTTGACCCTCATCAGCTCCACTTTGACCCTCATCAGCTCCAACTTGCCCCCATCATCTCCAACTTGCCACCACCAGCTCCACTATGCCCCCTCAGCTCCAGCTTTCCCCTAACAGCTCCAACTTGCCCCTTATCAGCTTCACTTTGGCCCACCAGCTCCACTTTGCCCCTATCAACTCCAACTTGCCCCCATCAGCTCCAACGTGCTCCCACCAGCTCCATTTTGCCCCCTCAGCTTCACTTTACCCCCTCAGCTCCAACTTACCCCCATCAGCTCCACTTTGCCCCCCATCCTCTACAACTTACCCCCATCAGCTCCACTTTGCCCCCCATCCGCTCCAACTTGCCCCCATCCGCTCCAACTTGCCCCCACCAGCTCCACTATGCCCTCTCAGCTCCAACTTTCCACTATCAGCTCCACTATGCCCCCAGCGGCTCCAACTTGCCCCCATCCGCTCCAACTTGCCCCCCCATCCGCTCCAACTTGCCCCACCAGCTCCACTTGCCCCCCCTCAGCTCCAACTTGCCCCCCCTCAGCTCCAACTTGCCCCCCCTCAGCTCCACTTTGACCCTCATCAGCTCCACTTTGACCCTCATCAGCTCCAACTTGCCCCCATCATCTCCAACTTGCCACCACCAGCTCCACTATGCCCCCTCAGCTCCAGCTTTCCCCTAACAGCTCCAACTTGCCCCCATCATCTCCACTTTGCCCCACATCTGCTCCAACTTGCCCCCTCAGCTCCACTATGCCCCCTCAGCTCCAACTTGCCCCCCATCACATACCTGTATCTCCCGCGCAGTCTTCTCTTCAGTAATGCAGAGCGCGGCTGGAGATCATGACTCCCAGCGCGCTCTGCATTACTAAAGATCCGACCAGATGAGGGAGCGCTGTAGCAACACAGGCCTGACTGTGTTGTGGTTCCTGGCGTGGTGTGTGGGCGCAGCTCTTCTCCGCTGCATGCCCGCGCCCCCAGTACGTGTGCGCCCTAGGCCGGCGCATACCTCGCCTATAGGTGGAGCCGGCCCTGCACACAGTCTGACCTCCTAAAAAGAGGGACAACAGGGTGGGAAAGAGGGACAGAGGGATTTGGCCCTCAAAGAGGGGCTGTCCCTCCTAAAAAGGGACACTTGGGATGTATGGTATGTGTCTGCCTGTATGCTGCATATGTCTGTGTTTATCAGTGTGTCTGCATTTCAAACACGTGCGCCCAATGGTCATAACATGACGGGCAACGCCGTCCCATGTTGCTAGTATATATATATATATATATATATATATGACAAATATTATTTATTAACCCTTTAAGTGCCAGAGGGGTATCCAACGCATTGCAAATACAATGCGTTGGATACCCCTCTGGCACTCAAAGGGTTAATTCTCACTAATAAACCAGCTAATAGGTGCCCATTCACACAAATTGAAACCTCTAGAAAACCACTAATGAAGGTATCCTTTTGAAACGTCGCCCACTACTGGGCGATTAACACAGCAGAGCATTAAACGTGTCGCCGGCATGAAAAGGGCGACATGACAGTCTCTCCCACATCAATAGGGCGAGATTCTCATGTTGCAGGCTTAAGTGTCGCATTTAAACATTTCAACAATATATTATGTGGGCACTCTACTCCATTCAGTCATAGCGATCCAAGCACATGTATTTATTGAAGGAGCAGTAAACTTTTTTTTTATGAAAAGACATATTTTACAGAGCATTTCCTGCTGAATAAAACAAGGTCACTCCCATCGCTGTCAGATATTTTATTCAAAATTTATATCAGTTCAAATAACCAGGAAGTGAATTTACTGTGTTTACTTCCTGATAGTTCTAACTGACAGGAAGTGAATTTACTGTGTTTACTTCCTGATAGTTCTAACTGACAGGAAGTGACAGGCAGTTTCTATCACATTCTATGGAGAACTGTAAGACACTGACTTTCCTGACTTTCCTCTCCATTAGAATCTAACACAGTGTTTCTCAACTCCTGTCCTCAGGACCCACTAACAAGCCAGGATTAGATGATTTCCTTGTTAGAGCACAGGTGAGTTAATCAATGTGAATGAGCCTCTGATCACATGATTTCCTTGTTAGAGCACAGGTGAGTTAATCAGTGTGAATGAGCCTCTGATCACATGATTTCCTTGTTAGAGCACAGGTGAGTTAATCAGTGTGAATGAGCCTCTGATCACATGATTTCCTTGTTAGAGCACAGGTGAGTTAATCAATGTGAGTGAGCCTCTGATCACATGATTTCCTTGTTAGAACACAGGTGAGTTAATCAATGTGAATGAGCCTCTGATCACCACACCTGTTCTCTAGCAGAGAAATCCCTAAGTCCTGGCCTGTTAGTGGCTCCTGAGGACTGGAGCTGAGAAACACTGATCTAACAGGAAATCTAATTAGAATTTGACCACTAGAGGGCACTGCTAATGTAAAAAAAACATGGGTTTAAACTGTAATAACTCTGGAAATATAAATCTCTCGGCAGTGGGAGTACCCTTATTTTACTCAATAGGAAAATCCCTACAATGTATATTTTTTCATAAGAAAAGTTTACTGCTCGTTTAATGAAAACGTAATCCCCCAGGTAGCAAAGCGGCACACTATTGACTGACAAGCACAGCAGCAGAGGAGGCAGCCACCGCGTGTGGCAGTCATAGTGGCGCAGAGGTGGCCTTCTCTCAACTATGAGCGTTGCGCAGTGCATTGCCTTATTTCACTGCTGCTGCGCTTGTCAGTCAATGGAGTGCCGCTCTGCTTCTCAGAGGATTAAAGAAATAGTAATGTCTGGTTTCAATAAAATGTAATCTTGTAGATATTACAAAAATAAAATAACTGATCCAAGTCCTGTCTCTCAAACCTTTATAGCAGTGGTTCTCAACTCCTGTCCTCAGGACCCACTAACAGGCCAGGACTTAGGGATTTCTCTGCTAGAGCACAGGTGTGGTGATCAGAGGCTCATTCACACTGATTAACTCACCTGTGCTCTAACAAGGAAATCATGTGATCAGAGGCTCATTCACATTGATTAACTCACCTGTGCTCTAACAAGGAAATCATGTGATCAGAGGCTCATTCACACTGATTAACTCACCTGTGCTCTAACAAGGAAATCATGTGATCAGAGGCTCATTCACATTGATTAACTCACCTGTGCTCTAATAAGGAAATCATCACATCCTGGCCTGTTAGTGGGTCCTGAGGACAGGAGTTGAGAACCACTGCTTTATAGTTTGAGAGATATACGATGATAAAGTCCTCCCACTCCCCTTTCACAGACGTCAGCTGTAAAGCCGACAGAAGGGTATTAGAGTTGTGCGACTTGACGGCGGCTCTTCAGCAGAACCAAATTAGCGTTATCTACAAAGAAATACTTCGTTGGAACAGTCTACAAAGTGTGCCTGTTTTGCAAGCACCCTTTGTAGACCGTCCCAGTGAAGTAATTATTTTTAGATTGCGGTATTTCGGCTCTACTGACGAGCTGCTGGGCAGTCCTGGGACCAGGATCTCCTTCTGTCAGCTAGAGGCTGATGTGTGAAACGGGAGGGGGATCTTTATTATCATATATCTCCCAAACTATACATGTTTGAGAGACGGGATTTGCATCAGTTTATTTTTGTAATATCTACAATATTACATTTAATTGAAAAAACACATTACTGTCCCTTTAAGTGGCTTCAGTGGGGTTCTGCCTTCCCCTGGATCAACAAGAGTGATTTGGCATGGGCTGGACTTGATGGACACACGTCTTTTTTCAGCCTCGTCAACGGCGGTACTATGTTTGTAATGCTTTTCAATGCATTGCAGACATCTGTGACATTCGTGGGGGTTAAAGCCCCATTTAATCAATGGGAAGTTTTAACCCTTTGAGTGTCTGAGGGGTACGCAACGCATTGCAAAGCAATGCGTTGCGTATCCCTTTGGCACTCAAAGGGTTAATTTCCGCTGTAGTGTTGTTGTTTGGGCCCAGACTTGCTGCAGTTCTTATGCTGCTGTCATAGACCGATAAGTATCCGGTAATCCCGTGGTCCTGTATGGTGGGTTATGTACTTGGAGATGGGTTCAGTGATTAACAGCTGCTCCCTTCACTTAAAGGGATAGTAATGTTTCATAATAAAAGCAGCTCTAATTAATCATCATAGTATTTGGACTTTGGAGAGTGTTATTTCAGTTCTGTCAGAGTTGTAGTTCAAGAGTAATTCAATGACAAAGTGTCCCCCTCCCGCCCCTTTTACTGATGTAACACTGCTCAGCCAGATCAGAAGGGAGGTGCCCAGGTAGACTGCAGAGAGGGACAATCTTCAATTGAGATAAGGGAAAAACGTGAAAAACTTTTCAAGGGGGGCAGGGCTTTCATTGTTCTCATAGGAAGAAGATTGTCCCCTGCTGTTATCTGTCTGGTCTATGGACTGGATTCCACATCTGAGAAGAGATGGCTTACACTAGGTAAAAGGGGCGGGAGGGGGAAACTTTGCTTGTGAATATCTCTTAAACCATAAAGGTTTGAGAGATAAGACTTATATCATTCTTCATGTTTTTTTAATGCCTACAAAATAAAATAAAGTTAAAACGAAGTATTACTATCCCTTTAAGCGCTTTGTCTTTCTTTACAAACAGAAGGAGCCAGCACTTTACCTTTCAGGAGTGTAGGATTTCTCTATCCCAATGTAATTCCAGATTTACTCCTCAATCACCTGTTGGGCCTCACTGGCCACCCTGCCCTAACTGCCCTAGATACCCAGCTGATTCTAGGTTGCTGATTGCTGAAGGCTATCCATTTCCTGGTCCCTGCTCTCATCATCTCTATCTGTGCTGTCCACCTGGCTCCTCTCTTAGCCGTTATTCAGTGTCTAGCACAGATTCATGTTTGTTTTCAACTCTGAGCACTGGGCAGTAGTTTATATAGACAAGATAACCCTTCCCAGCTAATGAAATAGTAGAATCAACACTGGCGCAAGTAGGGCACAGGGAATATTGTGTTACTCGGGCAGATGCAAGGTGTGCCAGCTTGCAGGATATTTTTTTAACTCTTCTGCCGCCTCATTCAATAGTCCTCTACATCCAGCCACTGATGCATAAAAAATTTCCCACGTAGATGCAAGGTTTTGCAACACCAATGAGACTTAAAGAAAAAAATGTTTATTGTTGGGTTAAAGGGATAGTAACACTTTGTTTTTTTATGTTCCTCTTGCAGGTATTAAAAAAATAATTTAAATGCCCCCAGTCACATCTCTCAAACCTTTATGGTTTGAGAGATATTCGCTGTGAAAGTTCCCCTCCTCCCTCCCCTTTCAGACCGTTCCAGTGAAGGATTTCTTTTGAAATAACGCAATCTCGGCTCTGCTGAAGAGACTCCGCCGGCAGTGGGACCGGATTCCCCTGCAGTCAGCTAGAGCGCTGACGTCAGGGAAAGGGGAGGTAGGAGGGGAACTTTCACAGTGAATATCTCTCAAACCATAAAGGTTTGAGAGATGTGACTGGGGGCATTTAAAGTCTTTTTTTAATACCTGCAAGAGGAACATAAAAAACCCCGAAGTGTTACTATCCTTTTAAGGCAAACATATGGTCGATGTTTCTGTCCAACATAGACCTTTATCAAGGGCATACACTGATGCACTGAACACCCCTTTTTGTGTTCAAACTGTTAACTCTTCTGCCACCAAATGTGCCAGTCCGCCACATCCAGCTATTGATCAATATTAACATATTTGCTCAGATGCAAGTTGCTCCAACTTGCAGAATATTTTGCAGCCATTCGATTGACAGAGATCACCCAGCTGTGCAGATTTCCACGACCTGTAGGGCAAACTGAGAGAGGATAGGTGAGTTTTAACCCTTTCAGTGCCAGATGGGTACGCAACACATTGCAGAGCAATGCGTTGCGAACCACTCTGGCTCTGAAAGGGTTAAGCTAGGGGAACTTGGTTCCCATAGCTGTGAAGGCACTCATTAGTTTAAACATGCCTTATATTGAACCTTTACTGTCCCTTTAGCCCTGTGATAACCAGAGGGTGCATTTCACAATACATTGATCACTTCTCTGTTCTTTATCAGGTTAAATCGGAACTACCACCGCTAAAAAACTTGCGCCCCAATAATTCCCCACCTGGCGACTAGCTGCACGGTAGCACTAGTCACCAGAATTATTACCGCCTTAACGAGAATTGTCCATTGTTCCAGGGCTGACAGGCAGGACGGAGCGCAGACATCTTTCCATAGTGACGTCTACGCTCCTGTGCTGTCAGTCCCTTTTGGAGCCGAACAGCTCCGAGCAACACCTCCTAGAGCAGGCTGGGACTGACAGTGCAAGTGCACAGACGTCACTATGGAAAGATGTCTGCGCTCCGTCCTGGCTGTCAGTCCGGGAGCAGTGTATAATTCTATTAACGTGGTAATAATTCTGGCGACTATCGCTACTGAGCAGCTAGTCGCCAGATGGGTAATTATTGGGGCACAAGTTTTTTAGCGGTGGTAGTTCCGCTTTAAACCAACCCATCCATGCTGAGATCTCTTTGTAGGCTGGTCCTACACCATTTATCAACATAAACATTTCAGTGAAAAACAAACTCATTACACAGAGAGAGATTCAGATGTTACTAGTAAGCTGGACAGCTCCGGAGTGGACTGGAGTGTGCACGTAATGGGAAGCACTAACAGTCGCTCAGCCATTCACTTCCAGATCTGACCAATTCCACAGCGGCCATCAGATTAATGCTTTGTCTTCTAGGAGATGTACCAGTACATTTGTAGCTAATTGATAAATATCCCTCCAATCAGTCCCTGCAGTGAGGGGTTTCCAAGAGATTACAGGTGTGGGTAAATATCCTGAGCTCATTATGGAGATGTGATTTGTACCTCATTGATAAATCCATCTGGGGTTTAGAGTAACAGTAAATGTTTTTAATGAAAACATATGTATTGAAATTAATCCCCTGCTGAGCAAATCATGGGGACACTAAATGCTGGGAGATTATTCCTTCAAAGGTTATTACAGCCCAGTTTTTCCCCTTGTTTTAATTAACCCCTTAGGGACCCTTGACGTACCAGGACCGTCAAGGGTAAATTTGCTCGAACGACCCTTGACGGTCCTGGTACGTCACGTACTTTTTACTTACAGCGCTCTACCGGGAGCGCTGTAAGTAAAAATAGGGCATGAAATAGACCGCTCTAAGATCGGAGCGATCTGTTTCAAGCCCCATAGTGACGCGCCGATACACGTGACAGGTCACGTGTACCGGCTCGTCAAAGTGCCCCTATGCGGACGTTATGGGACAGAAATGTCCCATAACCTCCGGTCCTTAAGGGGTTAAGCTGTGTTTTTTTTTTTTTTTTATTGCCGTCACCAGTTGCTACTGATCCTATCACTTACTATGGAGAGCATGCGTTACGTGCCCCTCTGGCACTCAAAGGGTTAAAATAAGAACGCTCTTGCAAAATCCCCAGTTTGTGACAAATGACAGCTCCGCTTTAAACCCCCTTGCAATCAGTGCCTCAGAGACCCCTCCAGCATTCAAGAAGTTTAAAGCTCCACTTAAAGGGGAAAATTCACCTCTTATAAAGTTTTTAGCATAGGTATAGTTATTAAAGTAGTTTTAGGAAATCTGTTTTTTTTTTTTTTCACTTACGTACTTTGAAAGATATTTAATCATCAAGCTGTGCCGGTCATCATAATGTATCACGCTGATTCTTCGGCACAGCTCTTCTTTACTTCCTAATTCTCCTCCTACCTCCCTCGCAGCTGCCCTAGGGAGCACGTTCACGCTTCCCTTCGGTGTGGTGTGAATGGCTTCTGTCGTTACATCTCAGTAATACTACTACTACTGCAATCTCAGTATAATGCTAACCAGAGCTTGACATAATGATAGAAGCCATTCACAGCACACAGAAGGAAAGCGTGAACGCACTTCCTGGGGCAGCTGGGAGGGAGGTGGGAGGAGAAGACCTGTGCTGAAGATTCAGCTTGCCCATTCTGCAGAAATGCACAGCGCAGACTAATAAATATCTGTAAGAGTACTTAAAGGGATATTAATGTTTCATAATAAAAGTAGTTCCAATTAATCATCATAGTATTTGGACTTTGGAGAGTGTTATTTCAATTCTGTCAGAGTTGTAGTTCAAGAGCAATTGAATGATAAAGTATCCCCCTCCCACCACTTTTACTGATATAACACTGTTCAGCCAGATCAGAAGGGAGGTGCCCAGGTAGACTGCAGAGAGGGACAATCTTCAATTAAGATAAGGGAAAAACCTATCAAGGGGGCAGGTCTTTCATTGTTCTCATAGGAAGAAGATTGTCCCCTTCTGTTATCTGTCTGGTCTATGGACTGGATTCCACATCTGAGAAGAGATGTCTTACACTAGGTAAAATGGGCGGGAGGGGAAACTTTGCTTGTGAATATCTCTCAAACCATAAAGGTTTGAGAGATACGACTTATACCGTTCTTCATGTTTTTTTAATGCCTACAAAATAAAGTAAAGATAAAATGAAGTATTACTATCCCTTTAAGTGAGTAAAAAAAAACACCTTTCCTAAAACTACTTTTAAAACTTTTTAAGAGGTGAATGTTCCCCTTTAACTCAATAGGTAGTTTAGGAATCTTACATTTTCCTATATGAAAAAGCCGGTTTGCTCCACATGTGCACCTCTTTATCCTACTGAGTGTGACCCACAAAACGTACACTTTTTTTCCCAGACAGAGAATCACCTGCAATAAATTGGGGGGGGTCGAGTGGCCAAATCACAGACTTTTGGCTTTGCCACACTTGAAGCAGTCATTTGATCAGCCTGCAGTCAGCATGCTAGTTAATCCAGTGAACAAAAATGGCTGCTGATATTAACCCTTTGAGTGCCAGAGAGATATCCAACACGATACCTCTCTGGCACTCAAAGGGTTCATTTTTTTTTTTCTCGATTCTTGTTTGTACTGTGCATTTACGTCCCCTTTTCATTGTGGGGAAGATTTATCAAGTCGTCAAAAATAGCTAACAACAGAAAGTGCTTCTTTTTCATTTAAAGGTATAGTAATACCTAGATGTAAGAAAGTTTAATATTTTTCATATAAAAAAATAATGAAGTATTTCTTTGTAGATAAAGCTGTTTCGGCTCTGCTGACGAGCCGTCCGGTCGCACCACCAGAATCTCAATCAGTCAGCTAGAGCGCTGCCGTGAGTAAAAGGGGAGGGAGGGGTGGACTTTAAAGGGATAGTAATACTTTATTATTACTATACCCCATATTGTACATATTTGTAAAATAAGTTAAAAGCCCCCAGGTTCATCTCTCAAACCTTTATTGTTTGAGAGATAACCGAAGGCAAAGTTCCCCCTCCCTCCCCCTTCTCTGAAGTCAGCGTTGTGCTGACTGCAGGGATATCCAGTCTGACTTTAATCATGCAGCTCTGCAGCAGAGCCGAGATCCCATTAGTGACAAAGAATTATTTCACTGAAACGGTCTTCTACATGTGCTTGGTTTGTGCTTGGTTTGCAAGCACACGTAGAAGACCGTTTCAGTGAAATAATTATTTTTCACTAACGCGATTGCAGCTCTGCTGCAGAGCCGCATGATGAAAGTCAGACCTGATATCCCTGCAGTCAGTACAACGCTGACTTCAGGGAAGGGGGAGGGAGGGGGGTAACTTTGCCATCGGTTATCTCTCAAACCATAAAGGTTTGAGAGATGAACCTGGGGGCTATTAACTTATTTTACAAATATGTACAATATAGGGGATAGTAATAATAAAGTATTACTATCCCTTTAAATGTTTATAAAATTTTAAATATACACATTTAAGCAACAGGATTTACTGCATTTCATTTATGTTTTTGATATGAACAATATTAAACCTTCTTACATCTATGTATTACTATCCCTTTAATTATTCCGTAATGTACTGTGAAATAAACTACAAAAAATGTTTCAAATACTGTTCTTCTCCCACTTTTGTACAGGACTATAAGGAATGAGAAGCAGTAATCTATGTGTGTAATCGTATTATTCATATTTATGCACTAATATTCCAAAAAAATAATAATAAAGGGATTGGCACTTTGACAATTATGAAAAGGTATGTACGTAACCTCAGTTTTAAAAATAATTAAGTGAATTGGGGGAATATTAAAAATAAATACATTAAATGAGCTAAAAAATAAGGCATTCAAGGGTTAAAACCCCCCGTTAAACCAGTGCAATTTTGAATGCTTTCATTTGTCCTCTTTAAATGCAGTTGGCTCGTTCTTCGCTCGTTGTTAGTCGATCGACCTCTTTGAGGTTAATGTAATAAGTAGAAATGGGGTAATGCTGGAACAACCCAGCAGCATCGTAGGGGACTGATAAACGTTCCCAAATTCCCATTGACTTAAATATTATTGTTAACCAGAGGCGTAACTTGAAGCTTCCAGGCCCTGATGCAGAAATTGCCATGGCCCCAGCCCCGACCACATTTCCCCCACATTGCCGCCAGTCTCCACATTGCCCCCCAAACCATCAACTACCCCCTGGTGGTCCAGCGGCTTGGCATGAGAGGTCTGTGCCTCTTTCACAGACCTCTATAGAGTTGGAACTCCCGCGCGGTTCTCAGTAATGTAGAGCTCTGGGATATGATGTCATCTCCTAGCGCCCTGCATTACTAGAGCACAGAAGAGGGAGATCAGCTGTTAGATCTCCGGGCCGAAGAAGGCACAAATCTACTTGCTGCGGACGAGGGGGTCACAGGGGGTGGCTGGGCTAGTGGAGTGACTGGCCCGGTCACAGGTGCGACCCCCTGTTGTTATGCCGGGGCTTTTAACCCCCTGAATGAACCCTTGGTGCAGTCGGTTTATTCCAGAATTGCTCATCTTTGTTTTCCTGTATACAGTCGTATGTGTAATTGAGCAGAATTTAGAAGTCTACCTGAGTGCAATTACATTATGTATAGCACAAACCATATGTATGTATACAACTGAACAGGTCGCTGTGGGTCCGGTCAGATCTAGAATGGAATGGACGCCATGTGTTTGCCAGTGGTTCCTGTTACATGTGCATTCCAGTTCACGCTGGAGCTGTCCGGCTCTCCAGTAGGGCCTGAATCACTGTTAATGTGTGTAATGAGCTTGTTTTGTCTTGTAATTATGGGAAAGTGTTTTAACGGAGCCTGAGGGCAACATTAGAGAGATTATTTGGTCATTTGCACAGAATAACTATCGGTTAACCTTTTCACAATGCTTTAGACACACACACCACACACACACATCCTTATGGGGTTAATGCAGTGGTTCTTAAACTGTATTCTGTGGAACCCCAGGGTCCCCTGATGTAGTTCAAGGGGATCCACACAACAGATTTCAGTGGCGGACTAAGGAGCAAAGCTGGAGTGGCGGACAGTGTGTTCCTTCTGTGACCACCAGAGGTGACTAAAAATTCCCACAATGCAATTGTATCTTGCTATGACTTGTCTTATAATTGCATCACATAACCTAGCCCCCCACCACTCCAAAGAAGTTAATTTGATAATGATACAATGTTAACCCTGTAAATGCTGGAGAGGTCTCAATTGCACTGGAGACCTCTACATAGCATCCAAACGGTTAAATGGATTCATTGTTAGGGATCCCCAGAGATTTTACATGAAACTAAAGTGTTCCACCAGGGAATTTTTTTGTTTTTTAGAAGTGCTGGTTTAACCCTTTGAGTGCCAGTGGGTTGTCCAGCACAACGGTTATGCGTTGGACACCCCTTTTCCACTCAAAGGGTTAAAGGGATCGTATTGCCAACTTTTAATCTAGCTATTAAAAAATTATACTACATGCCCCCAGTCCCATCTGCACTAAAGTTCCCCCCTCCCTCCCCTTTCCCTGACGTCAGCGCTCTAGCTGACTGCAGGGGAATCCAGTCCAGCGACAGTCGGTGGCTCTTCAGCAGAGCCTAGATCGCGTTATTGAGAAAGAAATCCTTCACTGGAACGGTCTACAAAGTGTGCCTGCAAACCAAGTACATTTTGTAGACCATTCCAGTGAAGTAGTTCTTTTTCTGTCTTGCGATCTCGGCTCTGCTGAAGAGCCTCCGCCGGTCCCAGGAAAGGATTCCCTTCAGTCAGCTAGAGCGCTGACGTCAGGGAAAGGGGAGGGAGGGGGAAACTTTAGTGCAGATGGGACTGGGGGCATGTAGTATAATTTTTTAACCCTTTGAGTGCCAGAGGGGTCCACAACGCATTGCGAACCCCTCTGGCACTCAAAGGGTTAATGCGTACAAGATTTGTTTTTGTTTTTTTTTTAAGTTGGCAGTGCTGTCCCTTTAATACATTATGTATAAATGCAGACGTGGAGAGATTCTGCACCAAGAAGAACAAATACACATTCCATTGATTTCATTAGGCATTTTAACCCATTGAATACCACAGAGGTTTTCATATTCAGGAAGAAAAAGAGGTGCAAATCTGAGGCAGACCTATTTCACTGTAGGGACAGCTGCAAATTCCCAATGATTTAAATGGGGGATATTTACCCCTCACATGCTAGTGACGTCTCAAGCGGATTGTATGGCAACGCGTTGGATTCCTCTCAGGCATTCAGAGTGTTAACAATGGGAATTTTTATTTGTCACCTAAGTTGCAAAATGTTTTGCTCCAGAATTGCACCTCTTTAGTTTGCCAAATAAGTACTAATTAATATGTTTATTTACTGCCTTAACAACCGAGTTAACCCCTTAACGACCTGTGACGGTCATAGTACGTCATGGGTCGATCTGACTTAATGACCCATGACGTACTATGACCGTCATGGAATTCCGGGATCCCCGCACGGCTGCACGCCATTTGGGGAGTCCGGAACCGGAAGGAGCAAAAAAAAATGCTCAGTGGTCCTTAACTGACTGCGCCGCGCTGATCGGCCGGTCGTTAAGGAGTTAAAGCTGCTTTCCAAAAAGTAATGGATACCTGTCTAGCACAGAACATCATGGAGAATGATGACAGTTGGCTTCAATGCAGATAGGATGCTGATCCAGGGAAATATCTGACTGCCATTTTGAGTCAGGAAGGATTTTTTTACCAACTTAGGGCTAAACTGGAAATAGCTTGAGGGTTGTTTTGTTTTTTTTGTTTTTGCCTTCATCTGGATCAACAGGGGTGATTTGGAATGGGCAGGACTTGATGGACGCATGTCTTCTTTCAGCCTCATCAACTATGTTGCTATGTTACAAAAGATACATGATAAAGATCGACTTAGCCTGAACCTGTGCAGATTACTGCATAGAACATGCACATGTTAAAGGGCCAGTAATATTTTACTATTAAAATACATAGTGTAGGGGTTTACCTGCTGAAGGAAGCATGGACAATCCCTCTGCTAGAAGCCGCTTTATTCAAAACATGTTACATTTCAAACTGTCACAAAGTGATGGAGCTGTTACTATCACCATACCTGGGAACTTTATTTTCTGGCCTCCCCTGGTGCCATTGAGGGAGACAAATGACACAATTTGTGTCAAAAAGGGGGCAGGACTTAATCGTGACTGGGGGGCGGGGCTTCAGAGACATGTTACAAATATAGGCAATAGGCTGGGGAAGGAGGAGAAGTGGGCGGGGAGTGGGTGGAACTGACAGGGAAGGAGCCATGACCGTCACTTGGGTTTTGCGTTTAGGACCGGTGACGGTCATAGCACGTCACGTACATTTTACTTACAGCGCTCCTGGAGTGAAATTGACCGCTCCATAACTGAAGCAGTCTCTTTCAGTCCCCAGCACGGCGTGCCGGTACGCATCACAGGTCACGTGTACCGGCACGTCAGTAACATCAAAGTGGTCCTTAAGGGAATGTTAGTTCCCAGGACCGTAGACGTTAAAGGGATAGTAATACTTAAAATGTAAAAAAATATACGTTGTAGGGTTTATCCTCCTGAGTAAAACAAGAGTACTCCCACTGCTGAAAGGTGTTTCATTCAAAAGTTATTAATTTTCAAAGTTGAATTTTTTAGGTGTAATATCACAGTGGCCTAAAATTATACAGTGGCGCTGTTGCTACACCATCCTATGGAGATTTATGGTCCCGGTACCAGAGCTGTCCATAGGATCGTGTAGCAACAGCGCCACTGTATAATTTCAGGCCACTGTGATATTGCACCTAAAAAAATTCAACTTTGAAAATTAATAACTTTTGAATGAAACACCTTTCAGCAGTGGGAGTACTCTTGTTTTACTCAGGGGGATAAACCCTACAACATATTTTTTTTTTTTTTTACATTTTAAGTATTACTATCCCTTTAAGGGATTAAGAAACTGCCCACACCCTGGAGAATCAGACGCTGCACCGGAGACCTGGTAATAAAGGGTCAAAACCAGAGTCTCCGGGACAAATCCACAGAGTTCCCAGCTATGACTATCACATTCTATGGGGTAATATAGTCAGTGACTCCCTGTCCCATAAAATACAATAGCTTAACTGCCCCTCTCTTGTATTCAGTGAGTTAAAAGCTCCATTCAAATAAGTAGAAATGTTGGGAATTTCGGTTTTTCTCCTGTAGTTCAGTTGGTTTGCCCCAGAATCACTCTACTTTTTTTTTTTTATACGTAAGGTCCACTCTACCTAGTACGACTGGTTACTAGCACAATAGAACTAGGGAACTGGGTTAAATCCATTGCACTCTGCCCCCCTCCCCTTACCAACCTGCAGGAGTTACAGGTCTGAAAACCTGTCAGCTATGACTCAGAGGTGAAACCATCATTATTAGCCCTCCGCACTCCCAGCAATAATTAGGATATAATAAAAAAATAGTCGTCCTTCCACATAGAGGGTAAATATTGAAGCTTCTAATAGTGATTCAGCGGCTGGAATTGAGGTTTCTGTGTCATGGCATTGTCTGTGGGGAATGGCCTCCTCTGTCAGTACGAAAAGCGCCCATTGTCCTGGTTCTACGTAACGCTGCATTGTCCCCCATTCTAGGTCAGTACTGGCTATAATTGAAGGATGTGTAGGATGGGACAGGTTGCATACATTTCTCTGTACAAATCTGCTAAAAGCAACACATACTAATCATATTAACCCCATGAATGCTAGGGAATTCTCCATTGCATCGCATACAAGGAGTTAACCGTTTGAGCGCCAGAGGGGTACACAATGCATTGCGTACCCCTCTGGCAATCAAAGGGTTAAATGCCCCAATTTAATCGATGGGAATGGTTTATAATTGTCATTTGGAATTGGAGAAATTAGGTTAGGGCTCTTTTACAGGGAAGACAGAACTGTATCACCCAGTGGCGTAACTATAGGAGTCGCAGGGGTCGCACTTGCGACCAGGCCCATGCACTCTAGGGCCCCGGCCACTCCCTGCAACCCCTCCGCCTGGCGTCCGCAATCTCCCTCTGGCGCTCTAGTAATGCAGAGCGCTGGGAGATGACATCATCTAGTAATGCAGAGTGATGACATCATCTCCCAGCGCTCTGCATTACTTAGAGGACCGCACAGGAGCTCCAGGTAGGAGATGGGGACATTGTGGAGATTGAGGGGCATTGTGGAGGGGGTCAATGTGGTTGAGGGGGGCCAATGTGGGGGGGGGGACCCGTGGCACGTCTTACACCAGGGCCCAGAGGCTTCTAGTTATGCCTCTGGTATCACCCCCTGCTGCAGTCCTGTGATCTCTGTTGTAAACTAATTTTCCCCTGCGATCTGCCTCTGATCTGGACACAGGAGGGAATGTATGATGGCCTGTCCCATATGAGCGCCAGGCAGATATTATTTTCTCTTTCATCCATGTGGAACACTGGAACTGTGGGATAAAATATCCTCCATCCAGGAGGGCAGAACACGTGCCTTGTAAAGCTCTCTGGAGACGAAGACTCTCTCCCAATCCCACGTGGGCCGAGCATTCATTGGAAGTATATGAACAACACAACCTCCAATATTGTTCGTGTGAAAGGTCTGACGGTGGCCCCATCATACCTGGGAAATGTGCTGACCCTGAGATTTTTTTAAATATTAACCCTTAATGTTCTCCATAACATAGATGATATGTCCATATGTGATATATCCCAGAGGTTCTCCTATCAGTCTTCAAGAAACCATTTACAAGCCTCCATTTAGTGATATTATTGCTTGGCCTCATACAAGACAATCAAGATGTCTTTCTCTTCTTTTCTGATACTAGTGGCTTCAATTTATGGACTAAAGAAGCAGTTAATTGGTGTAAGATCATACACTAGGTAACACCCTTAGAAGCTGGCTCTTCACCCTGAGATTTGAGTCAAAACCTTAAGTCTCAGGGTCAAACCCTGAAAGATCCCAGGTATGGGCTTCACAGGACTCCGCAATCTGACCCAAGTGAAAGCAGCCAAGAAGCAGCTTTCTGGACTCGTGTGTTCATGAGAAGCTCCAGCATTGTACCGTGCACACCAGGCAATCTCACCAACACACCATCTCCATACATGGGAACTCTCCAGATTCGCCCCGGAGGCTCCAGTTTTGAGATCGCATTACCGGGTCTCCTGGGCAGAGGCTAATTCTCCAGATGTGGGGCGTTTGCTTTAAAACACTGCCCAATTCTGCTCCTTCCCACCCAGTTCCTTCCACTTTTCCTCCTTCCCCATCCATTCCTCCCACTTCCGCCCACTTCTGTGATGTCCCTGAAAGCCCCGCCCCCACTGGGAATAAACCCCACCTACTTTTAGCAGCAATTTGCGGCAATTATACTCCCCAGCGGAGGGGACACCACACATGAAAGTTCCCAGGTATGACCATCTCTTAGATACTGATGAGGTCACCCGAACTGTTGGAAGCCATTTTCCTTTGACTTGTCACTTCCTGCTCTGAATGACACAGTAGGCAACAGTTTGCATTGTTTGCATACAGAAAGTGAGGAAAGCAGAGCAAAATGGCTTCCCCCCAACACATGACCTCGTATATCTTGAGTGTTATCACGAACTGGAAATGTTTACATATACATATAACTCAGTGAAAGTTACAGCATGCTTTTTCACTTAAAGTGGGTCAGTCAAATTGTAATAAAATTATCCCTTTGAGTCCCAGAGGGGGTATCCAACACAATGCAAACCAATGGGTGGATACCTCTCTAGCAATCAAGGGGTTAAAATAATTAAAGCTAATTAAGAACTGGCTATATACTGTACGAGCTATATGCTTGTAAAACAAACAGATGTTTTAGAAATTAACTTTAACTTGATGTTGGCGCATTGTGACACATTATGCAAATGAGTTCCCATCACTGGAGCAATATCACCGCATGCCATCATGTAATTTGCAATGTGTTGTGAACCCCCTCTGGCACTCAAAGGGTTAACTAACTTTAGTTCTTTCAGAGTCTTTGCAAGGAGAAAATGTTCTCTATCTTATATAAGTAATCGAACACTTCTTTCTGCAAAAACATCTCCGAGATAGTACAAATGTATACTCTGGGCTAAATTACCTTGAAGCTGGCATTGTCTCTGCTGGAGCGCAAGGTTACTGTGCCAGTTGATTCTCTGCCCAGCAGTGCTAGTTGTATCTGCTCGCTCCACAGTTCATCCTGCTTATTGTTTGATAAGGGTTTATGTTTTTTCCTGCCCTTCTTTCTGTTGCACACAATAAACAATTTCTCACCGCACCACCACCTGCATACTTCTCGACTTCTTTGTGTTTCTTTCTCTCCCTGACAATCAGACCTTGCTCCATAAATTGTTTTTGGCTTGTTTGTGTTTTATATTCCCTATTTGTCTGCCCTACATTGTGACGCAGATTTGCTGCGATGTACGTACATTGTGGGGACCCTCACTCCGCCTGACCTAGTCAGAACTACGGGAGTCATTTCTGGGTATATAAAGACTACACAGTGATCGACATTATGGAGTCAGTGGGTCAAAAGGAAAAAAATACATGGTCCCTTTCATGTAAAGTTATTTCATTATTTCTTTTTAATGTTACTTTTTTGCCATTGGTCAACATGGAGTTTTTCCTCGGTCATAGTACGTCATGTAGTCCTTAAGGGATTAAGAACATTTTAAATGTTTCTGTGGCAGACTCAGACTTCTGTCCCCTCATGATTGCAGTTTAAAGGAAATAATAATGGGACTCAGGGCCATTTTGGAGAAAACCAATTTCACCAAGGCTAGAAGATAGACTCTTGTGACTAAGACAAAGGCAAGGAGTTTATACATTGTGGGCAGTAAGACTGTGGAATTATTTGTTTCAGGAAGATGCCCTGGCAGATATTATAACTTAAAAAAAAAAGTATTGGATAACTTTTTAGCTCTGAAAAATATACAGAATTATGGTAGTTGGTTACAATCCAGGGAGATATCTGACTTTCATACCTCCCAACATTTCAAACATCCAGAGAGGGACACTTTTGTTCTAGGTTGTGTTGCTGTTGCTGTGGTGTGTGTGTGTGGGGGGTATTATCGAGAATTTTTAGGTTATGTTATAACCTATTGACAACTCGTTGTGTAACTAAATAAATTATTTAGAGCAAAACCAAAGTATTTTATTTATACAGAATCATTTATAAATACGTATACTGAACTTTAAACAAACACTAATGTAAGTGTCATTGTTGTGGAGCAATGTGATACACTTATATACACACCACACAGTCTGATCTCCTAAATACAGGGACATCAGGGTGATACACTTATATATACACACCACACAGTCTAATCTCCTAAACACAGGGACACCAGGGTGATACAATTATATACACACCGCACAGTCTGATCTCCTAAACACAGGGACACCAGGGCTATACACTTATATACACACCACACAGTCTGATCTCCTAAACACAGGGACACCAGGGTGATACACTTATATACACACCACACAGTCTAACCTTCTATAAAGAGGAACAACAGGGTGGGAATGAGGGACAGATGGATTTGGGTCTCAAGAGGGACATTTGGGAAGTATAGATCCCTAATATCTCCTATAGAGGGATACTTGGGAGGTACGGAGCCCTAATATCTCCTAAAGAGGGACACGTTGGGGATATAGACCCCTAATATCTCCTAAAGAGGGACACTTGGGAGATATGTGCCCCTAATATCTCCTATAGAGGGAATCTAGGGAGTTATGGACCCCTAATATCTCCTAAAGAGGGATACTTGGGAGATGTGGACCCTTAATATTTCCTAAAGAGGGACTCTTGGGGGGAATGGACCCCTAAAATCTCCTAAAGAGGGACACTTGGGAGGGACAGAGCCCTAATATCTCCTAAAGAGATGGGCCCCTAATATGTCCATTTTGCATCTGTACCCCATTTTAAAGGGATGATCTGGCGACTCAAGGATGGTCTTATTTTTATTTTTTCAAGAGAATTTACGTGAAGGTCTGGATTGAGCACACCTGAGGGACGCAAACTGCCCCTGGGCCTTAGTTTGGACATCCCTGCATTAGGATAACTGATTTTGACCCTTCTGGGCCACAATCCTAACTCCGATTATCGCTTTCTTCCTTCTTCTGTAACAAGAGTAAATGTAAGAAACTATGATATCTTTTTTCCTGTGCTTGAAATACTGTCAAGCCTGCGGATACGCGTGTAAATTAAATCTATTTATACTCCAAAGGGCTCAGCACTAATGCACGACTTCTTGCAGCACCGTGCCGCCTGTCTGACTGATGCAGTCCCCTGCGTCTATTTGCCATTTTACATTCTCAGTTACTTTTCATCAAGAGAAACTTAGTTTTTTTTTCAGCATGCATATTATCATTTAAAGGGATAGTAATGTTTCACAAAAACAGCATCTCTAATTAATCTTCATAGTATTTGGGTCATGAACAGTGTTATTTCAATACTGTCAGAGTTGTAGTACAAGAGTAATTGAATGATAAAGTATCCCCCTCCCACTCCTTTTACTGATGTAACTCTGCTCAGCTCAGATGTGGAATCTGGTTTCTTGACCGGACAGATCACAGCAAGGGACAATCTTCTTACTGTGACCATAAGGAAAACCCTTCCCCCCTTGACAGGTTTTTCAGGATTTCCCTTATGATCACTGAAGATTGTCCCTCTGTGTGATCCATCCGGACAGTCTTGCTGCTCTGAGGTGAGCAGTGTTACATCAGTAAAAGGGGCGGGAGGGGGATACTTTATCATTCAATTACTCTTGAACTACAACTCTGACAGAATTGAAATAACACTCTCCATGGGCCAAATACTATGAAGATTAATTGGAGCTGCTTTTATTGTGAAATATTACTATCCCTTTAACTAGCTGGATGCCAGCTAATTGAAAGGGTTAGGCTCCTTTCAAATGGTTGACACCAATGCAGTAATAGTGCATTGGTTATGTCGCCTGATGGGAAAGGTACAATACGTCCTATAGTGCCATTCTCACAAGCAGTTATCGCTCCTTGAGAATGCATCAAAGCCCAGCAAAGCTGTATCTTTACTGCAGTCACACAGGTACTTGGTAACCATAGAATCTGACGGCAGATAAGAACCATTCAGCCCATCTAGTCGCCCATTTTCCTACTGTAAAAACCTCAACCTTTACTTGGTCTTTGGTCTTATGTTCAGGACAGCTTTATGTCTATTCCATGCATGCTTACATCCCCTCACTGTATTAACCTCTACCACTGCTGGTAGGCTATTCCACTTATCTACCACCCTCTCAGTAAAGTAAACTTTCTTACATTACATCTAAACTAATTACAGATTAGTTTGGGGGGCACCAAGGCACACAGAATTGATTCATAAAGGCCATTAGGATTTTCTGCCCTTAAGAGAATTTATTATTATTATTATTATTATCATTATTATTATTATTATTATTATTATTATTATGAGGTGTTAACATTGCTGGAACCCCCATAAGGACCAGGAGGTGGTGGGGGGGAATATGCAACGCATTGCTTTGCAAAATGTTGCACACCTCTCTGGTTCTTTAAAGGTTAATGGAAACTAAAGAGCAGCAATTCTGGGTTAAACCAATCACACCATAAGGAGTCCAATGAACTTTTTAACCCTTCGAATCCTATCAAAGCTATGCGATGTTGACTTCTCTAGCACTGAGGGATTAAAGGCCCAGATTAACCCTTCGAGTGCCAGAGGGTTAAACCAGTTGCGAATTTGGTTCATTTTTATATGTTCCCTATAGTCCAGTTGGTTTGATCTAGAATTGCTCCAGTTGTAGTCTGTACATATGGCCAGTAACTGGCTTCTATTTAGCATCCCTGAATGTTGGGTTTTAGGTGATACGTGCCCTTTGACCCTGGGACTTGTGCTTCTGAGGAATAACAAGAGAGAGAGACATTTCCAAGGTCACCAGACGCAGAGAACTAGCTGTGAGCCAGATCCGCCCAGCATCCGAGCTCTGAATTCACCTCCGCGTCCTTGTACCTAGCCACTGTAAATAAATAACATTAACCCTTTGAGTGCCAGAGGGGTACGCAACGCATTGCAAAGCAATGCGTTGCGTACCCCTCTGACACACAAAGGGTTAAAACATGCACAAGTACCCAGTCCTGTGTATGCAGCTTTCTAGAACGTTACCACAGTGCGGGGAATTGTAACTTCACACTTAAAATAGGACTGACATCCCTTAACCCCTTAACGACATGTGCCGTACTATGACCGTCACGGTCCTTGAAATTCTCAAGGACCGATGACAGTCATAGTACGTCACGTACTTTTTACTTACAGCGCTCTACCGGGAGCGCTGTAAGTAAAAATAGGGCCTGAAACTGACCGCTCCAAGATCGAAGCGATCTCTATCAGGCCCCAAAGTGACGCGCCGATACACGCAACAGGTCACGTGTACCGGCGCGTCCACGTGGTTCAATGCGTTCCTTATGGGACGGAAACGTCCCAGGACCGCCGGACGTTAAGGGGTTAAATAACCCCCCTTCCCCCACTTACTTTATCAGGGCCAGAAAATCCTAATGGGCTCTATACATTATCCCTTGGTTCAAGAAATCAGAGGTGATAAAGTGGAGATAACTTCTGCAGTGATATCAATTCTCCAATTCCTATGTTACCCTATGGAGCCTATGCACTAAGGTTTTCCCATCTCTGGAGATCTTAGTGCATTGGCTCCATACAATAACATAGGAACTGGAGAAGTGATATCACTGGAGAAATCATCTCCACTTTATCACCTGTTTATCACCTCTTTATCACACCTTAGTGAATCTCCCCCTCCCCGCTGAGACATTTGTGGGACAAACCAACTGCTCAATCATTTATTTAAACAGAGAGGTATGCAACACATTGCTCTGGCACTCAGAGGGTTAACCCCATTGATAATTAACGAGGTCTCCATAGCATTGCAAAGAAATATGTTGAAGGCTCATTCTGCCATTGAAGGTGTTTAATGTCCCGTATAAATCAATGGGAATGTTAGGAATTCTTACTGGCCCCCTATGGGGCAGATGGTTTGCTCCAAAATTATTCCACAGGGGGGGCTATGCACTAAGAGGCGATAAAGTGGAGATGACTTCTCCAGTGATATCACTTCTCCAGTACCTATGTTGTTCTATGGAGCCTATGCATTACGATTTCCAAAGTTGGAGACATTTTAGCTCATGAATTCCATAGAATAACATACGAACTGGAGAAGTCACTTCCTCTTTATCATCGCTTAGTGCATCTCCCCCAGGATGTTCCATCAGTCCTGGATATTGTGTGAGTGGAGGCAGACATGACAGTTACTGGCAGACCACAGGACCTCAGGCTCTGCACACTATACATGGTGAGCTTAAATCGGAACTATCACCTAAAACCAAAGTTTTATCATGCGTTTTAACGTGTAACCCGACATTAGTGCTGTGTGTGTGTGTGTGTTCTTCAAGTCCCCTGGTAGTGGAGTTATTTGCCCTGCAAAATCGGGCACTTCTGCGTTCTACAGTACCCTGTACCGTCTCAGGACTTCCCAGCTGCCCCAGGGAGTGCGTTCACGCTGCCCTTCGAAGCTGGATTTCTGTGGTGTAGCGTTACAGCAAACTCCGTTTACAGTGCTACTGAGGTTGTAACCTGTAATACAACTATATACAACCTCAGTAGCATTGTAAACGGAGTTTGCTGTAACGCTACATCACAGAAATCCAGCTTCGAAGGGCAGAGTGAACGCACTCCCTGGGGCAGCTGGGAAGTCCTGAGATGTCATGGAGTCCCACAGAACACGAAAGTGCCCGATTTTGCAGGGTAAATATCTCCACTACCAGGCGACTTGAAGAACACACACACAGCACTAATTTCGGGTTAAACATTAAAACGCATAGTAAAACTTTGGCTTTAGGTGATAGTTCCGCTTTAATCTGTGAAGGACCAAAGTGTTGCACAACGCATTGCTTTGCACACCCCTCTGGCTGTTAAAAGGTTAAGTAGACCCACGCACTCTACCTGCATCCGTTTGAAAAAACTGCCAGCAGCTGTCATGTCCGCCTCCGCTAACATCATACGCAGCACTGAGTGAAGATGTTATTGTCTCTCGAACAAAGGCAAAATTCACAGGGGTCATGAGGATTTTCTGGCCATGGTAAGGTAAGGGAGGGGGTTATTATTAGGAGGCCTCTCTTGACTTCTCCTTTAACCCTTTGAAAGCCAGAGAGGTATCCAACCACTCAAAGGGTTAACTCCCCCTATGCCATGTCAACATTAGAGATTTTAGCAGTTAGCAGTGAAAAATCATGTTTCTTGTATTGACGAGTTTTCCTTACTCATGTCATTACGCATAGATTTTCTACTTACAGAGATAACCTGTCCCCAGGGCTTTATGACTGCGACTCCATCACAGTAGTTCCCTTCATTCTCTTTCATATGAACTCAGCTTGTGTTAGGGTGACATGCTCACTTTAAGGGACAAATCACACAGCATATGATAAAGCTTGACCTTTTACTAGTTACTCACTATTACTTCCACCTCTAACAGTACCAGCATTATATTCTTACAGCCCTCAGTGTTCAGGTTTCCCTCTGGGCTTCTCCACCCCAGAGCTGGTGCTGTGTGCTCCATAGAGGCAGCTGATGATTCCTATTGGCTGCTGCGATGTCACACCCTCCTGCACAGCCAATAGGAATGAGGCTGACACGGCTAGTCCCACCTATGGCAGAAGCAGTATTATAAACATATAACCGTCAGTGTACAGGTCCCATTGGGAGTCTGCTCCCCAGAGCTGGTGCTGTGAGCCCTAGAGCCGCAGTTGATAATTCCTATTGGCTCCTGTGATGTCACAACCTCTTGCACAGCCAACAGGAATAAGGTTGACACTGTGAGTCCCATTTCTGACAGTAGCAGTATCTATAAACATATGGCCCTCAGTGTACAGGTCCCACTGGGATTCTCCTCCCCAGAGCAGGTGCTTTGAGCCCCAGAAAGTCAGCTGACGATTCCTATTAGCTACTGTGAAAAACAAGGATACTTCCATTTCTGGGAGATATTTTGTTCCAAAATTATTACAGTTTCAACTCTTAAAGTTATTGTTTTTATGTTAGCAGTGTCACAAGGTGTCCACCTGGTGGGTTATGCATTAAGGTGTGATAAAGAGGTGACAAAGAGGAGATACAATGCCACCAGAGGGGAGGGGGAATCCCCATTGCACTACCTTCTCAGACCGTCTTTGTTCAAATTAGTTCCCACGTCGCATTGGCTTTGATGTGGGGTTATGCAGTACACGGAATGCGCAGTGCAGTAACCACACCTCCCAGCCAATCGGCTTCTAGCTGGAGGGCTCATGAATTTGCATATCGTCATCCCTGTAGCTAGTCAATCATTGACTAGCTGGAGGGATGATGAAACATACATTCGTGACCCCTCCAGTTAGAAACTGATTGGTTGGGAGGTGTGGTTACTACAGGGCAAGTTCCGTGCCTGCGTCATCCCACAACCCAGCCAATGGGACAGGGGGAACAAATTTGAACAGTGACTGGCCATATAAAAGCCAGTCTCTATTCAGATATCCCTCAATTACGGTAGCGCAGTAGGATTTTTTTACTCTCTCTGGTGATGGCAAGAGTTAACGAGGGTGTTTCATTTTATTTATTCTTTTTGTTTTAAAAGACCGCAAAGAAATTTAAAGAAGAAAGGGTGTTAGCTTTAGAGGTAATAATCCTTTGAGTGCCAGAGGGGTATGCAATGCGTTGCATGCCCCACTGGCACTGAAAGGGTTCATTATTGTTTGGTTTCACTTATGTTTTGGGTAATTTGGATGTAATGAGATGGGGCATAGGATCCATATCAATACATCCGCGGATCACTAGTGTATGAATGCCTAGCAGTGCATGCGTGTATTATTTAACTTACTATTTTCAATTTGCACGTCAGAGGTTTTTAACACTGTGGCGAACAGGACTGTCACAGGTCACCCGGCGCAAAAGGAGGAGCCTCTCCTCCCCCTGGCTGGGATGATGTGGACACTAATTCTGAATGGTATAGAGAAAATAGATAGTCATGGAAGCCTGTTCCAACCTTCTCCCACCCAGAGTCAGATGCTATCAGTTGAGATTGATGGTTTTATGGGGGGAATAGCACCACCTCCCCCCTATTAGTACCCTTTATTTGATGTTAAACCCAGCGTGTCATGTTTTGTGGTGACTGCCCTATTTCTCTCAACTATATTAAAATGCTGTGTTGGTTGAAAATAAAGCAGATTCTGATTTACCAAGAAGGAGCGTGTTTGTCTCTTCCTGAAGTATCCAGGTATATCGCTGTCTGTTGTCCACTATAGAGCAGTTACTCATAGAGACGTGCCAGGGGACTAGATAGATAGAATATACTATACGAACTGGAGCTATCAGTGCAGTATATCCTGCATTGCCGGTGGATACATAACTCAAAGTAATGGGTCTTAGTGCTTAGTATAGCGGTTAGCTGTGCAGGATAGTGAAAGAAACCCACGGACAATAATGTGCCTGAAGTGCTATACCTTCCTGGCAGAGACGTCAGGGCCGTATCGTCACAAGCACGTTAGGGACTCAACACCTAACTTTATTAGGCACAAGCATAACGCAAAAAAAGTGTCCCAGAAAAAAGCGTGTAGCTATCCACCGCGTGTAATTGAATAGCAAATTCATATGCTGTTTCATTATTTTCAATGGGTGCTAATTTTGCACTCGTAGTGGGAGATTCAATAAGAGGTGATACAGTGGAGATGACTTCTCCAGTGATATCACTTCTCCAGTTCCTATGTTACTCTATGGAGCTTATGCACTAAGATCTCCAAAGCTGAAGAACTCTTAGTACATTGGCTCCATAGAATAACATAGGAACTGGAGAAGTGATAAATTGAAGCAGTCATCTCCACTTTATCACCACTTTATCACCTCTTAGTGCATCTCCCCCGTTGTCTTCTTTTAACTGTCTGTAGTTTGTCACAGAGCAGGTAATAGAATACCAAACCGTGAGTTAAAACTACCGAAGTTAGCTTTGTTTTACTACCGGTCCTAATAGAATTGAGCAGCCGGTGTCCAGACACTTATTCTATTACATTCTATGGGAAAGGGGAGTCACTGACTACAGTTCTTCATAGAACATGATGGTAACAACTACATCACTTTATGGTAGTTTTAACTGTGATAACTTTTGAATAAAGAAATTGCTAGCAGTGGTAGTACTTTTGTTTTAGTCAACAAGAAAATTATACAATATATGTTCTTTCATAATAAAATGTTATTGTGACCTTTAACATGCATGTTATATGCAGTAATATGTGCTGTACCAGAGGTTCTCAACCCGTGCCCTCAGTGGCCACTAACAGGCCAGGACTTATCAATTTCCCTGCTAGAACACAAGTGTGTTGATCAGAGGCTCAGTCATATTGATTAACTCACCTGTGCTCTTAAAAGGAAATTCTAAAATCCTGGCCTGTTAGTAGCCACTGAGGGCACGGGTTGAGAACCACTGCTATACAGTGCCAGACCATTGTAGAGAATGTTTAACCCTTTGAGTGCCAGGGGGTAAGCAATGCATTGCATCCCCTCTTGCATTGAAATGGTTAAGTTACTCTTTCTGTAGGTGAATGATTTAGAAGAAGATGAAAGTATTTTTACACAGACTAATTTTTAAGATATATACAGAAGTTTATACCAACATTGCTGTGGGTTTTATTGATGTGGAGCAATCTGATACACTGGTATATACACCACACAGTGTGATCTCCTAAATAGAGGAGCAGAGGGATTTGGGTCTCAAACATAGACTGTCCCCCCTATACTGTATAGTGCCAGTCCTTATACACAGACACATGCAGACTATATACTATACAGCAGAGGTTCACAGCCCGTGCCCTCAGTGGCCACTAACAGGCCAGGACTTAGGAATTTCACTGCTAGAACTCAAGTGTGTTGATCAGAGGCTCATTCACATTGATTAACTCACCTGTGCTCTTAAAAGGAAATTCTCAAATCCTGGCCTGTTAATAGCCCCTGAGGGCACGGGTTGAGAACCACTGTGCTATACGCAGGTTTACATTGAAGCAATCTGTATCATGTCATGAAGGTCTGTTATCTTTTCCTTATATGAGATTCACATTTCACACCAGCAAAAGCTGCTTTATCACTGCTGTTAGGGCAGTAAATAAACATATTCATTAAAGTGGAATTATCCATCCGAATAATTATTGATTTAGAGATAAGCATATATATAATAGTATTATACAGAATAGGTACCGCGTTATTAAGAAATCCTATTTGATCCGAGACTGACCTTAAAGGGATAGTATCCCCCCAAAAAAACTGTTGGCGAATTGATAGGACTAATAAAAAAACATGTAATGCCCTTATTCCCATCTCTCAAACCGTTATGGTTTGAGAGATATAAGAAAATAAAGGTCTCCGCTCCCTCCCTGTTCTCATGTGTCCGCTGTATAGCGGACGTCATGAGATCCTGCTTCCGGGACCAGGAGAGCTGTCATCGAGATATCTAACTGTGATTACTTCATCGGAATGGTCTACAACGTGTGCTTGCAAGCCAGGGACATGTTGTAGACCATACCGATGAAGTAATTATAGTTAGATATCCCGATGTCAGCACTCCTGAAGAGCCGCCTACAGTCGGGCGACCAGATTCTGCCTCTGACAGCTTTACAGCTCGTCAGGCAGAAAGGGGAGGGAGCGGAGGTCTTTATTATATTACATCTCTCAAACCATAACAGTTTGAGAGATGGGAATAAGGGCATTACATGTTTTTTTATTAGTCCTATCAATTTGCCAACAGTTTTTTGGGGGTTTACTAACCCTTTAAGGTACAATGCTACTCCCCCTCACTAATCCTAGAGGAGACTGGGGCAGACAGCGCAGACGCACAGGTGTCTCTAAGACAAGATGTCTGCTCTGACGCCTGCCTGTTCATCTCCCATCAAATAGGATTTCCTAATAACGCTAGACTTATTCTGTATAATACTAGTATTTCTATTCTTATCGCTAAATCAATAATTATTTGGGGGGACACTTTATTTGGAAGGATAATTCCTCTTTAATGAATATGTTTATTTACTGCCCTAACAGCAGCGATAAAGCAGCTTTTGGAACTGGTGTGACATGTGTATTTCTATGCTTATCGCTATATCAATAATTATTTTTTCTTTTAGGGGGGGCGCTTTATTTGGAGTGATAGTTCCGCTTTAAATTATTCATATTATTCATATTCAGTAAGCTACAATGGTGCAATTCTGAAGCAAACCAGTTAACCCTTTGAGTACCCCCTGGCGCTCAAAGGGTTAAGCCATAGGGTACGGAAAGAATCCTCATTAATTTAACTGGAGCTGTTAACCCCTTGAATGCTAAATGGGTCTCCAATGCATTGCATTCAAGGCGTTAAAAACGCCTTTTAACTCAATGTGAATTTGGAGACACTTTCTTTATCCTCTGTGACACAGTTTGCTCCAGAACCGCACCGTTAGCTTACTGAATGTGGACCATACTTTTATCACTGCTGCAAGGGATTCTGGGTACTGATGCCATTATTCTGGCCTTTCCAGTACTGGGAAATATCAGTGCGTGGGTACTCATCTTTCCCCCATTACGTAAATGACAGCAGCAAGAGCCATGTACTGTAGATAAATGCATATATACATACCTCTGTGTGAGCGTCACCATGGAGAACAAATTCCTCCGGGAAATGTGAAATTCACACATACGGAATAAATACACTACAAAGTAACAGAGTGGTGTCACCATTGATATTACACTATAATAACGTTAATCTGCCTTTCAGATGTAAAGTAACTGCTGATTTGAGTTCAGAGAGAAGTGGCAGGTTAATAGTGGACCTATTATATCGTGCAAGCTCTGACGCTTTGTACTGGTCTGTGTTCCAAGCAATGGGCATTATGTTTATATGAGAACGAACATAAGGAACAGTAAAAATATTCTGATTGATTTAAATAGTGCTTTTAAAGTGACAGTTAACCTCTTTGTACTTCATATAGTCTGTAATTGCATAATATCATAATAATAATAATAATCTTTATTTATATAGCGCCAACTTATTCCGCAACGCTTTACAATATGTAATTCAAATTGCCTGTACATTCTATTACTTAAAGGGATAGTAATGTTTCACAAAAAAAGAAGCTCCAGTTAATCTTCATGGTATTTGGGCCATGGAGAGTGTTATTTCAATACTGTCAGAGTTGTAGTACAAGAGTAATTGAATGATAAAAGTATCCCCCTCCCGCCCCTTTTACCTAGTGTAAGCCCCCTCCCCTCAGATGTGGAATCTGGTCTCTTGACCGGACAGGTCACAGCAAGGGACAATCTTCTTACTGTGATCATAAGGAAAACACTGCCCCCCTTGACAGGTTTTTCCTTATGATCACTGAAGATTGTGATCCATCTGGACAGTCTTGCTGCTCTGAGGTGAGCAGTTTTACATTAGTAAAAGGGGCGGGAGGGGGATACTTTAGCATTCAATTTTCTTTTGTACTACAACTCTGACAGTATTGAAATAACTCTCCACGGTCCAAATACTATGAAGATTATTTGGAGCTGATTTTATTGTGAAATGTTACTATCCCTTTAACTCTGTTTATCTTCACCAATTTTTTTCCCAGAGATGGTTCTGTGTGGGACTGCTCTGTGGTATCACTAGTGTAGCTCCATTTCAGTTATAAGCTCTGTGATATCACTAGTGTAGATCCATTTCAGTTGTAAGCTCTGTGGTATCACTAGTTAGTTCCATTTCAGTTGTAAGCTCTGTGGTATCACTAGTGTAGATCCATTTCAGTTGTAAGCTCTGTGGTATCACTAGTGTCTCTCCATTTCAGTTGTAAGCTCTGTGGTATCACTAGTGTAGCTACATTTCAGTTGTAAGCTCTGTGGTATCACTAGTGTAGATCCATTTCAGTTGTAAGCTCTGTGGTATCACTAATGTAGCTCCATTTCAGTTATAAGCTCTGTGATATCTCTAGTGTAGCTCCATTTCAGTTGTAAGCTCTGTGGTATCACTAGTGTAGCTTCATTTCAGTTGTAAGCTCTGTGGTATCAGTAATATAGCTTAATTTCAGTTGTAAGCTCTGTGGTATCACTAGTGTAGCTTCATTTCAGTTGTAAACTCTGTGGTATCAGTAATATAGCTTCATTTCAGTTGTAAGCTCTGTAAAATATGTGTTTTCATAAAAAAAGTGTACTGCTTCTTTAAGTAAAGCTAAAAAAACTATGTGGGAGGGGTCACTATACATCACTAGACATCAGTGCACAACCTGTTCTTCCTCCGGCGCACCACTGAGTTCTAGACATTAGAGGGAGAACTGCCCATTGACTTCTGTGACAGAAAGTGATGCCTGTGGTGGGCTACATGAAAATGTATATCACACCCAAAAGCCTTATACCAGTATTACTCTGCAACAAAACTGCACTCCAGCTCCTGTTTGATGTCAAGATCAAAACTCAGTTCTCTCTCAAGTGTTTAGAGCTGTGTCTGGAATCCATTTTGTTGTAGCCCAGGAGAGGCATCACTTCCTGCCACAGTAGGCAATGGACAGTTCTCCTTCTAGTGTTTAGAACCATGTGTTCTGGGGACTTTATTCTGGAACTTTGTACTGTCCCAGAACGGGGCTGCCCAGGACACAGATTTAAAATCCAATTGGGGACATATCCTACCTCCACAGACCTTTAGTGTCAGACTCAGAAGCCCTTCTCTAGTGACTGTGGAGGCAGCACAAAACCTAGTGAGACTTGACTGAGAGACTTGACTGGTCTTGCAGGAGACTTGACTGGTCTTGCAGTGAGACTTGACTGGTCTTGCAGGACCGGTGAGGAATCACCAAGGGCCTCTTTTAAAAAAAACACCTGGTCTGCTTCCCCAGTGATATTCTGGATCTCACAGTACAGCTCCATTATTATCTACAGGTATGGTCATAGGAGAGGCAGGGCCGGCACCACCTGTAGGCGAGGTAGGCGCCGGCCTAGGGCGCACATTTTCTGGGGGCGCATTGGAGCCCACCCCAACCCCCGCGCTCACCACTTACTGCCCAAGTTAGTGGCATAGCAGGGGGGAGCCCAGAAAATGTTAGCCTGCCCGTCTAAAAAAAAAAAAAGTACGTTTTGGTGCCCTCCCTTGGCTGGTTATTTTTTTTAATGTAGCACAGAGATACCCGTTTCTCTCTCCTTCTTCAATCCTGACCAGGATTGAAGGAGCGGAGGGGGAGAGAGAAACGGGCATTGCTGTGCTACATTAAAAAAATAGCCAGCCAAGGGAGGGCACCAAAACGTACTCACTGGGAGAGAGAGACGTGCAGCGGGAAGAGTAAGTGGAAGGGGGGTCAAGAGGGGATAAAGAGTCAGACGGGGGAGAGAGAGTCAAAGGGGGGATCAACAGTCAAGAGGGAGAGAGAATCAAAGGGGGGGGAGAGTCACATATAGAGAACATACACTCTGTCACACTGATACGCATATAGAGAAGCACACACACACACACTTACACACTAATATCCTTACAGAGACTCACACACACTGACACACATATACATATAGGGAACACACACTGACACACTTATATACACACAGGGAACACATACTGACACACACATATATAGAGAACACACAATCTGACACACATATAGGGAACACACACGAACACACTTATATACATACAGGGAACATATACTGACACACACATACACATATAGAGAACACACACACAATCTGACACTTATACACATATAGGGAACACACAAACACACTGACACTTAAACACATACAGGGCGGGGCATAAAGGGGTAGGGCACAAGGGGTGGAGCCAAGGGGCAGCAAAATTATGTTTTGCCTAGGGTGGCAAAAATACTTGCCCTTTAACCTTTTGAGTGCCAGATGGGCACTCAAAGGGTTAAACAGTCATGTTTACCCCGGATAGAATGTTGATTTTGATACTGCTTCTGGTGTATTATTTAATGCAAGCTGTTCGTAATGACCATTTCATGATTAGAAACAATTTTCAAAGGGTTAAACAGATTTAGAACAGCGCTCAGACATTTGTAGTTCCGAACTTATAACTTCTTCAGTTCAGATGATTTGCCCCGTAGACACGTTTCCTTCTTGCAGAACAGATCACTTGTAAAACTTCACAGAGCTTGGAACATTACACATGAGATTTCATCCACTTATACTTCATTCGCATTAATATCCATGAGGCTACAGGAGATTGAAACATTTATCTAAAGCGCGTGTCACGGAGTAACAAAAAAGAAAAAACCCAGGTCACAAATTATATTACAGATCCGCCTAGTGGAGCACTCATTACCATTTCTACACAATAACGAGTATATTTAGCCTGTGACGAAGTTATGGAATAAATATTAACACGCCGGAGAAGCTCTGCTGAGAATTTTATACAAGGTTATATAGATTTGATTCCAAGTTACATATAAAACAAAATACATCATTAATGTATTTCTAGAAAAGTCATATAAACGCAGCCACGTTACGATTCATTGTGTAGTTCCGAGAAGGTGACGCATTTCATAGAATGGGGTTAGGGTCTGTTTAGGGGGAGTGAGGGGGGATTAAAGGAAAACATGACGCATATCAAGTCGTACTTTATAGAGGACAGTGCCCATCACAAAAGGAAAAATTTGTAAAATAAACTAGCTATTTTTTTTTTTTAGTAAAAATGCAATGTATTATGTGCTTTTTAAAATAAATATATACACAAGTCTTATTCATGATTATAAAAACATATTGAGCTGACGAGTGATTTCCTTACCCTTTGAGTACCAGTGAGATATGCACAGAGTTAAAATCTTTGAGTGCAAGAGACATACCCAATGCATTGTAACTCAGTACAGTTCTAGAATAGTTCAGTCTGCTGAACACCAGTATTCTCACTGACTTGATCAAAACTGATCAGTGATAACACTAGGCCTATAACTGGTATCCTATTTGCTAAAACGTATGTAACGACGCAGTCATGTGCAGTAGAGACTGCTGCCAGGGCCGGATTTGTCATAAGGCAGAGTAGGCATCTGCCTACAGGTGCACCCCACAGAGGGGCGCCTGTCATTGGAATTGATTTTTTGTATTTATTTTTATTTTTATATTTTTTTTTAAGTGGCAAAACCCGCCGCCCGCATGGTAAGGTCTGTGCTGAGAGACCTGTAGCTGCTGAGCTCCTCCGGCTCCTTAGTAATGCAGAGCGCTGGGAGATGACATCATCATGACATCATCTCCCTGCATTCTGATTACTAAAGAGAAGATGGCGTGGGAGCTCCAGCAGCTACAGGTCTCTCAGCACAGATCTCTCCTGCCGCTGGACCACCAGGGAGGTAGGAAACGGATACAGGGGGGCAAAGTGGGGACAATGTGGAGCTGATGGGGGCAATGTGAGGGCAAGTTGGAGCTGATGGGGGCAATATGGAGCTGATGGGGGCAATGTGAGGTTAAGTTGGAGCTGATGGGAGCAATATGGAGCTGATGGGGGCAATGTGAGGTTAAGTTGGAGCTGATGGGGCAATGTGGAGATAATGGGGACAATGTGAGGTTAAGTTGGAGCTGATGGAGCAATATGGAGCTGATGGGGGCAATGTGAGGTTAAGTTGGAGCTGATGGGGGCAATGTGGAGATAATGCAGACAATGTGAGGTTAAGATGGGGCTGATGGGGGCAATGTGGAGCTGATGGGGGCAATGTGAGGTTAAGTTGGAGCTGATGGGTCAATGTGGAGATAATGGGGACAATGTGAGGTTAAGTTGGAGCTGATGGGGGCAATGTGGAGATGATGGGGGTAAGTTGGAGCTGATGGGGGCAATGTGAAGATGGGGGTAATATGGAGGTTAGGAATATTGTGGAGGTGTTCAGCCTAGATGGCCAAGGGGGGGGGGGGGGCGCTTCAGATTTCTGTGCCTACAGGCTCCTGAGATGTAAATCCGGCCCTGACTGCTGCACGTGCTGCAGTCATGCGCAGTAGAGACTGCCCCGCGACCGGCTGGTAGTGGCACTGTGGCCCGTGTAACGGGCTCTTCAACTAGTGTTTTATAAAGCGTTTGTTGTGCTGCTTCTGTGTTAATGCTAAAAAACCCATATTTACGAATATCTACAATCTATACGTCAGTATTCTTATCATTAAAGCATTGATGCAGCGCACACACCTATGAATTTCTGATTATGTGGTCTGCGATAAAAAAAAAAAAAAAAAGATGGGCGCCGCTGACCTGTTGTTAACATTACACCAACCAAGAGGTTCTCAACCAGGGTACTGTGGACACCAGCTTAGGGTGCCCCACTTTTTCCATGAAGATTTTGACAAAAATGTTAAAGCTGAGTTTCTAACGCAGCGATTTTCAGACAGGGTGCCATGGCCTTTTGGTGTTCAACAGACATCCACTGACCTGGGAATTCTCCAGATCTGCCCCTGAGACTCTGGTTTTCAGACTAAATTACTGGGTCTCTGGGAACAGAGGCTGATTCTACAGTGGTGGTGAGTTTCTTCTTCTTCCCTCCCTGTGCTTCCCACTTCTCCTCCTTCCCACCTTGTTCATCCCACTTCTCCTTTCCGCCTTGTCCTCCCACTATTCCTTCCCGCCCTGTTCTTCCCACTTCTCCTCCTTCCCACCCTGTTACACCCACTTCCTGTACACTTCTCCTCCTTCCCACCTTGGTCCTCCCACTTCTCCTCCTTCCCACCCTGGTCCTCCCACTTCTCCTCCTTCCCACCCTGTTCCTCCCACTTCTCCTCCTTCCCACCCTGTTACACCCACTTCCTGTACACTTCTCCTCCTTCCCACCCTGTTCCTCCCACTTCTCCTATTTCCCACCCTGTTCCTCCCACTTCCCTCCTACTTTTCCTCCTTCCCACCCTGTTCCTCCCACTTCCCACCCACTTCTCCTCCTTCCCACCTTGTCCCTCCCACTTCCCTCCCACTTCTCCTCCTTCCCACCCTGTTCCTCCCACTTCCCTCCCACTTCTCCTCCTTCCCACCCTGTTCCTCCCATTTCTCCTCCTTCCCACCCTTTTCCTTCCACATCCCTCCCATTTCACCTCCTTCCCATCCTGTTCCTCCCACTTCTCCTCCTTCCCACCCTGTTCTTCCCACTTCTCCTCCCTCACAACCTATTCCTCCTACTCCCCACCCACTTCTCCTCCTTCCCTCCCTGTTCCTCCCACTTCCGTTCCACTTCTCCTCCTTCCCTCCCTGTTCCTCCCACTTCCATTCCACTTCTCCTTACCACCCTATTTTGCCTACTTCCCACCCACATTCCCAGGTATAGACATCCACTTAAGGTGAAGCCTTTGACAAAAATGTAAATGCTGAGTTTCAAATGTATACTTATGGAAAATGTTATATACAGTATGTTTATTTTTGTTATTGTGATTACGATACCAAAGAATTACTATATATTTCTGTACTATACCCTTCATTTTATACCCTTGTAAGACCCATTGTGTCTCATAATCGGAGTTTGTTTTCTGATTCCAGGAGACTATTTTGGCATCTTAATGGAAGAAAAGGTGACTGGATTCCCATTTAACATCATGGAAAACCCCATGTATTGGGGCAGCACAGCTAACTACCTGGGACTCGCCCTCATGTGAGTACAACATCGGACCGGGTACTGGTATCATGTGACCAAGAATACTCCTCTTGAGTGTGTTCTGTGCTGCACAGCTAGAACTTCCCATTAATCCTTTGAGTGCCGGAGGTGTTACAAAGGTGGAGTTACGCAAAACTCCTCTTTGGGCATCCAATGGGATGTGACTGAGAGAATAGTGTATTCTCTGATTGGCTGAGGAGCCAAATGGAATAGACTTTAAAAAAAATTCATAACACGTGGTGGGGCATCAGCCACTGACCTCTCAGCCGATTCATATGGGAGATCAATAGAGTTGACGCATGGGAGCAACACGGTTTCCCAGCTTCCATCCTACCCGTAGTACTGTGTAGGAGTGGGCAGGATCAGGTAACGCCTCCCACATTTATATGAAAGGCTTTCCTGATCCTGCCCACTCCTACTTTGTACCCCGGGTAGGATGGAAGCAGGTAAACCATGCTCTTCCCCTGTATCGCCTCTATTGTCCTCCTAGCCGAATCGGCTGGGAGATCAGTAGCTGGAGGGAGCATCAGGAGGGGTCTTTATGTCCCACCAAGAGGACTGATTTTAAAAAATACTCTGAGTATTTAAAAAAAAAAAAACACAAAGTTTAACCTCGGCATGTCTGTGCCATTAAAGGGATAGTAATACTTTGTTTTATATTTATTTTATTTTGTAGGCATTAAAAAACATGAAGAACGGTATAAGTCTTATCTCTCAAACCTTTATGGTTTGAGAGATATTCACAAGCAAAGTTTCCCCTCCCGCCCCTTTTACCTAGTGTAAGCCATCTCTTCTCAGATGTGGAATCCAGTCCATAGACCAGACAGATAACAGAAGGGGACAATCTTCTTCCTATGAGAACAATGAAAGCCCTGTCCCCCTTGACAAGTTTTTCAGGTTTTTCCCTTATCTTAATTGAAGATTGTCCCTCTCTGCAGTCTACCTGGGCACCTCCCTTCTGATCTGGCTGAACAGTGTTACATCAGTAAAAGGGGCGGGAGGGGGATACTTTGTCATTGAATTACTCTTGAACTACAACTCTGACAGTATGGAAATAACACTCTCCAAAGTCCAAATACTATGATGATTAATTGGAGCTTCTTTTATTATGAAACATTACTATCCCTTTAACGCTAGTATAAAATATAACATTGAATGAAGTACAGGTGGCAGTTTTATGTATAGATATTTATAATGTTTTAAAATACTAGGGGCCACTGAGGTCACTAGGGTGTTTTTTGTTTGAAAAATTGCCAAATAGAAAATCCATAGAACTTTTTAAAAAATATTCATGAAATACAAAAAGCTATTTCATTTATGTGCACTGATAAATAGTACAAAAATCAAAGCTTAGCTTGATTTTGACTTAAACACTATTAGGAATTACACTAATTTGCTACTTTTCACTGTTTGCTCTCATTTATTAAACGTAACTTAGTGTAATGGTAAAGCTCAACAAATGCAGGAGCAAATTAACTACTTTACTATAGGAGTTAGAGTGTCCCCACGAGCAGGCAGGGCACGTTATGAAAAAAAGACTTTGGAGGAGGCAACTCCCTCTCAGTCCTACTTAAACCCACCCAGCTTAGGTTGTCTGCGTTTTGTTTTTGGTGTCTTCCAAGGAGGACACAATGGCCATCTGTGAGACCAGTTTTTGCCCAGGACTGTCGCAGCTTTCGTTCTGTTAAGGACCAGTGATGGTCCTGGCAAGTCTTGAGTTAGATGACCACCGTGTGCCCGAAGGAGCTCTGTGATCATGCCGGGAGGCTGAAACTTACTGTTCCAAGTAGGGTGACCACATGTCCTAGAATGCCCAAGACTGTCCCTTATTGGGGGTCTGCATCTCGCATCCCAGGTCACACCCCACCGGGACAATAAAGAGTCCTGGAATGGAGCAACACTCACCAGTCCTGCCAGCCAATGAAATGTATTTGCTCTATGGTCCTCGTTGGCTGGCTGAGCCAGCCAATGAAGACCATATAGCAATTACATTTCATTGGTTGGCTGGTCTGTTGCGTGCGAGACAGCTGGGATGGAGCAGGTATGCTGGCGCTGCAAGTGAGACCCGCGGCTGAGGCTCCCGCCGGTGCTGACCATCTTTCTGAGGCTGACACAGAGTAAGAGTTCCCACTGTGTCAGCCTCAGAAAGATGGTCAGCGCCAGCAGGAGCCTCAGCCGCGGGATTAAGGTGACCACATGTCCCGGAATGACAGAACGGAAATGTGGTCAACCCTAGTTCCAAGGCCAGAATAGGCAGTTTATGCCTTTCCCTCGGTGCATCGGTACTTGTGCCAGCTCTACGAATAAAATGGCACGTCTTCATACATATCATCTAATGCATGTAAAAAAACAGCACACAGAAACCCAGTGGGCGACATGTAAAAATAACTGTAGGAAAACATGATTTCTTATGTGCTGTTTTTCTGCATGTGAGCTAAAAATAAAAACGATACACACACACATATATATATATATATATATATATATATATATCTCCATTGCATGCATATTATACACGCATGCAAGTCACAATTGCAACTTTTTTGTGACCTGTAGTTTTTTTTTCAGATTGTGACATTTTTATACATATCTTTAACACAGACAGACACTTTTACAATTTACAGAAAAGAGACGGAGGTGGACAAGTCAGTGGGGAAGAAAGTGATTTCAAAACTTTCACAAAATGCACCAAGTCTGATACATTCACAAGGAAAACATTTCTTACAGTAGCCTACAAGTTATGTTGTAAAATACGTTTTATACCTAACCTCTATTATATACACGTCCAGTCGATTTTTATTTGAAAATAGCAACATTCGGTGAATAAGGGGTAGTGCAGAAATGTTCTCTCTCCTTATTTTGAATTTCACCCGGCAATGAAAACTTTGAACAAAATTCTGACCAACCAAGTGTCGGAACCACAAATCGGATTATCTTGTTGTGCACAACTCTTCTTAAAGGGATAGTAACGTTCCAAAAAAAACTATGTTCTAAATCGTAGCTGCACTAAAAAAACATATAATGTGCTTAATCCTTTCTCTCAAACTGTTATGGTATGAGAGATGTAATAAAATAAAGACCTCCGCTCCCTCCCCCTTCTCATGCGTCCTCTGTACAGCTGACATCATGAAATACTGCTTCCGGGACCAGACGGCGGCTCTGCAGGAGTGCTGTCATCTAGATATCTAAGTATAATTACTTAATCGGAATGGTCCACAACGTGTGCTTGCAAGCCAGGCACACATTGTAGACCATACCGATTAAGTAATTATACTTAGATATCTAGATGACAGCCCTCCTGAAGAGCCGCCTACGGTCGGGCGACCGGATTCTGCCTCTGACAGCTTTACAGCTCGTCAGGCAGAAAGGGGAGGGAACGGAGGACTTTATTTTCTTATTTCTCTCAAACCATAACGGTTTGAGAGAAAGGATGAAGCGCATTAAGTGTTGTTTTAGTGCAGCATAGTTTTTTGGGGACTTTACTATCCCTTTAAGTGCCAGAGGAGTATGCAATCCTTCCGTACACCTGTGGCTCTGAAAGGGTTAACATTGCCAAACTCCCAGCTTATGTTGTAAATTGTGTATCTCACACCTAGAGAAGGGATTTATATATGCTAACATCTTTATAGATAAGTGCAGTCCATGTTTACACGAAAATAGTGTGTGATATATGTCTTCATTACTTTGATAAATCTCCGTTGCATTTGATTTAACCCTTTGAGTGATGGAGTGCGCAACCTATGTTGTCGCATACCCCCTGGCACTCACAGGGTTAAATCATTATTATATACATCTCCCTCATTGCGACATCACCAGAACGAGCCTCAGTGGAACTTTCTAAAAACTTTATACGTTGATTCTGCCTCTGAACGCAGACGGAAAGGGAACAGCTGCTGTGTATTAACAATCATTAAAGAAAGTACATTGACTGATTATCATTCTCATTAGCTGATCATGAGTAGATTTAATGTATATCTCCATCCTCCTCTAGTGACAGAGCACCAGGAACACAGGGAGAAGCATTATTGGATTATGGACGGGCCGTTGCGGGGGGAATTAGCGACTGCTAACCAAGAACCACTTAGCACAGTTTATAGTAATCAAGAAGCATGTAAATTTGTTCTCGCTTACAGAAATAAATCAGCAGACTTCATTGGTCATATATTAACCCATTAGATGCAAGCTAGGTCTCGCAGTGCATTGCTTCTCTATGATCTGGAGATGTGTCTTGTAACCAAGGTGTTAATTTTGCTAAGTAGCGGTGACAGCTGTTGAGTGAAATAATATCCATAAATAAAGTAGCATACAGCCGCGTTACTATGACATTATTACCGTATTTTCTGGTTTGCATATGTAGGTGAATGTGTCTGTTCCCAGGAGTCTTTTTTCCTTAGAATTGGTACAGACGTAGCTGTGATCTCAGGACTGTTCCTGTAGGGATCCAGGGCAAAGGGAGTCAACTGATGGCTCTCCAGCTGTGGGGACTACAACGCCATCGGATGATGGGAACTATATCCCTCAACTGCTGGAGAGATGAAGGTAGCCTGGTCTATGGTTCAGTATAGCTATTGCATTGTATGATGGGAGTTGTAGTCCTCAACACCTGGAGAGATGAAGGTTGCCTGGTAGGGTTCAGTGTAGTAAGTGTATTGTATGATGGGAGTTGTAGTTCTCAGTAGCTGGAGAGATGAAGGTTGCCTGGTAGTTCAGTATAGTAAGTGCACTGCATGATGGGAGTTGTAGTTCTCAGTAGAGGAGAGCTGAAGTTTGCCTGGTAGTTCAGTATATTAAGTGCATTGCATGATGGGAGTTGTAGTTCTCAGTAGTTGGAGAGCTGAAGGTTGCCTGGTAGTTCAGTATAGCCATTGCATTGTATGATGGGAGTTGTAGTCCTCAACAGCTGGAGAGCTGAAGTTTGCATGGTAGGGTTCAGTATAGTAAGTGCATTGTATGATGGGAGTTGTAGTCCTCAACAGCTGGAGAGCTGAAGGTTGCCTCGTCTATGGTTCAGTATAGTAAGTGCATTGTATGATGGGAGTTGTAGTCCTCAACAGCTGGAGAGCTGAAGGTTGCCTCGTCTATGGTTCAGTATAGTAAGTGCATTGTATGATGGGAGTTGTAGTCCTCAACAGCTGGAGAGCTGAAGGTTGCCTGGTCTATGGTTCAGTATAGTAAGTGCATTGTATGATGGGAGTTGTAGTCCTCAAGAGCTGGAGAGCTGAAGGTTGCCTGGTCTATGGTTCAGTATAGTAAGTGCATTGTATGATGGGAGTTGTAGTCCTCAACAGCTGGAGAGCTGAAGGTTGCCTGGTCTATGGTTCAGTATAGTAAGTGCATTGTATGATGGGAGTTGTAGTCCTCAACAGCTGGAGAGCTGAAGGTTGCCTGGTAGTTCAGTATAGCCATTGCATTGTATGATGGGAGTTGTAGTCCTCAACAGCTGGAGAGCTGAAGTTTGCATGGTAGGGTTCAGTATAGTAAGTGCATTGTATGATGGGAGTTGTAGTCCTCAACAGCTGGAGAGCTGAAGGTTGCCTCGTCTATGGTTCAGTATAGTAAGTGCACTGTATGATGGGAGTTGTAGTCCTCAACAGCTGGAGAGCTGAAGGTTGCCTGGTCTATGGTTCAGTATAGTAAGTGCATTGTATGATGGGAGTTGTAGTCCTCAACAGCTGGAGAGCTGAAGGTTGCCTGGTCTATGGTTCAGTATAGTAAGTGCATTGTATGATGGGAGTTGTAGTCCTCAACAGCTGGAGAGCTGAAGGTTGCCTGGTCTATGGTTCAGTATAGTAAGTGCATTGCATGATGGGAGTTGTAGTCCTGAACAGCTGGAGAGCTGAAGGTTGCCTGGTCTATGGTTCAGTATAGTGCACTGTATCAAATGAATGCGATCAGTCATGGGACTTGATATTTATTTATTTATTTATTCAGGAGTAGATAGAGATATTTAAAGGGGAAGTAACACCTCCTAATAATAATAGGTCCTACTGGTGTATCTAGTCGCTGGAGGGCTGTGGTGCAGACAATTTTTTTGGGCCCCATAACACTAAACTATCCAAGTGCATACCTTTTAAGCCCTGGGGCAGATGAGTCCGCTTGGATGCTGGGCCCATCACAAGTGCACCCTCTGTAGCAACTCCCCTGTTATCCCCCCCACCATGACCAGAAAATCATAACGGACCCTGCAAATTGTCTCTTGCTCCTTGATTCAAGCGATAACATGATCAGCCGTTCCCAGATGTTACCTTCATGGCATTGGACAGGGCAGTTTCTGGCAGGGACACAAACTCCAGCCATTACACATGGGAATCTTAACCTGTTAGGATCCAGAGGGGTGGGAAATGCATGCATCGTGCAGGCCTCTGGTGCTTACATGGTTAAGTAGGCTCATATACTCTGCCTGCTTCATGGACCTGACATCAAGAAATCACTCAGTGTTGCTGGATTCGTGCTTTTCCCCCTGTTGGATAACAAGTTTGCTTTGGCCGTTTGGCTAAGATAACATTATTTCGCCACTATACAAAATCCTGTAGGTTCTAGGTGTCCAGTGTGTGGCCCCTTGGGCCAAATCCGGACTCCAGGGTGCGGCCCACCTGAAATGTTTAAAGAGATAGTAATGTTTCACAATAAAAGTGGCTCCAATTAATCTTCATAGTACTTGGGCCATGGAGAGTGTTATTTCAATACTGTCAGAGTTGTAGTACAAGAGTAATTGAATGATAAAGTATCCCCCTCCCGCCCCTTTTACTGATGTAACACTGCTCCCCTCAGAGCAGCAAGACTGTCCAGATGGATCACAGAGAGGGACAATCTTCATTGATCATAAGGGAAAAACCTGTCAAGGGGGCAGGGTTTTCCTTATGATCACAGTAAGAAGATTGTCCCTTGCTGTGAGCTGTCCGGTCATGTGACCAGATTCCACACCTGAGGGGAGGCGGCTTACACTAGGTAAAAGGGGTGGGAGGGGGATACTTTATCATTCAATTACTCTTGTACTACAACTCTGACAGTATTGACATAACACTCTCCATGGTCCAAATACTATGAAGATTAATTGGAGCTGCTTTTATTTCGAATCATTAAGATCCCTTTAACAGAAACCCTTTTAACCAGCACACATGGGGTATTCAAAAAAGGCTTTAACCCCTTGGTTGCTAGAGAGATCTCCAACGTTGGACATCTCTCTAGCGTCCAAGGGGTTAAATATTGCAATTCAAAATGTGGGTGTGGCCAGCACAGTTCAGGTGCCCCTGAAAATTTGCAGTCTAGGCATTTGCCTACTCGGCCTGTTTGGAAATCCGGCCCTATTTCTAAATATGCTTCCGCAGCTATTCTTTTTTTTGGCTATGGGTGGAGGGCAATATCCAGCCCTCAGACTGTTGTCTTACAAGAGCCGCATGGCCCCACGTACCTCGCCTCGGTGTACATCACTGTCCTTAGCGAATGTGGCTTTTTGAATCTCCCATCTGAAAAAGATAGGACTTACAATCCATCAGCATTTGCAGAGCTTTACCTTATGTGATCTTCATGCCCTCATTAGGCTAGATTGAGTAAAGTTTGGGTACCACCTGGGTGCTATCAATTGCAATCTGGTTTATCAGCTGGCTCATTAATTGAAGAGGTTATCATCCCGCTGTTGTGTCTGATGAAGTAAACAGACTGCCGTACCCTCTCCATATTCACAAGGAGACTTCTAATTATGAGTGGCTGAACAGTTGAGGACACAGAGAAATGCATCTGGTGAAGTGTGCAGTGGAATATTGGAGTATGCATATGCAAGCGTTTCGCAGGGACCCGCTGGATTAACACAGATCTAACAGCATAAACGAGCGTTCACGTGCACTTGGGAGGCCGGCGGAGCAAAGGCAAGATGTACATGAGGGCGGCTGAATTAACCCCTTGGATGCTAGCGATGTCTACAACACACTTCCAGATTTTGTATTCAAATGATATTACAGCTAAACTGTTTTTTACTGAACTGAAATATTCTGTTGTGATCAAGAAATGTTGTTGTCTCTATCACTTACAATGGGGATCCGTACTCAGTGACTTAACCCATTCAGTGCCAGCGTGGCACGAAATACCACTCTGGCATTCAAAGGGATAATTTCTCCCACAGAGTGCATGATAAAAAGAAACTTTTAGACAACAGGTGGTGCTATTTGATTTTAAAAAACGTTTCATCTCTAATAACTTTTGAATAAAAAAAATGCCAAATCAGTGTGAGACACCTTGTTTCACACAGCACGAAAATGATGAATTTTATATGTTTTATTGCTGACTAGAATAAGTAAACTCCCGCTTCTGGGAGATTTTTAGTTCAAAAGTTATTACAACTCAGACTCTACCGCCACCAGGTGGTGATGATCCTGTCGGATTCTATGAAGACCAATGGTCTAAGACCCTAGCTATATATATATTTATATATATATAATATGCTTTTTGGAGGGCTCTCATTGGCAGGAGAGCGCACCAGATCACATGCTGGAGTCCTCCGCCAGAGGAGGAGGTGGTAACTGGGAATGAATCGGGGGGGAAAGAGGCGAAGATTGACAGGTTGCGGTACAGAACAGTGCCGCAGCCTGTCCTGACATGACATCATGTGGTTAGATTTTAAAGGGATAGTAATACTTAAGATGTAAAAAAAAATATGTTGTAGGATTTATGTCCCCGAATAAAACAAGGGAACTCCCACCGCTGAGAGATATTTTATTAAAAAATTATAACAGCTCAATCTTGAATTTTTTAGGTGCAATATCACAGTGGCCTGTAAATTTACAGTGGCGCTGTTGCTACACCATCCTATGGAGATTTATGGTTTACAGGCCAGAGCTGTCCATAGGATGGTGTAGCAACAGCGCCACTGTAAATTTTCGGGCCACTGTGATATTGCACCTAAAAAATTCAAGTTTGAGCTGTTATAATTTTTTATAAAATATCTCCACAGTGGGAGTACCCTTGTTTTACTCAGGGGGAAAAACCCTACAACATATATTTTTTTACATTTTAAGTATTACTATCCCTTTAAAACCTATTTCTCAATGAAAACAGCATTTAAAAAAACACACACAAGAATTGGATTTAACATTTATGAAAGCAAGATTAAAATAAGAAAGACTTTAAAGAGATGAGAGTTTCCCTTTAATCTATCATAATGTATATTTGTCCCCTATATTGCAGTTGGTTTGACACACAGTTACTCCAGTCTTGATACAGCCGCCTCTCTGACTTCAGAAATCCTTCAGACAGAAACACATAATTATGGGTTGATGTTCTTTATGTGAACTGTTCTCTTTCACTCCACTAGCATAGTTCCGCTCAGGAGCCATGAATTAAGAGAGCGTAACTTGCCCATTCATCCCATGGTCTGGAGTGAGATAGTGTGAGTATTAGACGTGATGCTGATCAGAGATCACCCCGTTATAGTTTGAGTCTCTGATAAAGGCCCACACACCTTTATCATAACAGCAGAGGGGCTGGAGTGGATTTTCATCCTCGATATCAGCTTTCCAACAGCCATATCACACCACACGTCATGTGTCCTGACACCTAGCTTAAATGTTGTCACTTTTTTCCAAAATATACTCACTGAGTTCTGTTGTTTTTTCTGCATTTGTGTTACGGAAATTAACATTTCCCATCTACACGTGGCACACTTTAACCCTTTCATAACACATTCTTTGATAATGTTCTTCTTAAATAAATAAATCAAACGATCCAAGTCTTTTTTTTAATAACTTGTATACTTTTGGAGTAATATCCTTATAAAGTTCCCCCCTCCCGCCCCTTTTATCCACGTCCGCGCTCTAGCTGACAAACTTGTATTCTGATCCACAGACTGGACAGGTCGTCTGCAGAGCCAAAATAGCATGGCATACAAAGAAAATCTTCATGCGAATGGTCTACAAAGTGTGCCTGCCTTAAAGGGATAGTAATGTTTCATAATAAAAGCAGCTCTAATTAATCATCATAGTATTTGGACTTTGGAGAGTGTTATTTCAATTCTGTCAGAGTTGTAGTACAAGAGTAATTCAATGATAAAGTGTCCCCTCCAGCCCCTTTTACTGATGTAACACTGTTCAGCCAGATCAGAAGGGAGGTGCCCAGGTAGATTGCAGAGAGGGACAATCTCAATTAAGATACGGGAAAAACCTGAAAAGCTTGTCAAGGGGGAGCAGGGCTTTCATTGTTCTCATAGGAAGAAGATTGTCCCCTGCTGTTATCTGTCTGGTCCATGGATTGCATTCCACATCTGAGGGGAGGTGGCTTACGCTAGGTAAAAGGGATGGGAGAGGGATACTTTATCATGCAGTTAGTCTTGAAACCACAACTCTGACAGTATTGAAATAACACTCTCTGTGGCCAAAATAGTATGATGATTAATTGGAGCTGCTGATTTTGTGAAACATTACTATCCCCTTTAAAGCAGAACTATCATCCTATATTATAATTCGCTAAGTATGTTTGTCAGAAGCCGTCATGCACAGTAGAGACGGCTGCACGCGCTGCAGCTGATACGGAGCGGGGCACTCCGAATTCAGACAGGAGCCCTGTCTGCGCACCGGAAGGTGCGCAGAGATGGCTCTGGTCTGGTCTGAATTCGGAGCGTCCCGCTCCGTATCAGCCGCGGTGCTTCGGGCAGTTAGTACTGCGCATGGCGGCAGCGCTGCCAGTGTTGGCTGTGTATACGGGCTTTAAAACTAGTGTACATAAAATTTACCCCCAGTTAAAGTGGAACTTTCCGCCATTAATAAGTCGCCATGCGTTAATTAAGCATATGGCAACTAGCTTTGACTGTAAAAAGTGTCGGATTCTAAAGAAATCGTTACCGTTTGGAGAATGAAGGGAACCGGAACCAGGTAAAAGCGCGGACATCTTTTCTGTGCACCCGCGCTGTTAGTTCCGGTCTCCATTGAGTAGCACTGCAGTGGGCATTAAGGTGAAGGAAACTCCCGTATCTCTTAAACCATAGCGGTTTGAGAGATACGTTTTTTTGCATTTAGCTCAGCTTTTTAAGCTCTTCTAAATTCAGAAAAGTGTTTTGTGGACATTACTAACACTTTAAATGCCAACCTCGTGTGCCACGGCCAGTCACTAAGGGGTTAAGACCAGAGAGGGAGCACCGGAGGTATCTTTTTCAGATTACAGTACGGCTCCCGCCACCGATCCACTGAAGCTTATAGTGGAGCCCTGGATTTTTTGGCAGCTCCACTCCCAGGGGAAGAGACCTGCCGACACGGGGCTATCCATGTAATCGCTGCCCTTTAAAGGATAATAATAATTACATTTTTTTTTTTTTTTAAATGTGTTGTAGGGCTTATCCCTCCGAGTAAAACAAGGGTACTCCCACTGCTGAAAGGTGTTTTATTCAAAAGTTATTTAATCTCATTTTTTTAGGTGAAATATCACAGCAGCATGAAATTGTACAGTGGCGCTGTAGCTACCTCCTCCTATGGAGATTTATGGTCAGTTGACCAGAGCTGTACATAATATGGTGTAGCAGCAACGCTCATATTTTATTTTATGTATACCACAGTTTATTCACGTACCTCCCAAGTGTTTCCCCTGTAGGAGATATTAGAGGTCCATACCTCCCAATTTTCCCTCTTTAGGAGATATTAGGGGTTCATATCTCCCAAGTGTGTCCCCAATAGGATATATTAGGGGTCCATTCCTCCCAAGTGTGCCTTTTTATGAGATATTAGGGGTCCATACCTCCCAACTGTCCCTCTTTAGGAGATATTAGGTGTCTGTACCTCCCAAGTGTCCCTCTTTAGGAGATATTAGGGGTCCATCCCTCCCAAGTGTCCCTCTTTAGGAGATATTAGGGGTCCGTACCTCCCAACTGTCCCTCTTTATGAGATATTAGGTGTCTGTACCTCCCAAGTGTCCCTCTTTAGGAGATATTAGGAGTCCATACCTCCCAAGTGTCCCTCTTTAGGAGATATTAGGGGTCCGTACCTCCCAAATGACCCTCTTTAGGAGATATTAGGGGACCATACCTCCCAAGTGTCCCTCTTTAGGAGATATTAGGGGTCTGTACCTTCCAAGTGTCCATCTTTGGGAGGAACAGTCCCTCTTTGAGACCAAAATTCCTCTGTCCCTCTTTCCCACCCTGGTGTCCCTGTGTTTAGGAGATCAGACTGTGTGGTATGTATAGAAGTGTATCACCCTGGTGTCCCTGTGTTTAGGAGATCAGACTGTGTGGTGTGTGTATATAAGTGTATCACCCTGGTGTCCCTCTGTTTAGGAAATCAGACTGTGTGGTGTGTATATAAGTGTATCACCCTGGTGTCCCTGTGTTTAGTAGATCAGACTGTGTCCTGTGAATATAAGTGTATCACCCTGGTGTCCCTGTGTTTAGGAGATCAGACTGTGTGGTGTGTATATAAGTGTATCACCCTGGTGTCCCTGTTTTTAGGAGATCAGACTCTGTGGTGTGTATATAAGTGTATCACCCTGGTGTCCCTGTATTTAGGAGATCAGACTGTGCGGTGTGTATAGAAGTGTATCACCCTGGTGTCCCTGTGTTTAGGAGATCAGACTGTGTGGTGTGTATAGAAGTGTATCACTCTGGTGTCCCTGTGTTTAGGAGATCAGACTGTGTGGTGTGTATAGAAGTGTATCACCCTGGTGTCCCTGTGTTTAGGAGATCAGACTGTGTGGTGTGTATATAAGTGTATCACCCAGGTGTCCCTGTGTTTAGGAGAACAGACTGTGTGGTGTGTATATAAGTGTATCACTCTGGTGTCCCTGTGTTTAGGAGATCAGACTGTGTGGTGTGTATATAAGTGTATCATCCTGGTGTCCCTGTGTTTAGGAGATCAGACTGTGTGGTGTGTATATAAGTGTATCACTCTGGTGTCCCTGTGTTTAGGAGATCAGACTGTGTGGTGTGTATATAAGTGTATCATCCTGGTGTCCCTGTGTTTAGGAGATCAGACTGTGTGGTGTGTATATAAGTGTATCACATTGCTCCATAGCAATAAAACTCACATTAATGTCTGTTTAAACTTCAGTATATGTGTTTATAAATTAGACTGTGTAAATAAAATACTGTGGTCTTGCTCTAAGTAATTTATTCATTTACACACACAAGTGTCAATAGATAATGAAATAACCTAAAATCCTTGGTAATGCCCTGCCCACCAGCCACGCCCGAGCAACACCCCTTGAAACAAAAGTGATTTTTGGCCACTTTACACTGTGAAAAGAAATCATTTATGGTACTTCCACAGTACTGATGTTCTCTTAGTGTTGTGAATGGAAAACCATCTTTCTCTTTCATCCCATATGGAACACAGGAACCACAGGGTAAAGTGCCCTTCTCCAGGATATAAGTGTACGTCTGCACGCGGCCGTCACTAAGGGGTTAAGACATGCTGTGCAGGCACTTCCTGTCTTATACCTACATTCACCCATCCCCGCTTATTCAAACTGCCCTACAACACGTTGTCCATCTCCCCAAGCACTGAAATGGTTACATGTCAGTGAGTGGAGGAGGTAATGTAGAGCTGAATTAGCACAATGAATAAATTTTAAAAAACTCAAAACCTAGTTTTATGAATACATATTTTTTCTAAAATATAATGTTGTTTTTAGGTGATTAGGTGTTGCTACAGAGGTTACAATGCATTGTTCATAATATGTTGGCTTCTATAGCATTCTAAGACTTCTATAGCATTGAAGGGGTTTAAAAAGAATGTTTAAAAAGTTTGCTGAATAATAATTTGACGTAAACATTTTGTTCCAAATCATTATCTATCACTCTGCGTAATACACTAAGATTCTCTTGGAAGCAATGGTTCTGTCTTGGCAGCATGTCTAGGAATCAGTTCGTGCCTAGGAGACGCTGATATGAAATATTACTGATTTTTATGCAAGCTCTGCCCTGTGGAGGAGTTTTCCAGAAGCCTGGTATGGGAGGTACTGGTATATCTAAGGTCATGGCAGCTACCGCTAGATTATAATATGATCGTCCTCATGGGTGCCTGTTACGTCTTGGCGTATTATGCATTGTCCAATATTCTGTAGATCTCACCAATTGAATTCTGTCTGGGAGATTCTCCTGTGCCCTCCGATGCCCCAATACTCATCATTTAGAAATCCTTGTTAATATGGAAGGTGTGTGACTGCCGGCTCACCATATGTTCTTTCATAAAAGAGCAAGCTGGATTTTAAAGTTAATGGCCCATTGTAGAAATTAAGGATTAACCGTTAGAACACTCCCCAAGGAAATATGTGCAATTTGAAACCAAAATTGGTCTATTAGATTCTACACATGGGGAATATTTAAAGAGCTGCTTTTACATATTAAAAAAAAAAAAACATTATTTCTGGAGCGCAGTGATTGGATATGTGTGAAGAACACGCAAGGAGAGACTTAACCCTGTAAGGACCAGGTGGGTGTGCAGTGCTTTGCATGTCCATCAGTCCCTTAACCCTTGGAGTGCCAGAGGAGTAAAGAAAGCAATGCATTCTGTACCCATCTGGCACTCAAAGGGTTAATGAGCCAGACGCACAATCTAAAAGTGGAAGGAAAACTGGGAAACCCAAAAACTACATCGATTTAACCCTTTGAGTGCCAGAGGGGTATGCATTTATCACACTGGAGAAGTAAACGCCACTTATCACCTCTTTTTCAGACCTTAGTGCATCTCCCTGGGGGGGGTCTCTAAGGCAGTGGTTCTCAACCAGTTTTTGTTCAGGGCACCTTTAATACGTAATTCAGATTCTTCGGGGCACCCCTGACATTTTATGTGGGGTTCGTCAAGGGCTTTATGAAGGGTACAAATCCTATATAATAATTTGCTAAAACGTGTGTAATGACGCAGTCATGCTCAGTAGAAACTGCTGCAGTCATGCGCAGTAGAGACTGCCCGCTCCACGGCTGATACAGAGCTGGAGGCTCTTCTGAGCGTCCAGCTCTGTATCAGCCGCGGCGCGAGCAGTCTCTACTGCGCATGACTGCCCCGAGACCGGCTGGCAGTGGCACTGTGACCCGTGTAACGGGCTCTTCAAGTAGTAAGTAATATATAGTTATACTTGTTTCTCATAATCAGAATAACAGAGACAAATATATTATGCATAAACATTTCTATAAATATACATTTAAAACTCAACATTCACATTTTGTCAAAGTCTTTATACAAAACAAGGGGCACACTAAGTGGATGTCTGAGGCACACCAAAGTGTCACTGCACCCTGGTTGAGAATCACTGCTGTAAGGGGTGATAAAGAAGTGATAAAGTGGAGATAATATCTCTAGTCATATCGCTTCTCCAATTCCTGTGTTATAATAATAATAATACTTTTTTATTTTATATAGCGCACACAGATTCCGCAGCGCTTTACACTCATATTGGTCATATTGGTGTAGCCAATGCTCTAAATTTCTCAAGTAGGAGATATCTTAGTATGTGGGCTCCATAGAATAACAAAGGAATTGGAGAAGAGATCTCACTGGAGAAGTAGCCTTTCCTGCTTTTCACTCTTTACTCCCTGTGTCCACTCAGTTCCCCTACAGCCCAGACAGTTACTCTATTGCATTCTATGGGAGAGGTGAGTCACTGGATACAGTTATCCATAGAGTGTGATAGTTTGAACTGTTATAACTTTTGAATTAAGCATCTCACACAGTGGAAATATGCATGATTTACTCTACAATATATGTTTTTTATCCATAGTAAACCTTTACTGATCTTTTAATTGTTATGTCCTTGTATTGCTTTAAATGTGGCATATATGACCATTGACAGCAGAAAAGTATCATTCTACTCCTATATCAAGAAGTCTAATCAGATTTTAGGAATCCTACATTCTTTGTTTTATGCGGTTTCTGTCTGGGAGGAGGTTCTTGATATTTAAAGGGGATGTATCACCTCGTAATGTATTTATTTTTACCATAGGTTTTATTAATAAAGTAGTATTAGGAAAGCTGTTTTTTTTTTTTTCTAAATGTAAGTACTTTTAAAGATATTGCCGTACACTTCCGCATAATGCGGCACCCTGAATCTTCAGCGCGGCTCTTCTTCTCCCGCCACCTCCCCCCCAGCTGCCCCAGGGAGCTCGTTCACACTTCCTTTCGGTGTGAATGGCATTTGTCGTTACATCAAGCTCCGGTTACCATTATTCTGAGGTTGTAAAATGGAGTAACGTCGTTTGTAAAAAGTTGTGCAGTGAATTTATAAAGAAATGTCGCTGTTTGCAACAGAATTTTCACCATATTTATAAAAGCATCTTTAATCATCTATAAATCAGAACTGACTTTATCTCCACTCGCCATGGCTTAGGGATGGTTCTTTAACCCGGTACTTAAGTACTTTTTTTTTTTTGTGCACCTGCGGGGGGGACCCTTGAATTCCATGACATGTCACGACCATCACTGGTCCTTAAAGGGATAGTAATGTTTCATAATAAAAGCAGCTCCAATTAATCATCATAGTATTTGGACCTTGGAGAGTGTTATTTCAATTCTGTCAGAGTTGTAGTTCAAGAGTAATTCAATGATAAAGTGTCCCCCTCCCGCCCCTTTTACTGATGTAACACTGTTCAGCCAGATCAGAAGGGAGGTGCCCAGGTAGATTGCAGAGAGGGACAATCTTCAATTAAGATAAGGGAAAAACCTGAAAAACTTGTCAAGGGGGGCAGGGCTTTCATTGTTCTCATAGGAAGAAGATTGTCCCCCTCTGTTATCTGTCTGGTCTATGGACTGGATTCCACATCTGAGAAGAGATGGCTTACACTAGGTAAAAGGGGCGGGAGGGGAAAGTTTGCTTGTGAATATCTCTCAAACCATAAAGGTTCGAGAGATAAGACATATCTTTCTTCATGTTTTTTAATGCCTATAAAATAAAGATAAAATGAAGTATTACTGTCCCTTTAAGGGCTTAAAAAGTAATAAGACATTTTTTTTATAAATCGGCCCCAGTGCTTGTAAAAAGGTGTGTGTAATCCATATTTCTCCAGCTGCAGTTGGCTGGCTGAGGATGATTAACTCTTTGAGTGCCAGAGGGGTGCTCAACGCATTGCAGAGCAATGCATTGCTTACCCCTTTGGCAATCAAAGGTTTATTATTGAGCAACAACAGTCAGAGAAACCAGGTTGCACCCTCCCCTGTGATTCCTTGATATGAGCTCTTATCACTTGGACTTCAGAAATCCTTTAGAGCAGAAACCTATAATTCTAGAGAGGTAAATAAGGTTTGTACTAAACTGAACCATATCATTTAGTGGTGAGCGGACTCAGATACAGTGAACTCATTTGCTCTCAATCTAGCGTTTCCCCCTCTGGTATTAGGAGAGGAAATTAAACCATGTATAATGTGAAACGGGTCAGAGATTTCAATGTTACCGGTTTAGTACAATTAGAGTGTGCAGAGGAAATGAGTGCTGTCAGCAGACTCGCTGCCTCAACACTAATTCTCAGCAGATGGATATTGATTTGGAGAAAATATGCTTCATAAAAGAGAAGAACAAGGCAGGTTATACAAAAATGTAAAGCGTAAAACAATCTGACTGTTACTGATGAATGTGGAAAGACCGGAGAATGAGCATTTTCTGAGTGATGCAAGGCTGAATATTGGAAGATCCTTAAAGGGATATTAATACTTGCAAATTACTAATCCCCATATTGTAGTTTTGTTAAAAAGAAACGTATTGCCCCCAGTGTCATCTCTCAGACCCTTATGGTTTGAGAGATGATAGCGCTCAAAGTTCCCCCTCCCCCTTCCCTGACTGAACGCTGACTGCAGGGGAAGCTCTTGTACGACAGTCTTATGTGTATCAGGCGGCTCTGCAGCTGAGCCGAGATCGCGTTTATAAAAAAGAAATCTTTCACTAAAACAGTCTTCTACGTGTGCTTGGTTTGTGCTTGGTTTGCAAGCACACGTAGAAGACTGTTTTAGTGAAAGATTTCTTTTTTATAAACCCGATCTTGGCTCTGCTGCAGAGCCGCCTGATGCAAGTAATACCAGATATCCCTGCAGTCAGCATTCAGTCAGAAAATGGGGAGGGAGGGGGGAACTTTGAGCGCTATCATCTCTCAAACCATAAGGGTCTGAGAGATGACACTGGGGGCAATAAGTTTCATTTTAACAAATCTACAATATGGGGATTAGTAATTTGCAAGTATTACTATCCCTTTAAAGAGTAACTATCACCCCAAATAAAGTTCCCCCACCATAATTAGCCATTTAGCTATAAGCTTACCATTAGTACTGTTATCCTGAATAACTACTGCGTTAGTCCAAAATCCTTCTTGTGCCAAGACTGACGGCCAGGCTGTAGCTCTTTAGAGGTTGGGTAATAAATCCCTTTTATAGGAGAACTAGCTCCCCTTAATAATAATAACCCCCCACACACACACACACTTACCTTTACCCCTTAAGAACCCCTTAAGGCTACTTAGTGATTGGTCGCCACTTGTCTCCCTCTTGTCTCTCTGGCTCCCACTGGCTGGTAGGCTGGAGCACCAAGATGGAATTAGTCTGACCAAAGTACGAATACAATAGCCTGAAACTGGATTGGTCGCCTGTTCCTTGTCGCACCGATTCCCATTGGCTGGAGATCAGACTGGCAAGACTGAATTGTGTTTTGGTGTCCCTTTGCTCCTTTTGTGTTCTTACTGTATAAAATGTCCCCACAAAAAAGTGTTAGTCATTTTGGACTACAAGGGTGTCCACCTCCAGGGACATGTCCCCCCCAGGTCCAGGCTATTTGATTCATATTTTGGTCAAACTAATTCCATCTAGGCGCGCCAGCCTACCAGCCAATGGGAGCCAGAGCGACAAGAGGGAGACAAGTGGCGACCAATCACTAAGTCGCCTACTTGTCAAAGCAACACCACGCTTGTTGTGGCATTGTTCGACCAAGAGTGACCAATGAGAACAGCACCTACTTCCAACACAAAATACAACACTGTAACATGGACGGGTAGGCGGCCAATCAGAGAGCCACCTACCTGTCGAACACACAATTACACATCGACATACATTATTAAACATCGACAGTACATTTCCCATGGGCGACCAATCAGAAAGCCGCCTACATACTACAACACGGTCGGCATCCAATCAGGAAGCCGCCTACTTTCTAACCTTGGTGAATTTGACCTGCCCTGCTGTCTTCCTTCTATTACCCAGCCATCAGGAGGTGGGACTCCAGTTCGTGATGCCCAGTCCTTTGGAATTATTTTACTGACACTTAAAAGTGACCACAGTAACGGCCTATGGCGCGTTACAATACATTTGAAAATGATAAACTTAAAATTTTGTCAAATACTTCATGGAAAAGAAGGGCCACCCAAATTGAATGTTGGAGATGTACCCAAGTGTCATAGCACCCTGGTTGAGAACTGATGATCTGGAGAGACACAGGCACACACACAGTTAAACTTGTTTTGACTGCTTATGTGGCTGAGTCACGTTTTTGATCCCCACTAAAAACTTTCCTCCATACGCACAGAGCTGCCTTTTATATAATTTAAGGCCAGAGAACACTTTATTGCATTATTATTACACAATGAACTGTTCCCACCCTGCAGCAGTAGCTTAGAATGATCTCAGGACATCAATGCAAAGTAGTACAGACAGAACACAATCACTGTGTAAATCCTTCTCTTTATATATAAGCTGATCTCACAAACCTGGAGTCCTGCCCTTAGGGTTGCCACCCAGCCAGTATTTTACCGGAAGGCCGGTAAGAATTGGCTTCTGTCCAATGTTAAGTCTATGGAGGGAATGCCATGGCCGGTATTTTTTTTAAGAAAAGGTGGCAACCCTCAGGGCGGATTTACATCTCAGGAGCCTGTAGGCACAGAAATCTGAAGTGCCCCCCCCCCCCCATTGGCCATCTCCACTAGACACCTCCACAATGCTCCTAACCTCCACATTGCCCCCATCATCTCCATATTGCCCTCACATTGCCTCCATCAGCTCCAGCTTGCCTCCATCAGCTCCAGCTTGCCTTCACATTGCCCCCATCGTCTCCACATTTCCCCCAGTATCCATTTCCTACTTCCATGGTGGTCCAGCGGCAGGAGAAGTCTGTGCCGCCTTCTGCACAGACCTGTAGCTGCTGTTGCTCCTGTGCAGTTTTCTCTTTAGGAATGCAGAGCGCTGGGAGATGATGTCATCTCCCAGCGCTCTGCATTACTAAAGAGCCAATGAGGGTGCAACAGCAAGATCTCACCATGCAGCGGGTAGGGTTACTGTTGCCACAGCAAGAAGTGATGTGAATGAAAATATTTTAAAAATAAATAAATAAATAATTGATTCCAATGACAGGCGCCCCTCTGTGGAGTGCGCCTGTAGGCAGATGCCTACTCTGCCTTATGGCAAATCCGGCCCTGGCAACCCTACCTGCCCTTGTAGATAAAAATGTAAAGGGATAGCTTAAAAGATAATTATACCCATTTATAATTATAATTATACCCAACTGAGGTCATATAGACTCTGATAGATAATTCTAATAGAATATATAATTCAAGTAATAAGAGGTAAAATAAACTATCCCAACATCTCCACATCAAGAGGCATTCTGAATGACATATTGCTGTAATATCAAGTTTATACACTAATTTGGTCAGTTTATTTACCAGTTTATATATTACTGTATTGTCCAGTTTATATACTATTTTGTCCAGTTTATTTATCAGTTTATATATTAATGTAATGCCCAGTTTATATACTAATTTGGTCAGTTTATTTACCAGTTTATATATTGTTGTAATGTCCAGTTTATATACAAATTTGGTCAGTTTATTTACCAGTTTATATATTAATTTAATGTCCAGTTTATACACTAATTTGACCAGTTTATTTACCAGTTTATATATTGCTGTATTGTCCAGTTTATACACTAATTTGGTCAGTTTACTTACCAGTTTATATAATGCTGTAATGTCCAGTTTATATACTAATTTGGTCAGTTTACTTACCAGTTTATATATTACTGTAATGTCCAATTTATACACTAATTTGACCAGTTTATTTACCAGTTTATATATTGCTGTAAAGTCCAGTTTATATACTAATTTGGTCAGTTTACTTACCAGTTTATATAATGCTGTAATGTCCAGTTTATACACTAATTTGTCAGTTTATATAATGCTGTAATGTCCAGTTTATACACTAATTTGTCAGTGTATATAATGCTGTAATGTCCAGTTTATACACTAATTTGGTCAGTTTACTTACCAGTTTATATAATGCTCTAATGTCCAGTTATACACTAATTTGGTCAGTTTATTTACCAGTGTATATAATGCTGTAATGTCCAGTTTATACACTAATTTGGTCAGTTTATTTACCAGTTTATATAATGCTGTAATGTCCAGTTTATACACTAATTTGACCAATTTATTTACCAGTTTATATACTGCTGTAATGCCCAGTTTATACACTAATTTGTCAGTTTATTTACCAGTTTATATATTACTGTATTGTTCAGTTTATAAACCAATTTGGCATGTTTATTTACAACTTTACATATTTCTATAATGTCCACTTGATTTGGCCTCTTTATTTACCGTAATATATTGCTGTAAGTCCAATTTATTTACACCTATACAGGCCAGCTTATTTAACCCTATGGATGGCAGAGAGGTTGCTAATGCATTGCCTAGCAATCTGTTGGAGACCTCTTTACTATCTAGTGTGATGAAAGTTTTTTTGTATTTATATGTCATAGACGTACCAAGGAACTTCTTTTCTTTTAGACCCCAGGGGGGACTCATGTTCCCAGACAGGGAATGGCAATGAAGGGGTTCTCAGCATAAAATGGTGGGGCTTAACTGGGAAGGAGGGGATTACACAATGTGTTACAGAGCAGGTGGGAAGTGGGCAGAATAGGGTGGGAAGGAGGAGAAGTGGAAGAACAGGGTGGGAAGGAGGAGAAGTGGGAAGAACAGGAGGGAAGGAGGAGAAGTGGGTGGGAAGTGGGAGGAACAGGGTGGGAAGGAGGAGAAGTGTGAGGGAAGTGGGAAGAACAGGGTGAGAAGGAGGAGAAGTAGGTGGGAAGTGGAAGAACAGGAAGGAAGAACAGGGTGGGAAAGAGAAAAGTGGGTGGGAAGTGGAAGGAACAGGATGGAAGGAGGAGAGGTGGGAGGGAAGTGGAAGGAACAGGGGGGAAAGAGGAGAAGTGGGAGGAACAGGGTGGGAAGGAGGAGAAGTGGGAGGAACAGGGTGGGAAGGAGGAGAAGTGGGAGGAACAGGGTGGGAAGGAGGAGAAGTGTGAGGGAAGTGGGAAGAACAGGGTGGGAAAGAGGAGAAGTGGGTGGGAAGTGGGAAGAACAGGAAGGAGTAGAAGTGGGAGGAAAAGGGTGGGAAGAGGGAAAAGTGGGTGGGAAGTGGGAGGAACAGGATGGGAAGGAGGAGTGGTGGGAGGGAAGTGGAAGGAACAGGGGTGGAAAGGAGGAGAAGTGGGTGAGAAGTGGGAAGAACAGGAAGGAGTAGAAGTGGGAGGAACAGGATGAGAAGGAGGAGAAGTGGGTGGAAAGTGGGAGGAACAGGGTGGGAAGGAGGAGAAGTGGGAAGAACAGGGTGGGAAGGAGGAGAAGTGGGTGGGAAGTGGGAGGAACAGGGTGGGAAGGAGGAGAAGTATGAGGGAAGTGGGAAGAACAGGGTGGGAAGGAGGAGAAGTGGGTGGGAAGTGGGAGGAACAGGGTGGGAAGGAGGAGAAGTGGGTGGGAAGTGGAAGGAACAGGGGGGAAAGAGGAGAAGTGGGTGGGAAGTGGGAAGAACAGGGTGGGAAGGAGAAGTAGGAGGAACAGGGTGGGAAGGAGGAGAAGTGGGAGGAACAGGGTGGGAAGGAGGAGAAGTGTGAGGGAAGTGGGAAGAACAGGAAGTAGTAGAATTGGGAGGAACAGGGTGGGAAAGAGGGAAAAGTGGGTGGGAAGTGGGAGGAACAGGATGGGAAGGAGGAGAGGTGGGAGGGAAGTGGGAGGAACAGGGTGGAAAGGAGGAGAAGTGGGTGAGAAGTGGGAAGAACAGGGTGGGAAGGAGGAGAAGTGGGCGGGAAGTGGGAAGAACAGGAAGGAGTAGAAGTGGGAGGAACAGGGTGGGAAAGAGGGAAAAGTGGGTGGGAAGTGGGAGGAACAGGAAGGAGTAGAAGTGGGAGGAACAGGGTGGGAAAGAGGGAAAAGTGGGTGGGAAGTGGGAGGAACAGGATGGGAAGGAGGAGAGGTGGGTGAGAAGTGGGAAGAACAGGGTGGGAAGGAGGAGAAGTGGGCGGGAAGTGGGAAGAACAGGAAGGAGGAGAAGTGGGCGGGAAGTGGGAAGAACAGGAAGGAGTAGAAGTGGGAGGAACAGGGTGGGGAAAGAGGGAAAAGTGGGTGGGAAGTGGGAGGAACAGGAAGGAGTAGAAGTGGGAGGAACAGGGTGGGAAAGAGGGAAAAGTGGGTGGGAAGTGGGAGGAACAGGATGGGAAGGAGGAGAGGTGGGTGAGAAGTGGGAAGAACAGGGTGGGAAGGAGGAGAAGTGGGCGGGAAGTGGGAAGAACAGGAAGGAGTAGAAGTGGGAGGAATAGGGTGGGGAAGAGGAAAAGTGGGTGGGAAGTGGGAGGAACAGGATGAGAAGGAGGAGAAGTGGTGGGAAGTGGGAGGAACAGGGTGGGAAGGAGGAGAAGTGAGTGGGAAGTGGGAGGAACAGGGTGGGAAAGAGGAGAAGTGGGCAGAAGTGGGAGGAACAGGGTGGGAAGGAGTAGAAGTGTGTGGGAAGTGGGAGGAACAGGATGGGAAGGAGGAGAAGTGGGTGGGAAGTGGGAGGAACAGGGTGGGAAGGAGTAGAAGTGTGTGGGAAGTGGGAGGAACAGGATTGGAAGGAGGAGAAGTGGGTGGGAAGTGGGAGGAACAGGGTGGGAAAGACGAGTGGTGGGAAGGAAGTGGGAAGAAAAGGGTGGGAAGGAGGAGAAGTGTGAGGGACGTGGGTGGGAAGGAGAAGAAACTCACCACCACCGGAGAATTAGCTTCTGTCCAAGGAGACCCGGTAATTCCAGGTATGGTCATAAACCAACAGTTCTTTCTGTCCCTTGTATCCCTTGCAGTGGGATCATGTGAGCTAGTGTTGGAGACTATGTTGCTTGCCTAGTTCTAAATACAGCCCTTTTTACAGGTGTGCCAGCTAGTGAAATGGTTAATTCTCTCCAATCCCAACATCCTTCAGGACTCAGAAGAGTTGTCCTACGGAGAATTGTGTCAGAAATGAAAATTATACTCCTCGCAGCTCTATGATGTGTGTTGTGTGCTATAAGGGAATGAGTAACATAGATCACACGTTGTTCCCGGAAAAGATTATCCCCCGAGGCACTGTGAGAAATTGAACACAAAAATTGCGGCGCATTTTGCTGTGTGATTCATAAGTCCCTCTGCGTTTCGAGGAAACATTTTTATAGCTGCTGAAAGGCTCAATCCTTCTTCCAAAAACTGGAGTTCTAAAAATACTTTTATATCTCTCCAGGCTTCTCTGTATTATTTCGTTTTCATGATTTTCTACTTTGAGTGAAAATCATAATTAACAGGCAGTAGAGCAAATATTCCCGTTGTCTAAGATGAAACTGCAGTCTTAACGTACTAATAAACAAACCAAGATATAAACTGAGACTTTTTCGCCACGTCAAAGCTCAGTGCATCACTGATGTAAAAATTAACTGGGATTATATAAGTTCAACCCTATAAAGGATTTAAATACTATGTACTTTATGGTAGAATTTTTAAAAATTATGTCTTTCCTGAGGCCTGAAAACTAGCCTTATATTTGCTGTGTGGGAGCAGCCATTGCTGCTTTTTCAGACCTCTGTGACTCCCTTTGCCATAATCATTATCAGAGAAGTGATAATGCAGAATTGTCTGTAAACAGATGAGTATCTGCTTCACAATGCATTGTAGACATTTCTACTGTCCAAGCGGTTAAACGCCCAGTTTAAGCCAATGGGAATATTGTAGTATGTTTTTCAGTGCATTTTGCAGTTGTTGTGGCAGATAATTGCCTCAATTTTACATTTATACGGATGCCCTTATGAATCAGGACATGTTTTGCTATTGAGTAATAGAACTACGTTTGCAGTTGGCGAATCGTAGTAAAATTCTACACCAGAAAGTGACCTGAGCCTCGTCCTGATATATGACCGTAAACACTACATACATATGTAACTATGTGAATGCTGGGCAACATGTGGCTTTCCAGCTGTTGCTGGACTAAACCTCCCAATATCCTCTGCAGATCAACAACAGTACTCCAGCAGCAACTGTTTTTAGTTTTTGTTTAAACATTACTATCCCTTTAAACATAGCGCAATGTGTTACATTTACAATAGATGTATATATCTACCTATATATAGATAGATATACCTTAGCGGTCAGGTATATCTGTATACTATTTTCACTTGCGGTCCACTGCAAATTATTTGTTTAACCCTTTGAATGTCAGAGAGAAGTTTGCAATGCATGCCCCTTTGACACTCTAAGGTGTAACCTTTTGAATGCTATAGGGTACACAACTCATTGTGAATATGTCAATATATAATCAAATAGCCCCTCTGGCACTCAAAGGGTTAAGGAGTGTGCAATGCATTGCTCATCCCTTTGACCCTTAAGGGGTTAAAGGGACAGTAATGTTCCATAAAAATATTTTATAGACTTGTAGAGGATACAAAAAGAACCTCATTACCACAAACCCCATCTCTCAACCGCTATGGTTTGAGAGATATTCGCAATCAAAATTCCCCCTCTCCCTCCCCTTCTCCTGACTTCAGCGTCTAGATGACAGCAGGAGATCCCGGTCCAGGGACCAGCCGGCGGCTCTTCAGCAGAGCTGAAATCCCGTTATTAGAAAATAATGACTTCATTGGAAAGGTCTACAAAGTGTGCTTGCAAACCATTCTCATGAAGTTTCTTTTCCAATAACGGGATTTCGGCTCTGCTGAAGAGCATCATCGTGTCAGCCGACACAGATCTCCTTCTGTCTCCTCCTTTACAGCTGACATCAAGAGAAGAGGAGGGAAGGGGGAACTCTGATTGCCAATATCTCTCAAACCATAGTGGTTTGAGAGATGGGGTTTCTGGCAATGAGATTCTTTTTTTAACCTCTACAAATCTATAAAAAAAATTATGGGATATTACTGTCCCTTTAAACAAACTGAGAGCCACTCATTTTTTTTGAAGTACCATTCCTCTTCAGTGTCACCCAGAGGTGCGACACTTGCCATTTGCTACAGCAGAAAGGTTATTTATTCCTTTCCGTTCAACATCGTTGACATCTGTGCACTCAGCTTAAATTGGTACTTGTTCCCTTGGCCAACCTCACAAGTACCTCAAATAGTAGTGTTAGCGTGTCCATAAAAAGAAAGTGTGACTCCATTACAAGCTTCGTCTGCTCTCCAATCTACCTACAAAGGGTCGCGCAAGTGTTGTGAGACGCCTCTCAGCATCTGTTGTCCAAAGTGCTCTTCCATTAGGAGGAAGCGGAATGCGTCTCTCTCTGTCTCTCAAGTGAGGTGTAAAAAGGCTTTCGGAGATGGACAGAAGTAAATAATACTCCATTCCCTCCCACTGCGTTTTATTCTTTCCTAGAATTGTTTTATTTTACCCTCGCAGGGCAATATGTGAAAGGAAAGAGGGGAGCAATTATGGGGCAAACAGAACGCATAGGAAACATCTAAAGAAAATCTCAAGTTGAATGGGGATTTAAATGCGTTGCATACCTCACTGGCACTCAAAGGGTTAAAGTGACAGTAACTCTTTATTTGGACTTTGCCAGAGCATAATGTTTAAAGTCAGATTGCCAATACTTTTTATTCATTTTTGGTTCATTTTCACCTATTTTTTTTTTTTATACAGTTTTTCGTTGCTGACAGTAAAGTTCCTGAATGTATGTGTCAAAGGAGCTTTCTGTCAGGGACTGAGAAAACAGGGTAGTGATACAATGTTAAAAAGATGACTTACAACATACAGAGCACTCGGGGCTGCAGGGCGAGTGTTACTATGTGTCTGCTTTGATGATTCTGACCAGAAAACTCTCTAGAAACAGATCCAGAGAGCTCAGTGTCATTGACATAGAAAACAAAGATTCAAAAATAAAATAAAAATACAGACAGCTCACAGCAAGGGACAATCTTCTTACTGTGAGAACAATGAAAACCCTGCCCCTCTTGACAGGCTTTTAAAGGGATAGTAATGTTTCATAATAAAAGCAGCTCTAATTAATCATCATAGTATTTGGACTTTGGAGAGTGTTATTTCAATTCTGTCAGAGTTGTAGTTCAAGAGTAATTCAATGACAAAGTATCCCCCTCCCGCCCCTTTTACTGATGTAACACTGTTCAGCCAGATCAGAAGGGAGGTGTCCAGGTAGACTGCAGAGAGGGACAATCTTCAGTTAAAATAAGGGAAAAACTGAAAAGCTTGTCAAGGGAGGCAGGGCTTTCATTGTTCTCATAGGAAGAAGATTGTCCCCTGCTGTTATCTGTCTGGTCTATGGACTGGATTCCACATCTGAGAAGAGATGGCTTACACTAGGTAAAAGGGGCGGGAGGGGGATACTTTGCTTGTGAATATCTCATAAACCATAAAGGTTTGAGAGATAAGACTTATATCATTCTTCATGTTTTTTTTAATGCCTACAAAATAAAATAAAGTTAAAACGAAGTATTTAAGGTTTTTTCTTATGATCACTGAAGATTGTCCCTCTCTGTGATCCATCCGGACAGTCTTGCTGCTCTGAGGTGAGCAGTGTTACATCAGTAAAAGGGGCGGGAGGGGGATAATTTATCATTCAATTACTCTTCAACTACAACTCTTACAGTATTGAAATAACACTCTCCATGGCCCAAATAGTATGATGATTAATTGGAGATACTTTTATTGTGAAACATTACTATCCCTTTAAAGGAAAATTAGTGGCATCTGAGTGGATGTCCGTGGCACACCAAACTGCCACGACACCCTGGTTGAGAACCACTGGTGCTGAGCATTTGTGAGTGCAGCAAAAGATGGCTACGTAAATGGAATGTATGGGTTAACCCTTCAAGCGCCAGAGGGGTGTACAAAGCCAGCACAAGAAATCTCTTGTTTAACTGAGGGATGCAGATGACTTACATGTAGGGAAATAAATAAAATCTTTAACGTGTATCAGTACAAAACACATCAAAAACTAATAGTGCTTCATCCACATTAAAGGCCCTCAACACGTTTCATGACCACTGCAAAATCTTGGGTATAATACTCACAATCTTGCCACTCTTTACCTTATGTGAAGTGGCTGGGTGTGGGGGGGTGTATTGTACACAAGGACAACAAAAAAAACAACATATATTTGTTTCTGTAACCGCTGCAATCTGCTCATCATTCCCTCCAGAGTTATCAGTGACCGCTTCACAGTGGGGGGGTTTGCTTGCATTTGCGCCCTCTTCCAGCAGCACACCTCCCAACATTTCAAACTGCCAAAGAGGGACACTTGTGTTTTAGGGGGTGTTGCTGGGGGTGTGGCTGGGCAATACCGATAATTTTCAGGCTATTTCATAACCTATTGACACCTCCTTGTGTAATATAATAAATGACTTATAACAAGACCAAAGTATTTTATTTACACAGACTAATATATAAACACATACACTGACATTTAAACAAACAAGAATGTGAGTTTTATTGCTGTAGAGTAATATGATACACTTATATACACACCACACAATATGATCTCTTAAAAAGAGGGACATCAGGGTGGGAAAGAGGGATTTGGGTCTAAAAGAGGGACTGTCCCTCCTAAAGAGGGACACTTGGGAGGTATGCAGCAGTACCCTGTGAGGACATTTTAATTTTAGCCAATGGTATTGCTCTTTGAGGACCTCAAGGTCTTCTCAGGGCAATACCATAGATCCAGTGCACAGATCTGCGTATTGGATCTATGGTATTGCCCTTTGAGGTCCTCAAAGGGCATTACAATTGGTTTACAGTTGGCTTAAATTAAAAGGTCCTCACAGGGCATTGCTGGAAGCGAGCGGTAAATGCAAGCATACCCCCCCACCAACACCACCACTGTGAAGCTATCACAGATGACTGCAGCCATGAGTGCACCTTTTTGTCTACCATTAAAGAAGCAGTACACTTTTAAAATGAGGTCACTCCCACTCTGGCAGTTGTTTTATTCAAAAAGTTATAACAGTTCAAAACTGGTACAGTCTCTGGAAATAGGGATCCAGGGAGCTTCCTTCCTGGAAGTTCAAACTGACAGGAAGTGACTCAGCAGTTACTATGACATTCTACGGAGAACGGTTTTCCATTGACTCAGTTCTCCCATGGAATGCAACGGAATAACTACCTGAAATCTGACCACTAGAGGGCAATGTTAATATAAAAAAAAAAGTTTAAATTGTGTTAAAGGGTTAGTAATGTCTGCTTATAATTTTATGATATATTGTAGATTAAAAAAAAATATCTGGAGCAAGTCCCATCTCTCAAACCTTTAGGGTTTGAGAGATATAACGTTTTAAAGTCCCCCCCCCCCCCTTGCACTGACATCAGCTGTAACATCATAGTAACTGCTGAGTCACTTCCTGTCAGTTTGAACTTCCAGGAAGGAAGCTCCCTGTATCTCTAGACATTACTAGCCCTTTAACTCTGGAAAAACACATCACCCAGCAGTGGCAGTACACTTTTCTTAGTCAGTTTACTACTCCTTTAAAGGGATAGTAATACTTTGTTTTATCTTTATTTTATTTTGTTGGCATTAAAAAAACATGAAGAACAATATAAGTCTTATCTCTCAAACCTTTATGGTTAGAGAGATATTCACAAGCAATGTTTCCCCTCCTGCCCCTTTTACCTAGTGTAAGCCATCTCTTCTCAGATGTGGAATCCAGTACATAGACCAGACAGATAACAGCAGGGAACAGTCTTCTTCCTATGAGAACAATGAAATCCCTGCCCCCCTTGACAAGTTTTTCCGGTTTTTCCCTTATCTTAATTGAAGATTGTCCCTCTCTGCAGTCTACCTGGGCACCTCCCTTCTGATCTGGCTGAGCAGTGTTACATCAGTAAAAGGGACGGGGGGGGATACTTTATCATTGAATTACTCTTGAAATACAACTCTGACAGAATTGAAATAACACTCTCCAAAGTCCAAATACTATGATGATTAATTAGAGCTGTTTTTATTCTAAAACATTACTATCCCTTTAAGGTTTATACCAGGTGTATACCGGTGAGATAGCTCTGATGTGTAATGCACCGGCTGTAGAATCTGTTCAAACCTCAGGGTGGTAGGTTTCAGTCCTGGCAAGGTCAACTCCGCCTTTCATACTTCTGAGAAACATAAAATGAGTACCCAGAAGTCAATGTACCCTTCCTGGTAAAATCCTATATAATAATTCGCTAGGATGTTTGTCACGATGCAGTCACACGCAGTAGAGACTGCCCAAGTGATTGCATCACGTGAGTGAGGCGACGCAAGGCTGCATCGCATGGAGCAGTGAGGTAGCGGCCTCTTAACCCTTTGAGTGCCAGAGGGGTACGCAACACATTGCAAAGCAATGCGTTGCGTAACCCTCTGGCACTCAAATGGTTAACATTACCCGGACCTTGGCCTGTGTACACGGGCTTTTACACTAGTACTTTCATAAAAAAAAATAAGGTGTGCTGTTCTGTTGTATGCATTGTTGAGTGTTAGCCAAACTCCCAGATTTATAGCACCCTTATAAGGTTTATGTTCCCTAATTCGTCAATATGTATTTTTATCTCTGTCTTGTTTCCTTGTTTGACCTTAGGCACTCCAGTCCAGCGGGACTCATCCTGACAGCCGTAGTGGCTCTCGTTTACAAGGTCGCCATTTTGTTCGAAGGGTAAGTCAGCACCTAATCTGTAACTGTTGTGGAATAGAGAATCTTATAAGTAAACAGTGGTACTGTGTTATCCAGAGATAAAGCAAGAGACTAGCAGATTAAAGGTGATGCTCTTTATTGACTAACTGAATAGCTCTACAGCACAAACTTTCAAGACCACTTAGATCTCTGCTGTAACTTGCCTGAGGAAGAGGAAAGGTATGACTTATTGTAGACGATACAAAGATGTGCAACAGGGTGGACATTAAAGGGGAAATAAGCCAAATGACTAACGATTTAGGTAAATTAGAAGAATGGACAAGAGTGTGGCAGCTGCAGTTTAATGTTGATAAATGTAAAATAATGTACTTGGACATAAAAATCCAAAGGGAAAATATAGTATTAAGGGTACTATGCTGTCAGAGACAACAGAAGAAAGGGATTTGGGAGTAATTATTTCTGATGGCTTAAAGGTAGGCAGGCAATGTAATAAAGCGGTGGGGAATGCAAGCAGGGTACTGGGTTGTATAGCTAGGGGCATTAGTAGCAGAAAAAGGGAAGTGGTCGTGCCACTCTACAGATCTCTAGTTAGACTTCACCTAGAGGGACACAGGTTTAGATGTAATATAAAAAGTTTGACTTCACTGAGAAGGTAGTAGATAAGTGGAATAGCCTAGCAACAGAAGTGGTAGAGGTTAATACAGTGAGGGGATGTAAGCATGCATGAGATAGGCATAAGGCTGCCCTGAACATAAGACAAGACCAAGAACCAAATAAGGTTTGAGGCCGAATGGTTCGTATCCGCCGTCAGATGCTATGTTTCTGTGAGATCTAAGTGGACTTGAAAGCTGGTAGTCTGAAGCTGTTTAGCTAGCCAGTAAAGGTATAGAGAATCTTAGAGTCTTCATTGTAATTAGCGTTGTTCACAACAGCCCATGAAGGTTTATGTTCAGCTGACCAGAACTGTCCATATTCTGGAGTAGCAACAGCACCACCATAACATTTCAGGCCATGGAAGTATTGCACTCAAAAGAATGCAAGTTTGAGCTTCAAGAATTGTTGAATAAAATTATTTCTCAGCAGTGGGAGTCACCATTATATTTTTGTTCCATATTATGCGTTACTGTCCTTGTAACAATCATTTAAAGGGATACTAATACTTAAGTATTTCTAATCCCTATATTAAAGTCCTATTAAAAAGAAACGTATTGCCCCCAGTGTCATCTCTCAAACCTTTATGGTTTGAGAGATGATGGCTTCTAAAGTTGCCCTCTCCCTCCCCCTTCCCCGTAGTCCACATTCTAGCTGACTGCAGGGAAGCCAGTCGTACGACTTTCAGGCGGCTGTCCAGCACAGCCGCAATCGCGTTAATAAAAAAGAAATATTTCACTGAAATGATCTTTTACGTGTGCTTGGTTTGCAAGCACACGTAGAAGACCGTTTTACTGAAAGATTTTTTTTATTAACGAGATCGCTGCTCTGCTGCAGAGCTGCCTGATGATCTATGACCGGATTTCCCTTCACTCAGCTACAACGCTGACTTCGGGGAAGGGGGGGGGGAGGGGGGAACTTTAGGAGCGATTATCTCTCAAACCATAAAGGTTTGAGAGATGACACTTGGGGCAATACATTTCTTTTTAATAGGACTTTAATATAGGGATTAGTAATACTTAAGTATTACTATCCCTTTAAGGTGACTGGTCCACTGTAATTTATTCATTTTCATTAGACATGTAGCGATATCTGTTGAAGATACATCTGAAGATTTGCATTGCTCCTGAAGTGTTAAACATTGGAATGTACGGAATATTAGACTCAATCCAACTTTCTTTGTGTGTATTAAAAAGTTTAAAACACATGATTACAATTCTTTATTTCAGTACATTTTACAATAACAGTTTTGTTGAATTTGGCTCCCGTTGGCGAATCTTAGAAATCCCCTTGTAACCTCTTTTTTTAACCCTTTGAGTGCCAGATGGAGATGCAACACAACACATATTTTTCTTTCTTCTTTGTTAAACCGAAAATGTTTATAGTACAAAATTTGATTAGGCGTGCCTAAAATTTAATTTACAGCCCTATGGTGCTGAAAGGGTCAAACCAAACCGGATATTTTCTTGAGTCCCAATAAGTGGCTTTCAGATGTTCCAGCACAAGTGCCACAGATATACAATCCTCTCTTCACCCGATAAAGCAGGAAATAGCCACGACATTAGCACAAAATTAAGGCAGCAATTTCCATTCCGCAGTAATAAAATTCAGAGCCCAAAGTCTGCTTCACACCAGCACATCCAGTTCATTTATGGGCACTAAAGATGAGCATCCGCACACAGCACACATGCTTGGCTCTGGTCTCTAGCTGGGCCCGTAAGGTGACAGGTAATGAGGCATAATAGCCCATACACCTGCGCCCAGCACCGTTCAAGGGGAGGGGCACGTCGGGATCTGAACTTGTCCTTACAATTCCTTGTTTGCTTTCGCAAATTGTCAAGGCCGTTCCAGGACAGTAAGTCATTGATGTCCGTTTGTAAACACTTTAAAACCGGAGAGAAACATTTTAACAGCAATTTCTTAATTGTGATACACGTCAGTTACCTAAAACCCCTTAATGTGTGCATGCTAATTAGCCCATTTTGATTGTAGCATGTCTCATAGCCGTATAATAATAATGTAATTTCACCAGTACGGTGGTGAATAAAAACGGCTATTTACAGGCACACATGCACATACCCCAGGTTTCGGGTCTGGATGCCAGCTTGGGGCATATCATTACGTAATATTGTGCAAATCTCCTTACTAGTAATGGTGACATTGGGCTGCATAATACAATAACAATGCATTAGCTTTTCCCAAGCCCCAAAATTTGGGGGAGATTTATGATAGTGGAGAAAAATGGCTATAATCAGTGTTAAACCATAAGTTTGGCATTTAACCCCTTAAGGACCAGCAGTCCAGGGAAGTTACCTTCCCTTAAGGACCACTTTGATCCTTGCCAACGAGCCGGAACACGTGACCTGTTACGCGTACCGGCACGCCGCTTTGAGGCCTAAGAGAGATCGCTCCGGTCTTGGAGCGATCAATTTTAGACACCGTTTTTACTTACAGCGCTCCCGGTAGAGAGATGTAAGTAAAAAGTAAGTGATGTGCTATGACCGTCACTGGTCCTTAAGGGTGTAAGGACCGTGACGGTCATAGCACGTCACGTAGTCTTTAAGGGATTAAGGCGTTACCAACACCAGTTTAGGAAGTGGTAACACTTAGAAGTAGAGCTTCAGGAAAATAACGTTACTGTGAGCGGAAATTCTGGCTCTGCGAATTTACAAAGAAATGTGGCAACAACGTTTTCTCAGTTTAAACAATTTTAACATTTAATATCCTCCCTCCTGCCCTTTCTCTGACATTAGCCCCTTCTTTCTCTGACATTAGCCCCTTCTCCTAGTGAGAGAGCAGACCCACGGAATTGAGCATGTGCCATAGTAACTTGTCCAGCGGTCACTCACACTGAGAGATTTGTGATACGTTTTAATGTGTCCTGAGCAATGACTGAGCTTTAGTGCTCTGGATGCATTAAAACCCCAACATCAATTCCTTCCCAGTAAAGGGGCTGAACAATTAGCTAAGCTGATGACATGGAAACCTGATCCAGCGCTCACTCAGGCAGAGACATCTGTCTCCATGTGAGTGGTTTTAATGTTGGAGGGGATATTAAAAAACGTAGTATCTTTTAAACTAGTTGAGTACTAAAAGTGTGATTGACATCAATCTCACTCTTTAAAGGGATAGTAATACTTCATTTTAACTTTATTTTATTTTGTAGGCATTAAAAAAAACATGAAGAACGATGTAAGTCTTATCTCTCAAACCTTTATGGTTTAAGAGATATTCACAAGCAAAATTTCCCCTCCCGCCCCTTTTACCTAGTGTAAGCCATCTCTTCTCAGATGTGGAATCCAGTCCATAGACCAGACAGATAACAGCAGGGGACAATCTTCTTCCTATGAGAACAATTAAAGCCCTGCCCCCCTTGACGAGTTTTTCAGGTTTTTCCCTTATCTAAATTGAAGATTGTCCCTCTCTGCAGTCTACCTGGGCACCTCCCTTCTGATCTGGCTGAACAGTGTTACATCAGTAAAAGGGGAGGGAGGGGGATACTTTATCATTGAATTATTCCTGAACTACAACTCTGACAGAATTGAAATAACACTCTCCAAAGTCCAAATACTATGATGATTAATTAGAGCTACTTTATTATGAAACATTTCTATCCCTTTAATAATTGGCAATGCATTAGAAATTTTAAAAATATATAAGTATTATAAAGAACATTAAGGATTATTGTAGTAAATGGAGACTTGTTTGCCGTATTTGTGCATGCATAATAACTCCCCAATGTTTTCTTCTTCCTAGGCCTTTCACTGAGGAAATCTACCGGAAAAAAGAGGCGTCAAAGAAACTCAAATAAATGTTTTCAACTCTTTTTACTTATCACGGGTCAGAACCAAACATGATTCTGATCGGAGGTCACCACGTACTAGTCCCATTATATGAAACAGACCCAGTGTATCTTCATAATCCAGCAATCTGGGCACCAGAGAGTCTTAAGTGGGCTTCCCCCTCTATAACAGGGCTGGGCAACCTGTGGCTCTCCTGCATCTGAACTACAACTTCCAACATCCTCAGCTGGCTGTTAGCTGGCTAAAGATGTTGTGAGTTGTGGTCCAACAACAGCAGGACAGCAATAGGTTATAAACACCAGAAGCAAATGCATCACATTTCAAAGCAATATGTTGCATTCCTCTCTGGTCCATAAGGGATTATATGTTCCATATTTGGACATTGTCCAAGCCCATCATACAAATGACCCACTTCATTCTAATTAACCTTTTGAGTGCTAGAGAGGTACCCAGTGCGTTGCAGTGCAATTTATTGGATGCCTCTCTGGCAATGATAAGGTTAAGAATCCACTATTCGTGCCATTGTGTTGATAGATCGCAAGCACCCAAGTGAAGTGCATTATGGGAATGCTGGTCTGCTGAAAGGTGCTTGGAAGCTTCAGGCTGAAGAAGGGTTAAAATGACTGCAGTCTTTCTTCTCAGGTGTTTTACACCCCCTATGGTACACAGAGGGTTAAATTATTCATGTTTAAAGGAACACTAACACCACCTAATAATAAATCCCCACTTATAATATTCAGAGCACAAAATCCTAGTGACCACCACTACGAGCCGTATCTTCAAAGAAAAGTGGAGGAATTCTGGGGCAAACCAGCTTCAGTACAGGGGAGAACTAAACATTCAAAACGCCCATTGATTTAAATGGGAATTTAAACCACTTGAATGCTTTACAATGCGTTCAAGACCTCTCTGTAGTTGAATGGGTTAAAATCCCCATTTATATCAATGGGTTTTGGCAATGATTTAGTCCTCCCCTATATCGCACTTGGTTTGCCCCAGTACTCCTCCAGTTTTTCTTTGAACATGCAGGCCTATGAATCAACTCTCTGTGGATTGTTGCCCCCAATCCTATATAATAATTCGCCAAGTTGTGTGTAACGCCCGACATGCGCAGTAGACATTGCTGCGCGTGCGGCAGTCATGCGCAGTAGAGACTGCCCGCGCCGCGGCTGATACAGAGCTGGGTGCTCCGAAGGAGCGTCCAGCTCTGTATCAGCCGAGGCGCAGGCAGTCTCCACTGCGTGTGACTGCCCCACGACCGGCTGCCAGAGGCTCTGTATCAGCCGAGGCGCGGGCAGTCTCCACTGCGTGTGACTGCCCCGCGACCGGCTGCCAGAGGCTCTGTATCAGCCAAGGCGCGGGCAGTCTCCACTGCGTGTGACTGCCCCGCGACCGGCTGCCAGAGGCTCTGTATCAGCCGAGGCGCGGGCAGTCTCCACTGCGTGTGACTGCCCCGCGACCGGCTGCCAGAGGCACTGTGGCCCGTGTAACGGGCTGTTCAACTAGTTTAATCTATAATTCTTATGGATATAGTGTCCGTGGAGGCAGACATAATTGTTTGTTGCAGAACTGCAGGATCCCAAACTCCTCCTACTGAATGAATCACCAGGAGGAGTCTGGAATCCTGCAGTCTGTCTTCATGCACATGATGCTCAGTATTAACTAAAGACTGATTTTGGAGTACTAGTCCACACACAGTTGATTCATTGTGGCCTTATTTATCAAGTACAGAGGTGCATTTCTGGAGCAGACCAACCGGACCATAGCAACCTACCTGGGAACTCTCTGAATCTGCCCTGTAGACTCCAGGGAGTTATGCACTAAGGCATGATAAAGAGATGAGGAGACAGAGATGACTTCTCCAATGATATCACTTCTCCAGTTCCTATGTTATTCTACAGAGCCAATGCACTAAGATTTCTAAAACTGAAAGATCTTAGTGCATAGGATCTATAGAATAACATAGGAACTGGAGAGGTGATATCACTGGAGACGTTATCTCCAGTTACCACCTCTTTATCACACCTTAGTACGTCTCCCCCTTTGTCTTATATCCAATCGTCCTACTGAAAATTCCATCTGTCTAGTAAGAACTGAGGATATGTGGAGAACAGAGATCTTGTGGGTTATGCACTAAGGGGTGATAAGCGTAGATGACATCTCCAGTGATATCACTTCTCCAGTTCCTATGTTATTCTATGGATCCTATGCACTAAGATCTCCAAAGTTGAAATATCTTAGTGCGTAGAATAACAGAGGAACTGGAGAAGTAATATTACTGGAGAAGTTGGGGGATATGCACTACGTAGTGATAAAGAGATGATAAAGTGGAGATGACTTCTCCGGTGATATCACTTCTCCAGTTCCTATGTTATTGTATGCACTAAGATATTTCAACTCTAGAGATCTTAGTACATTGACTCCATAGAATAACATATGAACTGGAGAAGTGATATCACTGGAGAAGTCTTCTCCACTTTATCACCTCTTTATCACACCTTAGTGCATCCCCTCCCCCCATATTCAGACTGAATTACAGATATAGACCCTGTAATTCAGTTTGAAAACTTTGGGGAGATGCACTAGGTTGTGATAAAAAGCCTGATTCTCCAGTTCGGTGCTTTCAGTTTGAGCTACACCTACTTTCAGTGGTGTAACAATAGGGGTCGCATCTGCGACCAGGCCCGTCACTCCAGGCCCCCCCCGCGACCCCATCGCCACACGCTCGCAGCAACTCAGTTGATCTCCCGGCACTCTAGTAATGCAGAGCGCTGAGAGATGACATCATCTCCCAGGTTGCTGCATCATTCAGAACTGCGCCGGGGACAGATAGGTGGTGGTCACGGGGTAATTTGAAGAATGTGGTCGGGGGGGGGGGCCATGGCAATTTCTGCACAAGGGCCTGGTGGCTTCTAGTTACGCCACTGCCTACTTTCCTACCATTCCACCCACTCCTCACTCACATAGCGGTTAAAGGGAAATTCTGTAACTCCCCATTCATTTCAGTGGGTCTTTTAACCCATTGAATGCTACAGAGGTCTCTAGCACATTGGGATAACGGTACCATTAAATTGAATGAGAATTTTTATTTTTGTCCCCAATGGTACAGTGGGTTTGTCCCAGAATTGCTGTCATTTTGTTTGGTGCAAATATCCAGAAATGTATTTAAAATGAAGCTTTCTGTAGCGTTTCAGCTAAAATAAGGTTTCCATAGGTTTTTAAAAAGACGAAAACTTATTTTTGGGGGGATGGGTAACGAGTTCAGTTTAAGGGAACATAGTGACAACAGTTTACCCCTGAGCTGATGAAAATTCAGCAAAATTCCTATGGATTTAACTACTTGAGTGCCAGGGAGGTATCAGATACCTCCCTAGCACCAAACAGTTAAATGGGTCGTTTAATCTCTTGAATGCCACAGAGATCTCCAACACATTACGACGCAAAGCGTTGGAGACCTTCCTAGCATTCAAGGAGTTAACAAGCCCCATTTCAACCAGTAGAAATTTCCGTTTACCCCCACCCATGGCCCAGTTGGTTTGCTCCACAACTGTACTTCGTAGCATGATCAGTAAGGTCCATAGCGGCCATTATGATGATCTGCATTAAGATAAGTGTTAGTGTATTAGTAAAAGATGTTAGTCTTCCTTTACAGAGGAATTATCACTGAGATATAAGTGCACCCAATGAATTGTTAATATAGTGGTAAGCAGTGAAATCCTTTTATAATCTTTATTAAAGTGTTAGTAATGTCTAAAAAAAGTTGTTTGCATTTAGAAGAGCTTAAAAAGCTGATCTAAATGCAAAAAAAACGTATCTCTCAAACCGCTATGGTTTAAGAGATACAGGCGTTTAAAGTTCGCCGTTTCCTACTGACAGCTGTAAAGCTGTCAGCAGGAGATTCGTGTCGGTCGACAGGGAGGCGCTTGAGAAGTGCCGAGATCTCGTTACTTACACGGAATCCCTTCATTGGAATAGTCTAAAAGTGTGCTGCATTTGCCTCTGGTGTTTATAACCTACTAGTTGAACAGCCCGTTACACGGGCCACAGTGCCTCTGGCAGCCGGTCGCGGGGCAGTCACGAGCAGTAGAGACTGCCCGCGCCACTGCTGTTACAGAGCTGGATGCTCCTTTGGAGCGCCCAGCTCTTTATCAGCCGCGGCGCGGGCAGTCTCTACTGCACATGACTGCAGCACGCACAGCAGTGTCTACTGCACGTCGGGCGTTACACGCGATTTAGCAAATTATTGTATAGGATTGCAGGCACACGTTTTAGACCATTCCAATGAAGGGATTCCGTGTAAGTAACGAGATCTCTGCACTTCTCAAGCTCCTCCATGTCGACCGACACGAATCTCCTGCTGACAGCTTTACAGCTGTCAGTAGGAAACGGCGAACTTTAAACGCCTGTATCTCTTAAACCATAGCGGTTTGAGAGATACGTTTTTTTTTGCATTTAGATCAGCTTTTTAAGCTCTTATAAATGCAAAAAACTTTTTTTTAGACATTACTAACACTTTAAGTGCCTGCATTATTTAGAAATATAAGTTCTTCTGAGACTCACAGCCAGACAACAGCACAAACATCTTGCCGAAGAAGGATCTTTGCTCCTGCGCTGGCCATCCCTGTGGTACAATGCAGTTCCCCCTTTGGTTATTTACCAATCAGTGAGGAGACTGAGACGGACAGTGCAGGCACACAGATCGGTATGCTGCAAGATGTCTTTGCTGTCATCTGGCGGTGAGTCTTGCAAGAACTTATATTTCTAAATATTGCTGGCACTTATAACGACTCATGACGTGCCAGGACCATCATGGGGAAAGTTCCCATAAGAACCCAAGACGATCCTGGCAAGTCATGGGTTAAATGATAGCAGCGTGCCTAAGTGCACGCTGCTATTATGGTGTACAAGCTGAAACTGAGAGCTCCAGGACCAGAGCGCTCTGTTTCACTGCTTGTACATGTGATCGCTCCAGGAGAGATCACATGTACCGGCATTTTCATTCAAAAAGGGAATGTGTTTGACACATTGTCTTTGTAACTGCTCTGTGCCTCTCTTGTCTTTAATATTAAAGTAAAGGAGAGAGAAGCAGACAGCAGACACATAGCCAAATAAAATCTGGTAATAGCTGAGGGTTTTAACCCCTTCAGTGTTTGTGCTGGGGGCAGGCTGATCCATTTTTTTTTAATACATTTAAAACAGATCACATATTTTATTTAAAGGTACTAGTGATTAAACAAATCTGCAAAGTTTAAACAAAAAATAATGGGAGCTTTATTGTTGTGGAGCCATGTAATACATTTATACACACCACTAAATTTTTTCAATAAAAAAGTTGCAAAATACGGAGGGAAAGAGGGACATGGGGATTTTCACCCCGGGGGGACAGTGCCCAATTTAAACCATTGCACCGAAATGATAACGAGAGAAACGATAATAATGGTGTTTTGGGGTTTTTTTACATTTTTTTTTCCCTTTAATTTTCATAAAATTGTGTGCGAAAAAATACTATATAATTTGTGTGGCTGAAATAAAAGGCCTTTAGAGGGAAAACACTGTTGAACAAACATAGTCAAAAAGGTCAGAATTGCTTCGGTCCTTAAAGGGATAGTGATACTTCAGTATTACAAATCCCTATATTAAAGCCCTAGTGTAAAAAAAAAAAAAAAAAAAAAAAAGTATCGCCCCCATTGTCATCTCTCAAACCTTTATGGTTTGAGAGATGATCACTTCTAAAGTTGCCCTCTCCCTTCCCTGTAGTTAGCATTTTATCTGACTGCAGGGAACAGAGTCATACGACTTTCAGGTGGCTCTCCAGCACAACCTGATCGCGTTAACTAAAAAAAAAAACTTTCACTGAAATGGTCTTCTACGTGTGCATGGTTTGTGCTTGGTTTGCAAGCACACGTAGAAGACCGTTTTAGTGAAAGTTTTTTTTTTAGTTAACGCGATCTTGGCTCTGCTTCAGAGCCGCCTGATGATCTCTGAGCGGATTTCCCTGAGTCAGCTAGAATGGTGACTACGGGGAAGGGGGAGGGAGAGGGAAACTTTAGAAGCGTTCATCTCTCTAAAGGTTTGAGAGATAAAGCTGGGGGCAATATGTTTTTTTTTTACTAGGGCTTTAATATAGGGATTTGCAATACTTAAGTATTACTATCCCTTTAAGTGCAATCTACCCCAGATTCTCCTGGACCTTAAGGGGTTAATAAAGATTATATAAGGTTTTCAATGCTTACCTCTGTACTAAAAATGTACTGGGGGCAATTATATCTCAGTGATAGTTCCACTTTAAAGCTGTTTTATTGTTTGTTATTTTAAAGCAAAGTGTTTCCTACGTCTGTTCCACCGGCCGGCACGTTACGTCGGTCCTGTTTATCACTGTATTGATAAGGCAGAAACGTATTGAAAGAACATTCTGCCAGACATGTTTATGTGTAGGGTTATGATATAATTCTCATTCAAAAAATAAACGTTTAACGAAAAAGGAAATAAAAAGAACATTCGTGGACGGTGACCAGAGAATCTGGAAGGATATTTTTCTGCCGTTCCTTTGCTTGATTGTCTAATTTCACATTGAGACATTCCTGGCTAATTAGACTAATGTTCCCCTCCGAGCACATTGTGTTAGTTGATTACAAGGCACAGTCTTTCACGAGCTGCAAAGCGCTGTTTAATTGTTCTGGTGATTGCAGGCATGCTGGGAGACATGGCACAATCAGTGTTCCTCATTCATTTCTCTGCCTCTCATTAGAAATGGAAAATTGCAAGGCCGAGACCTGGATTAATCTTTTTATTTGCGTAAATCTCTAAAGCGATGGACCCGCGGTTATCTGATTCACAATTACATAATTATTGGGCTTGAACAAAAAAAATTAGTCCAACCTTTTACATGCCCACTTTTCTATTAACTCGTTAAGGAGCAGAGTGGTATCGAAGGCGTTGCTTCACAATGTTTTGTGCACTCCTTTTCTGTTTAGCCCATTGAGTGCCAGGGGGAATGCAAAGCGATGCATTCCGTACCCCTCTGGCACTCAAAGGGTTAAAGGGATAGTAATGTTTCACAAAAACAGCAGCTCCTATTAATCTTCATAGTATTTGGGCCATGGAGAGTGTTATTTCAATACTGTCAGAGTTGTAGTACAACAGTAATTGAATGATAAAGTATCCCCTTCCCGTCCCTTTTTACCTAATGTAAGCCGCCTCTCCTCAGACGTGGAATCTGGTCACTTGACCGGACAGATCACAGCGAGGGACAATCTTCTTACTGTGGGCATAAGGAAAACCCTGCCCCCCTTGACAGGTTTTTCCTTATGATCACTGAAGATTGTCCCTCTCTGTGATCCATCCGGACAGTCTTGCTGCTCTGAGGTGAGTAGTGTTACATCAGTAAAAGGGTCGGGAGGGGGATACTTTATCATTCAATTACTCTTGAACTACAACTCTGACAGTAGTGAAATAACACTCTCCATGGCCCAAATACTATGAAGATTAATTGGAACTGTGGTTATTGTGAAACATTACCATCCCTTTAAAGGGTTAAATTACAGGTGTTTAAGGCTTAGTGGCCACTTATGGCCCTTAGATATGGACAATCAGTCCCTTTATTTAATCCCTTAAGGACCCTTGATGTGCCAGGACTGTCATGCCTGGTTCGGCAATGTGGGAGCAGCGATAGTCCCGGCACGTCATGGAATTCCGGGGTTGCCGTGTGGCTGCACGCCACTCAGCGAGCCCAGAATCCATTGGAAGAAAATAAAATGTCCTGTGGTGTTTATCGGCTGGTCGCACACCGCGTTGGCTGGTTTTTAAAGGCATAGTAATACTTAATAATTACTAATCCCTATATTAAAGTCATATTAAAAATAAATGTATTGCCCCCAGTGTCATCTCTCAAACCTTTATGGATTGAGAGATAATCGCTCCTAAAGTTGCCCTCTCCCTCCCCCTTACCTGTAGTCAGCGTTGTAGCTGACTGAATAGAAATCCGGTCTTATGATCATCAGGCGGCTCTGCAGCAGAGATGCGATCGCGTTAATAAAAAAAAATATTTCACTAAAACAATCTTCTATGCGTGCTTGCAAACCAAGCACATGTAGAAGACCATTTCAGTGAAAGAATTCCTTTTTATTAACACGATCGCGGCTGTGCTGGAGAGCCGCCTGACAGTCGTACGACAGGCTTCCCTGCAGTCAGCTACAATGCTGACTACGGGGAAGGGGGAAGGAGAGGGCAACTTTAGGAGCGATCATCTCTCAAACCATAAAGGTCTGAGAGATGACACTGGGGCAATACATTTATTTTTAATATGACTTTAATATAGGGATTAGTAATAATTAAGTATTACTATCCCTTTAAGGGGTGAAAACCTATTCAGGAGAAATAACAACTCCTAATACTAACCCCAACAAGCGGACATCACTTCCTATGCCCACTGAATCATAATGGCCCATAAGAAATCTACCTGTGTGCTTTTGATCAAGACAAAATATCGTCAATCAGTCCCACACGTCTTATACACAGAGGCGACCATGACAGCTGCTGGCAGTTTTGTTCAAAATGAAGCATACAGAGTACATGAGCATACGTAACCCTTTAGGGACCAGATGGGTGTGCAATGCATTGCAAAGCAACGAGTTGAACACCTTTCTGATCCTTAATGGGTTAAGATCACCTTGTGCAGAATTTGAGGTCCTGTGGTCCTGCCCGCTAGTCCTTAAAGGGTTAGGATTGCAACGTTCAGAGTTTGAGGTTCTGTGGTCTTGCTGTCTGGTCTTTAAAGGGTTAAGATTACCATGTGCATTATTTAAAGGGATAGCAATGGATCAATTTTACTAAATGTAATATTGTAGATATTAAAAAAAATAAAGTCATTGATGCCAGTCCCATCTTTCAAACATGTATAGTTTGAGAGATATAAGCTTTTAACCCTTTGAGAGCCAGAGGGGCACGCAACGCATTGCTTTGCAATGCGTTGGGTACCCCTCTGGCTCTCAAAGGGTTAAAGTTCTCCCCTCTCACAGATGTCGGCACTCTAGCTGACAGAAGGAGATCCTGGTCCCAGGACCAGCCGTCAGCTCTTCAGCAGAGCCGAAATACTACTATCTAATGAGAGTACATCAAGGCTACACTGGATGACTTCATGTCTTATTCATTATTTTTAACCAATGCTTAACCCTTTAAGGACCATTGCCGTGCCAGGACCGTCACGGCGGTCCGGCACTTAAGAACCAATGACGGTCCTGGCACGGCATGGAGTTCAGGGCTCCCGGCGCGGCTGCACGCCACTCCGGAAGCCCTGAACCGGAAGCAATGAAAAAAAAAAATGCCCCGTGGTCCGCAAGTGCCGGCCGCTCGTGCGCGCGCTGGTCCTTAAGGGGTTAAAGTGGAACTTTCAGATAATAGCCAGTCGCCATGCATTCATTAAATGCATGGAGACTAGCTTGAAAATATATGTCTTACCATAAAAAAATACATGTGTCTAGAGGAATCTGTCCCGTTTCGGGACTGACGGGCAGGTTAGTGCGGTCTGTGAACCTGCGCCATCAGTCCCTTCCGGTGACCATATGGCGCAAAGCAGTCTGCTCTATGGAGACCGGGACTGACGGCGCATGCACACAGACAAGATGTCTGCTCTCTAGCCTCAATTCTGGTCTCCAAACGGGACGGATTCCTTTAGACACATGTATTTTTTTATAGTAAGACATCTATTTTCAAGCTAGTCACCATGCATTTAACCCTTTAACGACCCTTGACGGTCATAGTACGTCATGGGTAGATCTGACTGAACGACCCATGACGTACTATGACCGTCATGGAATTCCGGGCTCCCCCCGCGTCTGCGCGCCGTTCGGGGAGTCCAGAACCGGAAGAACCAAAAAAAAAATGCTCTGTGGTCTTTAACTGACCACGCCGCGCCGATTGGCCGGTCGTTAAGGGGTTAATGAATGCATGGCCGCTTGCAATTATCTGAAAGTTCCGCTTTAACCCTTTCAGTGGGAAAGGGGGTATGCAGTGCATTTCTACCCCTCTGTCACTCAAACGGTTAATGTAAGCCTCAGTCACACAGGACATTAATATATATTATATACACACTACTGTGTTGCGTAGGCCTCTGGTACTCAAACTGTTAAGCATTGCTTTAAAAAAATAAATAACTAAACAGACGGGCAACTCCGTCCCGCACTGCTAATATATAGATAGATGGATAGACAGATAAATATTAGTGCAGGGGTAACAATCTTCAGCTGTCTGAGTGGGGATTATGGGAGCTGAAGTCCAAAAATAATTTATGAGCTACATGTTGCCCACACCTAGGATATCGTACCTGTAGTATAAAGGAGAATGTGGTCATGTGACCAACAATTCTCCAGAAGTACCACACACACCCCCCGGGGCAACCAGAAGGAAGAGATAAGCACATCTTCTCCATTCACAGCACTTCAACATACAGCGGGGAGTGATTTTCACCCAAGGCCCCAATGCGCACTCCTGTGAAAATCTCTGCAAGGAGTCACACTGGTTTCTAATAACCTGTCTGCAAGAAGTTTACAGCACCTCTTCTACACTTTGCAGCCTTATGTGTCCCGCACACCGGACTAGCTCCGCTCTCGCTATTGCTTCTCTGCAAGGACTTTGTACGGACTCAGTATTGCCTCTTCAACTAAATAAACATGCATGTTAAAAGTCAGAGATGCTCAATTAGGAACAAACGTACAATACAAATCTTAGCCCACTATTGCCTTTCACAGAGAGGAAATATCCTAAAGAATATCATATTGGTCCTGCCCTTACAGCAGTCCAACCACGAAGTGCCAGGCAATTCCTCTCTGAACAAGAGAAGCAGCCAACCCCAGACGTACGTTTCGCCCTTGTTGGGCCTTGTCAGTGAGGTGCAGCTGATCTCTCTAGGCATTGTGAGCAAGGGGTCCAATGCTGGATTCCCCTTATTACCCTTGGGGTGAAGAATCCCAAAGATAATTTGCGTATGTATATTAAAAGTCAGACCTGCAATACAAATTTGCAGGCTCTATAGGAATGGTGTCCTACCCAGAGTGCAGTCTCTTTTAGCTCACTAGTGCATTTCACAGAGAGAAAATATCCTAAAGCACATCATACTGGTCCTGCAATTACAGCAGTCCAACCATGAAATGCCAGGCAATGCTTCTCTGAACAAGAAAGGCAGCCAACCCCAGATGTACATTTCGGCATTATTACCCTTGTGGTGACTAAGCTCACAGTGCTTAGAGAGATCAGTTGCACCTCACTGACAAGGCCGACACGTACGTCTGGGGTTGACTGCTTCTCTTGTTCAGAGAGGAATTGCCTGGTGCTTCGTGGTTGGACTGGCAGGACCAATATGATATGCTTTAGGATATCTCCTCTCTGTGTAAGACACTAGTGGGCTAAAACGGACTGCACTCTGGGTAGGACACCATTCCTATAGAGCCTGCAAATTTGTATTGCAGGTTTGTTCCTAGTTGAGAGGCTGACTTTTAATATACATATGCAAATTATCTTTGGGATTCTTCACCACAAGGGTAATAGTGGAAATCCAGCATTGGACCCCTTGCTCACAGTGCTTAGAGAGATTAGCTGCACCTCACTAATGAGGCCCAACAAGGCCTAAACGTACGTCTGGGGTTGGCTGCTTCTCTTGTTCAGAAAGGAATTACCTGGCACTTTGTGGCTGGACTGCTGTAAGGGCAGGACCAATATGATATGCTTTAGGATCTTTCTTCTTTGTGAAAGGCCCTAGTGGGCTAAGAGAGACTGCACCCTGGGTAGGACACCGTTCCTCTAGAGCCTGCAAATTTGTATTGCAGGTTCCTTCCTAGTTGAGCGTCTGACTTTTAATATAAATAAACATTCAGTCTTGAACATTCACAGCTTCATTATTTCTACTATCCCCTCTATTCACCAGGTCTTCATGTCATGCCTACCTTCACTGTTTGTACTGTCCCCTCTACTCTGAGTGTCTTCATCTCGTGCCTCCGTTCAGTCTTTCTATCCTCACCTGTACAACATACAAAATGTGAGAGGCTTCTGAGAACGAACAAACAGCACAATGGCCTGTCCTACGGCTAGTCACCGCTCAGAAGCTTCACGTTTTAGCTCTCTAGCGCCATTGTAGAGGAGAAATTTCCATGTACATATTAGACTAATCCCGCCCAAAAGGGCAGCCTAGTTCCAAAATGACAGGCAAATTTCCCCCACACGGGAACACCATCTAACTGTAGGTTGTATCTGAATACTCTTAGGGGGTCTCCCTAAGAGTGAAGGGTAATCCAGACGTGGACCCCTTGCTCTCAGTGCCTAGTGAATTCAGTTGCACCCTCCTGACGAAGCCCAACAAGGCTGAAATGTACGTTGGGTGTTAGCTGGTGTTCCCGTGTGGGGGAGATTTGCCTGTCATTTTGGAACTGGACTGCCCTTTTGGGTGGGATTAGTCTAATATGTACATGGAAATTTCTCCTCTGTAATGGCACTAGAGAGCTAAAACGTGAGGCGTCTGAGCGGTGACTAGCTGAAGAACAGGCAATTGTGATGTTTGTTCATTCTCAGAAGCCTCTCACATTTTGTATGTTGTACCCTCACCTGTACTCAGCGCCTCTTCATCTCACTGCTCTGTCTTGCGCTGATCCAGATCTACATTCGATTATACAAAGAATGATTAATCCTCTGAGTACCAGATACCTATCTAACTCATTGCTTCTGGCACTCACAGGATTAAATGCATCAGAACACAAATGTGGCTGAGCAGAAAAGGAATCTTTCTGAGAGAGGATCCTGAATTACCACCCCATAATGACCATCACCACCGTCTCCCTGTTGTTCATAGTTTTTCATGTCTCTTCAGCCCTGCCACCAATCACAATTAAGCCACGCCCCCTTTTTGCCACAATTCAAAGTACCCTGGTATGCTCACCAGATAATATATTAACCCTTTAAGTGCCAGACGAGTATGGAATGCATTGCTTTTCAATGCATTCCGTACTCCTATGGCACTCAAAGGGTTAAGGCTCTTTATCCCCCTTCAGTCTGTGCTTATATCACAGCACTTGGATTAATCACGCACCTAACATCTTGTTTCTTTTAAAATCTTAATGTCTTTTGTAATAAAATGTTTGTTTCAGCTTAAATTATTTCTGTCACCAACACATTTACCTTATACACTTGTTGGTATACGTGCAACTGCCGTTTCTCTTTCACTGTACCATTCTCACAATGTTAAAGGGATAGTAATACTTCCAAATTACTAATCCCCATATTGTAGCTATGCTAAAAAGAAATGTATTGCCCCCAGTGTCCTCTCTCTTATGGTTTGAGAGATAATAGCTCTCAAAGTTCCCCCTTCCCTGACTGAACGCTGACTGCAGGGGAAGCTGTCGTACGACAGTCTTATGTGCATCAGGCGGCTCTGCAGCAGAGCCGAGAATGCGTTAGTAAAAAAATAATTCTTTCACTGAAACGGTCTTCTACGTGTGATTGGTTTGCAAACACACGTAAAAGACAGGTTCAGTGAAATAATTTTATTTTAGAAACGCGATCTCGGCTCTGCTGCATATGGTGTGTGTGTATGTGGTGTGTGTGTATCTATGTGTGCATCTCTATGTATAATAATATGTACTTTATGTGTGTGTATGTATGTATTTCTACATATGCTTGATAATATGTGTGTGTGTGTATCTGTGTGCTTCACAATTTATGTATGTGTGTCTGTGTATATTTATAATAATGACGGGCAATGTCGTCACAAACTGCTACTTTAGATATATTTAGATAGATAGATAGATAGATAGATATAATATATATTTACACAGATTTACTGTCCCTTTAAAGGGATAGTAATACTTAAAATGTAAAAAAAAAATATGTTGTAGGGTTTATCCCCCTGAGTAAAACAAGAGTACTCCCACTGCTGGAAGATGTTTCATTCAAAAGTTATTAATGTTCAAAGTTGAATTTTTTAGGTGCAATATCACATTGGCCTGAAATTGTAACAGTGGCGCTGTTGCTACACGATCCTAAGGACAGCTCTGGTCCCAGGACCATAAATCTCCATAGGATGGTGTAGCAACAGCACCACTGTACAGTTTCAGGCCACTGTGATATTGAACCTAAAAAATTCAACTTTGAAAATGAATAACTTTTGAATGAAACACCTTTCAGCAGTGGGAGTACTCTTGTTTTACTCAGGGGGATAACCCCTACAACATGTATTTTTTTACATTTTAAGTATTACTATCCCTTTAAAGTTTTTTAGTCAGTAAGCGTGTGTGTGTGTGTGTGTGTGTGTGTGTGTGTGTGTGTGTGTGTGTGTGTGTGTGTGTGTGTGTGTGTGTGTGTGTGTGTGTGTGTGTGTGTGTGTGTGTGTGTGTGTGTGTGTGTGACATTTTATGTGCTGCCCACACATCCCAGCCTAACACTGGCCTTCAGTCATTGTCCTATAACTGTCACGTACAAGACCCCCAGAACATTAAATTCTCCTTGTAAATCTTCCCCAGCCAGTTCCTGCCTGTCAGTTACTGTTCTGTTACTCACAGAAGATACACAGAACGAGCTGTATTTATTACAGCACATTCCAAAACAAAACAAACCGCTCGTGAATCTGTACCAGGAACTGTTTGCTGTAAGCAGCGGGTCTGGATAGAGGCAGAAAAAAAAAGGCAAAATATTGTGATACGACTGTGTAAGGGAATCAGCGATACACAACAAGGGAAAAGTGCTTTCTAATCATGATGCTATTGTACGCGGATCCAGAAATGAACTGTGTCTCACATACTGAATTAGGGCCTTACGTTCAATAGGAAAGTGAGTAATTCTGGGTAAAACCAAGTACGCAATACAGCAGATATCAGATTTTCAATAACGAAAATGTAGATTCAACCCCTTGAATGCTAGAGAGGTCTCTGATGAATTATACATTTATACCATTGGACAGTTGTGGTAATTTTTACTTGCTCACTATCATGCAGTTGGTTTAGTTCATGAACACTCTTGCTGCTCGATTCTGTTAGGACCGTTATTAAAAACAAACTAACGGCGGTACTTTTAAAGGGATAGAATTACTTAATATGTAAAAAAATATATATGGTTGTGTTTATCCCCCTGATGAAAACAAGTATACTCCCGCTGCTGAAAATTGTTTTATTCAAAAGTTATTGCACCTCAAACTTATTTTGTAGGTGCAGTATCACAGCGCCTGAAATTGTACAGTGGCGCTGTTGCTACACCATCCTATGGATGGCTCTGGTCAGCTGACAGTATATCTCCATAAGATGGTGTAACAACAGCGCCACTGTAATATTTCAGGCCACTGTGATGCTGCACCTAAAAACATCAAGTTTGAGTTGTAATAACTTTTGAATAAAACACCTTTAAGCAGAGAGAGTTCCCTTCTTTTACTCCGGGGGATCAACCTTACAACATATGTACTTTTTTGCATTTTAAGTGTCACTATCCCTTTAAGTTGCAGTTTGGTATTCTGCTACCTGTGTTGTGACAAACTACCGACCGTTGGAAAAGCATGATGGACGCAATGAGACAAAACATCCAAGTTCCATTCTATTACATGCGGTGCTATTAACACACATTAGGGACTGCCTTTTCTGTTGGCATTTAAAGGGATAGTAATGTTTCATAATAAAAGCAGCTCCAATTAATCTTCATAGTATTTGGGCTGCTGAGAGTGTTATTTCAATACTGTCAGAATTGTAGTTAAAGAGAAACTGAATGATAAATTATCCCCCTCCCACCACTTTTACTGATGTAACACTGCTCACCTCAGAGCAGCAAGACTGTCTGGATGGATCGCAGAGAGGGACGATCTTCAGTGATCATAAGGAAAAACCTGTCAAGGGGGCAGGGCTTTCATTGTTCTCACAGTAAGAAGATTGTCCCTTGCTGTGATCTGTCCAGTCCCAGGACCAGATTCCACCTCTGAGGGGAGGAGACACTAGGTAAAAGGGGTGGGAGGGGGATACTTTATCATTCAATTACTCTTGAACTACAACTCTGACAGTACTTAAAGGGATAGTAATACTTCATTTTAACTTTATTTTATTTTGTAGGCATTAAAAAAACACGAAGAATGATATAAGTCTTATCTCTCAAACCTTTATGGTTTAAGAGATATTCACAAACAAAGTATCCCCCCCCTGTTCAACCAGATCAGAAGGGAGATGCCCAGGTAGACTGCAGAGAGGGACAATCTTCAATTAAGATAAGGGAAAAAGCTGAAAAACTTGTCAAGGGGGACAGGACTTTCATTGTTTTCATACAAAGAAGATTGTCCCCTGCTGTTATCTGTCTAGTCTATGGACTGGATTCCACATCTGAGAAGAGATGGCTTACACTAGGTAAAAGGGGCGGGAGGGGGATACTTTGCTTGTGAATATCTCTTAAACCATAAAGGTTTGAGAGATCAGACTTATATCATTCTTCATGTTTTTTTAATGCCTACAAAATAAAATAAAGTTAAAACGAAGTATTACTATCCCTTTAAGTAACACTCTCCATGTCTTAAATACTATTAATTGGAGCTGCTGTTTTTGTGAAACATTACTATCCCTTTAACAACATAGGCATTTAGTCCCTAATGTGTGGTAAGAACCACCACCTGTAATAGAAGAGTAGTGAAATAGTAAACAGGCACACACAGCTGGGCATTCCTACACTAGTGACTCGCGAGTGTATTGATATGGGGCCCTAAGACTAATATCCATGCATCCAAGTTACAAAAAAACATAATTAAAACAAATCAATAAATAACTCTTTGACTGACAAAGGAATATTCAACTCATGGCAAAGCATTGAATAACCCTCTGGGACTCAAATGATTAATCCCCCCTAAATCCTAACAATAACCTTTGGCCCTTTCCCACAGCTGTAACAATAACACACTTACATTGAGGGTTCTTTATACAATTTCTTGTACATGTAGCAAACAGCTCCTGAAGAAAAAGCAGTGGGCTTTGAAACGCGTTGAGCTTTTTGGCTGTTATTACTACATTGTGTTGTTCATACTTTTTTGGCAGACTGATTGGATTCACTGGACATAAAACTCTGAGCAGGGCTGATAGTTTATCCCTGCATGCAGTTATTACTGGTTCTATATAAACAGGCCGCTGGGATTTGTCTTGTGAGCGTTATTTCACATGAAATTTAATATTCAATTGTGGATTGTGCCCCCTTCTTGCTGCTTTTTTTGTTTTGTTTAAGGATCTTGTGAGAGGTCTGTTATTTTCGTTGGAGATCTGCAATCTTCGTCCAGCTGTGGAGTGACTGAGTGGGGGCAATCTAGAATCCCCCATTTGTCCAGTTGACCATTTGTAGTGGTCGAATTTATTGTAAGTAAGGTGGTGACTTTGTGAAGGTGTCCAACCTCAAGCCATATTACACTATGAGTGCCCCTCAGTTTTCTCTTTTTGTGTTACATTGAAATTGGATGTCCAGAGGTGTCTTCTTCACCCTTGTCCTCCTACATCTTCTCCTGCAATTTAAAAAAAATAAATAAAAATGCTATTAATAATATCCCCATTATCACCACTTCCACCGCACTGTCGCTGATGCCGCCACCTTCGCCAATATAAAAGTAAAAAAGAAGAATCCCCATGCCATTTTCTGCTCCCGAACCAGTGTGAGTGAAATAAGGACAGAGATTGGTTTTCTATGGCCAATAGCTGTTCATATTGGTTCTCACGCTCCCATTGGCTGGGAGTGGGGTTATGCAGGTCATAGAATGTGCCGTGCAGTAACCTCACCTCCCAGCCAATCAGCTTCTAGTTGGAGGGGTTGCAAATGTGCTTTTCTTCATCCCTCCATCTATTCAATGATTGGCTAGCTGGAGGAATGACACAACGAGCATTTGTGACCCCTCCAGCTAGATGCTGATTGGCTGGTAGGGGTGCGTTCTGTGCCCTGTGTAACCCCACATCCCAACCAATAGGAGCATGAGAACCAATTTAAACTGATATTGGCCATATAAAACCAATCTCTGTTCACTCACACTGGCTCAGGCAATGGCCCGAGCGGGAACCGAAATGGGGTGGTTTCTTTTTTGTAAGCATTGCTTTTCATACCCCTCTTGGCACTCAAACGGTTAATCCTGTTTCTGAATTTGCTCCAAAACTTGGTTTTTGGGAACTAAGATGAGGACTTCCTGTTTTCTGGAATGCAGCGAGAGGAACCTTCTGTGTAGAACCTGTTACCTGCTTCTGCTGGCAGGATCCATGGGACTAATTAACCTCTAATCATTTACTTATTGGAAGTTCCTCCCTTCCTAGAAATTGGTGCAGATTTCAGTGCCAGCAATTGTCAGAGAACTGGTTTCTTTGCACGAATTACTCTTTGCACTCAGCTCGCTGGTTACATGTGGACGATACCTGGCTCAGTCGCCCTGCAATAATGTCTGTCTGGTAGATGATTTATTGTGTGACTAAGTGGCATTTCTCATCCTGACAAAAACATGAATAAAAGTATGTTCGTAACATAACAAAGAAATCACTGTGTTGTTTTGATTCACCCCCTGTATTGTAGGTGGTACATTTATGCGTGCGTATGTAAGTATAGTGTGTGGACGTGTATGCTTATGCGTGTGTTATGTTCTTGACTTCCCGTGAGTGTCCCTCTACTTAAGTGATCCTCAATCTTTCTTTCTTTTTTTTTTTTTTTTGCTTTGTTTTTGTTATTAACTCAGTCATACCTAACTAGGGTGACCAGGACAGTCCTGAATTTGTAATGTGTGTCCCATGTCCTGGGCAGCCCCCTTCTGGGACAATACAAAGTCCTGGAATTAAGACTTCAGAGCAGAGAATTCGTAACACTAGAATGAGAACTGCCAGGGGCGGATTGTGGTGCAATACCAGCCCGGGGGATTTTCTTATTTAACTGGCCCACTAGCTGGTATTTGAGAGCCAGGTTGGGGATGTGGGTACACAGTGCATTGCTCAGCAATAAATACTGTATGCAGTATATTATAAGTTATTAACCACTTGCATGCCAGAGAGATGTACAGTAATGCATTCTGAGATTAACCCATTGATTGTCCCATATCACCACATTGCACAGGAATATGTATCTCAATGAGTAACCCCTTGTGTGCTAAAGAGGCATAATTAATCTGTAACTGACATCTTTATTCACCTTTCTGGTATACAAGGGGTCAATTACTCAAGAATTAAGCCTCTAGCATACAAGGGGTTAAACAGTGAGGTACTGCCTAAGAGGAATTCAGTGGGTTAATAGTAGAATAAAACAGTCCTGCAATCCTGTCTGGCATATAAATGGTTAATAACTGATTATTTATACCTATCTAAAAAATACAGGGGGTTAAAGGGTTAACACATCATACATTAAACCTATCTAGCAACAATACAGTTAGTTAATAAAAATTAACACCATTTGGAACTGCCAGGTAGTTGGGACCCAGAAGCTTTGCCTGCTAATCTTGCACTGCACCAGGACACACTGCAGGCAGAGCAGGGACAGCTAAGTCAGCCTTGGGGGTGGGACAGATAGAGGGAACAGGACCGCATCTTCACTGCTGCTCTGGTGAGTTGTGCCTCCAGTCCACAAAGTTTTGGACTGGAGAGGGGAGATCATCTGATCTCCCTACCGGCCCATAACTGAGCGGCCCACCGGGGGATGCCCGATCCCCCGATAGCACAATCCGCCCCTGAGAACTGCTCATTGCAGGAAGTGATGCCTCTATTGGGTTACAAGAAAATGGCCTCCAGACAGACTTCAAAGCACTAGAGAGAACTGAGCATTGAGCCTGAGATCAAACAACAACTGCAGTCGGGGGAGGGATGGAAACTTGTGGTCTAGGGGGAAAATTCAATCAAGTGGCCCGTGTCCAGCACAGCTCCAGCCCAATGTCCCAACACACCCCATTTTGTTAATTTTAAAAGCGTCATTAACGTTGTGAAGTGAAGCAAGTGATACCATGTAGCTTGGATAATAGATCTGTGGTATTGTAGCCCCATTTCATTTGTAAGCTCTGTGGTATCACTAGTGGAGCTCTATTTACAGCAACAAGTGGGCAATTGAGTGAGGCAGTGGCCCCACCAGCCCAGACATTGCCCCTCTGCCCCCCTGGCCAGCCCTCCCCTCACTGCAGTGCAACTTTTCGTGGTGTAATGCAAGTCTAAGGTTTGGGGTGTGATGTACATTATCTTGTAGCCCGCTACAGACATCACTTTCTGTCACAGCAGTCAATAGGCAGTCCTCCCTCTAGTGTTTAGAAATCTGTGGTGCGCCACAGAAAGAGCAGGTTGTGCACTGATGTTCAGTGATGTATACTGACTCACAGCTGCACTAGAGCCAAGGAGAATTCTGGTCAGAAGTGGTCTTCATGGAAGACTTTTCGGCAAAAGAGCCATACCTCCAACGTGGAAACAAGGCCAAGCCACTCAACTATGCACGAAAACACAGAAACTGGGGTGCAGAAGAATGGCAAAAGGCGCTCTGGACTGATGAGTCACAATTTGAACTATCTGGCTGTAGCAGAAGGCAGTTTGTTTGCTGAAGGGCTCGAGAGCGGTACAAGAATGAATGTGTGCAGGAAACAGTTAAAGGGATAGTAATACTTCGTTTTATCTTTATTTTATTTTGTAGGCATTAAAAAAACATGAAGAATGACATAAGTCTTATCTCTCAAACCTTTATGGTTTGAGAGATATTCACAAGCAAAATTCCCCTCCCGCCCCTTTTCCCTAGTGTAAGCCATCTCTTCTCAGATGTGGAATGCAGTCCATAGACCAGACAGATAACAGCGGGGGACAATCTTCTTCCTATGAGAACAATGAAAGCCCTGCCCCCCTTGACAAGTTTTTCAGGTTTTTCCCTTATCTTAATTGGAGATTGTTCCTCTCTACAGTCTACCTGGGCCCCTCCCCTCTGATCTGGCTGAGCAGTGTTACATCAGTAAAAGGGGCGGGAGGGGGATACTTTGTCATTGAATTACTCTTGAACTACAACTCTGACAGAATTGAAATAACACTCTCCAAAGTCCAAATACTTTGATGATTAATTAGAGCTGCTTTTATTATGAAACATTACTATCCCTTTAAGTGTATAAAACCCCAGTTCATTTTCAGGCTTTAGCATTCGTTTAAGTTTAAAGAGCAGTAACCGGATTGGAAAAATAGTACATGAGTAATTCAATGACAAAATATCCCCCTCCCGCCCCTTTACTGATGTAACACTGCTCAGCCAGATCAGAAGGGAGGTGCCCAGGTAGACTGCAGAGAGGGACAATCTTCAATTAAGATAAGGGAAAAACCTAAAAAACTTGTCAAGGGGGGGCAGGGCTTTCATTGTTCTCATAGGAAGAAGATTGTCCCCTTCTGTTATCTGTCTGGTCTATGGACTGGATTCCACATCTGAGAAGAGATGGCTTACACTAGGTAAAAGGGAAGGGAGGGGGAAACTTTGCTTGTGAATATCTCTCAAACCATAAAGGTTTGAAAAATAAGACTTATATCGTTCTTCATGTTTTTTTAATGCCTACAAAATAAAATGAGGATAAAACGAAGTATTACTATCCCTTTAAATACCTTGTAATCCATGAGATATCTGTAAAAAAAAAAATCTTTATTCATTTTGTACGGTTAAATTTTGAATATGCCTCTTGGGAGCTTCCAGGATCATCTTACGCCAGGTTCTGACTCCCATTAACCAAAACAATCTTGATTTCTGTCTGAGAAGTGACAGTACTTTGTCTGTAAATGACTCGGGATAAAGTAACAGGTTTTGTGACTGCAAGAGCAGAATGCTTAAATCTAAATACATAAACTCACTGTTTATTAACCCTTTCAGTGCCATATGTGTACACAATGCGTTGCATACCCCTCTGGCACTCAAGGGGTTAAACTCACACTGCACAAACAAATTTGACCAAATGGTGTCTGAAAAGGGCAGTCTAGATATGCATTAACCCTTTGAGTTCCAGAGGGGTACGCAACACATTGCTTTGCGTACCCCTCTCGCACTCAAAGGGTTTAAAAAAACAAATGACAGATTATATTTTAGTAATCTAAAATAAATAATATGTACAGATGTAAACCACAGTTATATCGTGAATAAAATTTCATTTTAGACTTTACTGTCCTTTACAAAGATGTTGTTTTGAATAACTTTCTCTCCCAAACTGAATTGCCTAAGGTCGTGAAAAGCTGGATTCCAAACTCAGTTCATCACTTCAAAGACATTGAAACCTGCATTGAACTAGACTTCTGTTTATATTTTCCTTGAGAAAGATCAGCACAGTTTCAAAAGTCCAACTCAAACAGGCCAGTGCAATACCTAACTCTAACTAGAAATCATCAGGTTCAAAGAGATGCAGAACCTAACAGAGTCTTTCTAATGACCCCTGTAGAAGTGAACTGTGCTTTGCTTATATGCACGGCTATGTTGGTGGCCTCTTATGATTGAGTTCAAAGCCGGGAGCAAAGGAATCAAATAGGGCTGGAATGTATCAGACTCGTGTGAGCTGGACCTCGCTAGGTCTGTGACTATCAGGTGAAAATCACACAGGCTATGTGTAGACAAGAGTTCTCCTACACACTAATGACATTAGCATACCTGGGCAGTAATGAGCTGACCCTGAGAGTTTATAAATAGCAACCCTTAAAGTGATAGTAATGTTCACAAAACAAGCAGCTCCAATTCATTGTCATAGTGTTTGGGCCATGGAGAGTGTTATATCAATACTGTCCGAGTTGTAGTTCAAGAGTAATTGAATGATAAAGTATTCCCCTCCCTCCCCTTTCACCTCACCCCAGATGTGGAATATGGTCCTGGGACCGGACAGATGACAGCAAGGGACAATCTTCTTACTGTGATCATAAGGAAAACCCAGCCCCCCTTGACAGGTTTTTCCTTATGATCACTGAAGATTGTCCCTCTCTGCGATCTCTCTGGACAGTCTTGCTGCTCTGAGGTGAGCAGTGTTACATCAGTAAAAGGGGCGGGAGGGGGGTACTTTATCATTCAATTACTCTTGGACTACAACTCTGACAGTATTGAAATAACACTCTCCATGGGCCAAATACTATGAAGATTAATTGGAGCTGCTCTTATTGTGAAACATTACTATCCCTTTAAATTTCCTATAATATTGATTATCTATGATACATCCCTAATTGTTCTAATCAACATGCTACAATCCTCAAGAAGCCATTAACCCTTTGAGTGTCAGAGTGGTATGGAATGCATTGCTTTGCAATGAATTCCATACCACTCTGGCACTAAAAGGGTTAATATACAAATGCTTAAAGGGATAGTAATACCTTAATAATAAAATCCAGCTCCGATTGATCCTCCTATAACCTGGGCCATGTACTGCCATATTTCAATATTTTCCATTTTGTAGTTCAAGAGTAATTCAGTGCTAAAGGATCCCCCTCCCACCCCTTTTACCTCTCCCTAACCACCTCCCCTCAGATTTGGGATCTGGTAATGCGACCGGATACCGTTCAGCGAGGGGCAATCTTCAGGCACTGAGTATAAGGAAAATTTTGCCCCCCCTTGATGAAGGCGGGCAGGATTTTCCTTATGTTCAATGAAGATTGTCCCTCGCTGTGCGCTGTCAGGCCAGTCCAAAGAGCAACGTGACATAGGGGAAAGGGGAGGGAGGGGGATCCTTTAGTAATGAACTACTCTTGAACTACAAAATGGAAAAAATTGAAGTATAGCATTTCTTGGACCAGGTTATAGGGGGATCAATCGGAGCTGCATTTTTTTTAAAGGTATTACTAGCCCTTTAAAGGGATAGTAATGTTTCATAATAAAAGCAGCTCTAATTGATCATCATAGTATTTGGACTTTGGAGAGTGTTATTTCAATTCTGTCAGAGTTGTAGTTCAAGAGTAATTCAATGATAAAGTATCCACCTCCCGCCCCTTTTACTGATGTAACACTGCTCAGCCAGATCAGAAGGGAGGTGCCCAGGTAGACTGCAGAGAGGGACAATCTTCAATTAAGATAAGGGAAAAACCTGAAAAACTTGTCAAGGTCGGCAGGGCTTTCATTGTTCTCATAGGAAGAAGATTGTCCCCTGCTGTTATCTGTCTGGTCTATGGACTGGATTCCACATCTGAGAAGAGATGGCTTACACTAGGTAAAAGGGGCGGGAGGGGAAACTTTGCTTGTGAATATCTCTCAAACCGTAAAGGTTTGAGAGATAAGACTTATATCATTCTTCATGTTTTTTTAATGCCTACAACATAAAATAAAGATAAAACGAAGTATTACTATCCCTTTAAAGATGTCACTGCATGATCACGCACAAGTCAAGCACGACTTCTCGCTCTGTTTTCCTGTATGGGATACCAATTTACATTTAACCCCTTAAGGACCGGCCGCGCACGCACGTGGCGGTCACTTTTTTTTTTCTTTGTTCTGGACTCCCCGAACGGCGTGCAGCCACGAGGGGAGCCCGGAATTCCGTGACGGTCATAGTAAGTCATGGGTCATTAACTCAGATCTAACCATGACTTACTATGACCTTCAAGGGTCGTTAAGGGGTTAAAGAAGCAATTAACCTGGAGTAAAATATATAATAGGTGGCACAGGACTCTCTCACCATGAGAATTTGGCCTTTCACCCCAAAATCCTGAGATCTGGGTGAAACCCTGAGAGTTCCCAGGTTTGAAATTTGGCCTTTCTGGTAGCCACCAGGTTTGGTTGAAGGATATGTGGAACGTCACAATGAGCTATGAGGAATATACACACGTATAAAAGTGGAGTTGATTTTTCCTAATTAATCTTTCATTAGTACTTGATGTCATGTCCTTGAAAGTAGACATAATTAATTTTGCAGGACACCAGGGGGTAGGTGCCAGGACCATCACGGCTGGCCGGCACTTAAGGACCAATGACAGTTCTGGCACGTCATGGCGTTCAGAGCTCCCAGAGCGGCGTGCTGCCCTGAACTGGAACTAAAAAAACCCCCAAAAAAATGCCCAGTGGTCCTCAAGTGCCAGCCACGCATGCTCGTGCCGGTCCTTAAGGGGTTAAACTTTGTTAAAAGCAGCCATTGCTATCCCTTTCAGAACAAAAAGCCCCCATTTCAATAACTTTTCGACTGTTGCCCAATCAAAACTGAAGCAAACTGAACAGAGACTGGCTTTTATACGACTAGTCTCTGTTCAAAAGTGTTCGCACACTCCCATTCACTGGGACGTGGGATTACGCAGGACATGAAACGCGTCTGCAGTAACCACACCTCCCGGCCAATCAGCTTGTAGCTGGAGAGATGACGAAACACACGTTTGTGACCCCTTCAGCTCGAAGCTGGTATGGGGGATGGGGTAGGGTTAGTATTTGTAAACTTTATTGTTAATGTTATGTGTAGGGTCAGGGGTAGGGTTAGTGTTTGGGAGGTGAAGGGAGGAGGACTGTGTTGTTAGCTCACGCTCAATGTTTGGCACTGTCAAACACGGAGCGTTAACTATTTTCCTTTGATTTTCTCATTTTTCATGCTATTTAACACGCGTTGTGGGAACAAAAAGATACTACAAACATTGAGCAGCAAGTTAGTTTCTGTCTGCCAACATTCGTCGTGTTTCATGTTGGCAGGGCAATTGACTTCCAATGGTAGCACTGTGTGTGTGGTGTTCAGAAATAATTCTTGCCCTAACGTGTGTTTTACCGGTGATAATTGAATCAAGCCCCTCATCGCCCAACATCAGTGCATAACCTCACTAATGTTCTTGTGTCTGAATGGAAGTAAGGGCTCGATCCAAATGTTGGCGTTAAAACCAACGTGAAGAAAAAAACTGCCTTCGCTCCTTAAGCAAGACCAGGTAACGTGAGATTCAAATCTTCCTTACCCAGAAAGCCTAACGAGCGATAACCAACAAAATACACGTTAACCTTAAACCTGCGTCGCATAGAAAATCTTACCTAAAAACACACAATAAAAATGTTACCTAGCACCACAGCCAATCACAGCACTGCAAAGTATCAAGTTCAGTCAGAAAATCCAAAACCCACGTCTCCAGTTCTGAATAGCTTTCTCTGTGCTTCCCTACCCAGCCACTAGGGGAACACAGAGAAGGCTTTCAGCACCATTGACAGCTTTGAATGCCATAGGGATGTGCACTGCTCACCCCTGTGGCATTCAAAGGGTTAAAATAAATAAAACTAGTACACCAATCACTACACAATGCCCCTTCCACATACCCCCCTTAGTATGTCACATATGTGCAGTCTATGTAGAGATCAGAAAGGTTGCTGTCACTTTAAATGAGTCGTTTAAGCCCTTGAATGCCAGAGAAGTCTCCAATACATTAATAAGCAATGCGTAGGAGACCACATTTCCATTTAAGGGGTTAACTCTTTGAGTGTCAAAGGGGTATCCAACGCATTGCTTTGCAATGCGTTGGATACCCCTCTGTCACCCAAAAAGTTAATTTCCCCATTCAAATAGGTGGGGATTTTTAGTTGTCCTCGAAGGAGAACTTGGTACCTCTTGAATCGTTTTCCTCGTCACTTTGTCCACGTGGAGCTAATTGTATAAAGTGCAGTTACACAGGAGTCAAGAGTTCAGGCTTTTGCTGTTGAAATGCTTTGAACCCATTGCACTTTAACGGGAAATCATGCGGACGGACAGAAGTGTAAATTGACACAGATGTGCAGACTTACAGAAGCATAATAATGACCGTGCTTCTGTGGGGTGAGCGGGGACACTGGTGCTTTTTGATGTTTGGAAGCTCAGCTTAAAGGGTTAGTAAAATAATGTGTAGTATTGTAGATAAGGAAAATGGAAATCCATCGCTGCAAGTCCTATCTCTCAAAACTTTATAGTTTGAGAGATAGAACATTTAAAAGTTCTCCCTCCCCTTTCCCTGACCTCAGCGTCTAGCTGACAGCAGGAGATCCTGATCCAGGGACCATCAGGAAGCTCTTCAGCAGAGCCGAGATAGCAAAATCTAAAAAGAACTACTTCATTGGAACATTCTACAAAGTGTGCTTGCAAACCAGGCACACTTTGTAGACCGCTCCAATTAAGTCATTCTTTTTAAATTTCGGTATTACGGCTCTGCTGAAGAGCCGCTTCGAATCGGGCGACTCGATCTCCTGCTGTCAGATAAGGATGTTTGTCAGAAGCCATCATGCGTAGTAGAGAAGGTTACACGCACTGCAGTCATGCACAGTACAGACTGCCCGCGCCGCGGCTGATACATAGAGGACTATGGTCTGAATTCAGAGCACCCGCTCCGTATCAGCGGCAGCGTGGGCAGTCTGTACTGCGCATGACTGCAGCGCCGCCAGTGATGACCCGGGCTTTAAAACTAGTTTAGATATAAATTATGCTAATTAAGGCAATAAATGCAGGCACTTCCTGTCTTACCCCCACATTACCTCTCCCCACTCACTGACACTGCTCAGCAATACATTACCCACCTCCCCTAGTAGTGACTTCCTGTCTTATCCCTACATTACCTCCCCACTTACTGACACTGCTCAGCAATGCATTGCCTACCTCCCCTAGTACTGACTTCCTGTCTTATCCCTACATTACCTCCTCCACTCACTGACACTGCTCAGCAATGCATTACCCACCTCCCCTAGCACTGACTTCCTGTCTTATCCCTACATTACCTCCCCCACTCACTGACACTGCTCAGTAATGCATTACCCATCTACCCTAGCACTGACTTCCTGTCTTATCCCTACATTACCTCCCCACTCACTGACACTGCTCAGTAATGCATTACCCACCTCCCCTACTAGCACTGACTTCCTGTCTTATCCCTACATTACCTCCTCCACTCACTGACACTACTCAGTAATGCATTACCCACCTCCTCTAGCACTGACTTCCTGTCTTATCCCTACATTACCTCCCCCACTCACTGACACTGCTCAGCAATGCATTTCTCTACTTCCCAGCACAGAAAGGGTTCAGTGTCAGTGAGGCTGATGTATTAAACAGAACAGAAGCAATTAGGGTGACTACATGTCCCGGATTTTAAATGTACGTCCCATGAGCCTGACATCAAAAAAGAGCTCCGGTGCAATTCTGTTGTAGCGTAATATAGAATAATGTAGTATAATACTAGTCTAAGACTTTGGGCTTGATATACATTTTCATGTAGTCCACCACATACATCACTTTCTGTCACAGCAGTCAATGGGCAGTTCTCCCTCTCGTGTCTAGAACTTTGTGGTGCGCCGGAGGAAGAGCAGGTTGTGCACTGATGTCTAGTGATGTATAGTAGTGACTCCTCCCATATAGCTGCACTAGAGCCAAGGACAAGTAGTCTGCTGCTCTTGTCCCTTGTCTTATGCATGGGGTAATGGCCAAGTAAAGACACAGACACATCATATGGGGTTAACTCAGGCCACAGCTTTATTAAAAATAATCCGTACTAAAACATTATAACACCTTACTTTAAAGTGTTAGTAATGTCTGAAAAAAGCTTTTTTGCATTTAGAAGAGCTTAAAAAGCTGATCTAAATGCAAAAAAAACGTATCTCTCAAACCGCTATGGTTTAAGAGATACAGGCGTTTAAAGTTTGATTTCTCCTACTGACAGCTGTAAAGCTGTCAGAAGGAGATCCGTGTCGGTCGACATGGAGGCGCTTGAGAAGTGCCGGGATCTCATTACTTACATGGAATCCCTTCATTGGAATGGTCTAAAACGTGTACCTGAACACCAGGCCTGAACACTAGGCACACGTTTTAGACCATTCCAATGAAGGGATTCTGTGTAAGTAACGAGATCTCGGCACTTCTCAAGCTCCAGCGTTTCGACCGACACGAATCTGCTATAAAACTGTCAGCAGGAGAAATCAAACTTTAAACGCCCGTATCTCTTAAACCATAGCGGTTTGAGAGATACGTTTTTTTTGCATTTAGATCAGCTTTTTAAGCTCTTCTAAATGCAAAAAAGTATTTTTCAGACATTACTATCACTTTAAGCCCTTGCCAATTCCTACCTTGGTAGGCCATCTCTTGCCTACCCCTTTCCTGAGCCTTCGGCTCACCCCAATTTTATCTTACCACTACCGCACCCCATTAGCTGGTCACTGCATCTCAATGGGGCCGGTGATTAAACCCGCGACCACAGTCCGGGTGTCCTTGTCCCAAGGCCGCTGGCCTCCTTATAGCACAATTACTGACCATTCTACCATTGGCAAGGACCCAAAGCGCCCAAAAGCTGTGACAAACAGAAAGACATAAAACCACAACAGAACACACCAACTCCTACCCCGGAGCCAGACCCAGTACTTCTACAGGGAGGGAGGGACGCTGTAATTTCCTGTAGCAACTAGGATGACCACATTTCCATTCTGCCATTCAGGGACACTGTCGAGATGAGAGCAGCAGAATCACGTGTCCTCAGCTTTAGGACAACTATAAGGAAGGTCTAAACACTGCTGTGATAGTATCTGATGCTTGTTTTAGGCTACAAGAAAATGTACATCATGCCCAAAGCCTTAGACTAGCGTTATGCTGCAGCACAATCACACAACTTCTCCTGTTGATGTCACGTACAAGGCTCGGGTCTGCCTCTAGTGTTTAGATCTCTGTCTGAAGGCCATTTTCTTGTAGCCCAGCAGAGGCCTCACTTTCTGTCACAGTAGGCAATGGGCAGTGCTGTGCTCTGGAGCCTTCATTCTGGGACTTTGTATAGTCCCTGAAGGGGGCTGCCAGGGACATGGGACACACGTTTAAAATTAGGGACTGTCCTGGACAATCAGGGACATGTGGTCACCCTAGTAGCAACTAGGAAGTTCCCATAATCCCCTTCACTTTATATACCCTTCTTTTTTTTATCCACTTCCTGTCTACCCCCCCCCCCCCACTTCCTTTTACTTGATACCCCAGCCCAGACATGACTCCCTTTCTGAAGTCGCAGGGAGTTCTGAATGGCAGAATGCAGATGTGGAACACAGAACAGAAAAAACAGGAAGCACCCAATAGTGTAACTCCAGATAAGCACTCAAACAATGTAAAAAAAGTCATGATTCTAACAATTTTTTTATGCCACTGTGGTGATATCAACAGATCCGACTATAGGAGCATGCGAGAAGATTATACCTGTCTCCGTTCAGGTAAACGGTCTCGTAAGTGAAGATCCCCCTTGTCGGAGAAAGCAGGAAGAGAGGCAGAAAGGAGCATTCCTCTTACAAACAATTATACATTTATTAAAATAAAATAAAGACGTAAAATACAAAAAGGCTCTTTTTTTCTCCTATTCTGTGTCTCTGCAGAATGCAGATGTGATCACCCAAGAAGCAATTCAGGGCTAAAGCAAGTGAAGGGACGGGAGATAAAAATTATTTCAACACAAAGCAGCCCTCTACCACTGAACAGGTTAAAAGCCCCATTTAAAGAGGAACTATCATCCCAAATAAAGCCCCCCCATAATTATTCATATAGCGATAAGCTTAGAAATAGCGCTATTATCTAGCATAAGCACTGCGTTATTTAGAAATCCTACTACTTCTGAGACTGATGGGCAGGGATCATCACAGACATCCTGGGTTATAGATATCTGGGGCCTGCACTGTCTGTCCCAGTCTCCTCTAGGCGGCGCTGCATTGTACCTTAAAGGGATAGTAATACTTAAAATGTAAAAAAAATATGTTGTAGAGTTTATCCCCCTGAGTAAAACAAGAGTACTGCCACTGCTGAAAGGTGTTTCATTCAAAAGTTATTAATTTTCAAAGTTGATTTTTTTAGGTGCAATATCACAGTGGCCTGAAATTGTACGGTGGAGCTGTTGCTACACGATCCTATGGACAGCTCTTGTCCCGGGACCATAAATCTCCATAGGATGGTGTAGCAACAGCGCCACCGTACAATTTCAGGCCACTGTGATATTGCACCTAAAAAAATCAACTTTGAAAATTAATAACTTTTGAATGAAACACCTTTCAGCAGTGGCAGTACTCTTGTTTTACTCAGGGGGATAAACCCTACAACATATTTTTTTTTTACATTTTAAGTATTACTATCCCTTTAAGGTAACAGGAAGGGACTGATGGTGCAGGTACGCAGATACCTCTACAGCAAGAACCTGACCGTCAGTCTCAGATGAAATAGGATTTCTTAATAAAGCGGGACTTTGTTGGATAATACTACTATTTATAAGCTTATCACTATATGACTAACTATTGGGGGTGGGACTTTACTTGGGGTGATAGTTCTGCTTTAAAGGGATAATAATACTTCGTTTTATCTTTATTTTATTTTGTAGGCATTAAAAAAAACATGAAGAACGATATAAGTCTTATCTCTCGAACCTTTATGGTTTGAGAGATATTCACAAGCCAAGTTTCACCCCCCGCCCCTTTTACCTAGTGTAAGCCATCTCTTCTCAGATGTGGAATCCAGTCCATAGACCAGACATATAACAGAAGGGGACAATCTTCTTCCTATGAGAACAATGAAAGCCCCGCCCCCCTTGACAAGTTTTTCAGGTTTTTCCCTTATCTTAATTGAAGATTGTCCCTCTCTGCAGTCTACCTGGGCACCTCCCTTCTGATCTGGCTGATCAGTGTTACATCAGTAAAAGGGGCGGGAGGTGGATACTTTATCATTCAATTACTCTTGTACTACAACTCTGACAGAATTGAAATAACACTCTCCATGGCCCCAAAACTATGATGAATAATTAGAGCTGCTTTTATTAGGAAACATTACTATCCCTTTAAATCAAGTTTGAATTCTCTGCTACTGTGTTGTTTGCCCCAGAACTACATACCTCCCAACATTTCAAATTGCCAAAGAGGGACACTTGTGTTTTAGGGGGTGTTGCTGGGGGGCGTGGCTGGTGGGCAGGCATTACTGAAAATTTTTAGGCTTTTTCATGACCTATAGATACCTCCTTGTGTATCCTAGTATAAAAAGACCAAAGTATTTTATTTACACAGACTAATTTATAAACACATATACTGACGTGTAAACAAACAAAAATGTGAGTTTTATTGCTGTAGAGCAATATGATACACTTATATACACACCACACAGTCTGATCTCCCAAAAAGAGGGACATCAGGGTGGGTAAGAGGGACAGAGGGATTTTGGTCTAAAAGAGGGACTGTCCCTCCTAAAGAGGGACACTTGGAAGGCATGGAACTAATCCACCTTTGTTTAGTGCATAAGGTCCTAATAATGTGCAATTGGAGGAGTCTGTTAGGAGTGAGGCTGCTGCGGATGGGTCAGAGCTGAAACAGAGGCTGTGAACTCGTTGAACTGAGAAGTGGATTCCCGTAATGAGGATTGTGCATTTATACATGTATGCACACTTTAGTGTCAGGAGAATATTAATGGCCCCATTTGCTTTTGCTGTGCGCTGGGAGATAGAGGAGCCTGCTAAGCTTTGGAAGTCCAAGTTGACCCCTTAAGGACCAGAGTGACCTTATGCAGTCAAGCAAATTAAAGCCATTTATTGTAATAGATACATTTTAAATTTCATAATAAAAGCAGCTCTAATTAATCATCATTAGTGTTGAGCGAGCACCACGATGCTCGGGTGCTCGGGTGCTCTGACCGAGCACCCCCTGAGGCTCGAGTGCTCGGCCGAGCACCCGAGCCCCATTGAAGTGAATGGGGCGACACCAGGCACCCCCTGCTCTGATGAGGGGAGGGTGCCTGGTCAATGCCCCCTTCATCTCCGCTATGCCCCCTTCATCTCCGAATGCCCCCTTCAGCTCCGCAATGTCCCCCTTCAGCTCCGCTATGCCCCTCTTCCACAATGTGCCCCTTCATCTCCGCTATGCCCCTCTTCCACAATGTGCCCCTTCATCTCCGCTATGCCCCTCTTCCACAATGTCCCCCTTCATCTCCTCTATGCCATAGAGGAGATGAAGGGGGACATTGTGGAAGAGGGGCATAGCGGAGATGAAGGGGCACATTGTGGAAGAGGGGCATAGCGGAGATGAAGGGGCACATTGTGGAAGAGGGGCATAGCGGAGATGAAGGGGCACATTGTGGAAGACGGGCATAGCGGAGATGAAGGGGGACATTGTGGAAGAGGGGCATAGAGTCTATGCCCCTCTTCCACAATGTCCCCCTTCATCTCCGCAATGCCCCCTTCATCTCCGCAATGCCCCCGTACCTCCAGTCCCTGGTGGTCCAGCGGAGCTTCTTCGGATCTGTGCCTCTTCCGGCACAGATCCCCACCACCCGAACATGTCGGGCGAGCACATGGCGGTACTCGACGAGTACCGCCATGTGCCGAGCAGAGAGATGCTCGAGCCGATCCGAGCATCGGCCGAGCACGCTCGCTCATCACTAATCATCATAGTATTTGGACTTTGGAGAGTGTTATTTCAGTTCTGTCAGAGTTGTAGTTCAAGAGTAATTAAATGATAAAGTATCCCCCTCCCGCCCCTTTTACTGATGTAACACTGTTCAGCCAGATCAGAAGGGAGGTGCCCAGGTAGACTGCAGAGAGGGACAATCTTCAATTAAGATAAGGGAAAAACCTGAAAAGCTTGTCAAGGGGGGCAGGGCTTTCATTGTTCTCATAGGAAGAAGATTGTCCCCTGCTGTTATCTGTCTGGTCTATGGACTGGATTCCACATCTGAGAAGAGATAGCTTACACTAGGTAAAAGGGGCGGGAGGGGAAACTTTGCTTGTGAATATCTCTCAAACCATAAAGGTTTGAGAGATAAGACTTATATCATTCTTCATGTTTTTTTAATGCCTACAAAATAAAATAACGATAAAACGAAGTATTACTATCCTTTTAATGAATGTGAATGTAAGACACATTAACCCTCTGAGTGCCAGTGAGTGAGAGAATACCCAGTGAATGCCAGAGGGATATCCAATGCATTGCAAAACAATTTTGCTGGATATTTTTCTGGCACAGAGAGGGTGAAGAGACGTATGCTCAAAAGAAAATGTAGATCAACTCTGGAGCAAACCAACTGAGTTATAGAGAAAAAAAAAAATCCCAACATGCTCACTGACTGGCGCTTTTAACTCTGTGAGTGTCAGAGAGGTCTTCAACACATTGATTTGCAATCAAGAGGTTAAAAGCCCCCTTTAACCCTTTCAGTGTCAAAGTGGTGTGCAATACATCCCAAAGCAATGCATTGCACACCTCTCTGGCACTCAAAGGGTTAAATAAACAGCAATTGCATTTGGTTCCACAGTTGCAGTTGGTTTGATACATCATTTCTCCTCTTTTATTTTATGCACGTGGACTCGTCTGAGATATATTTCAGGACACTGGGGAAATACAATTTTGGGCTATTTGCAGAAAGAAAGAAGGGAGCAAATCTGGAGTATACCACCTAGTCCACAGGGGACATAAGCATTCCCTAAATTCCCATTGATTTAAATGGGACATAGTGTTTTAGATCTGTCAAGCATTCATTGGATTAACCACTTAAGCACCAGCGGTCCCGGGGAATGTGGTCCTTTAAGGACCAGATAGGGAATTTTGGCGTGCCGTCCCACGTGACTGATCACGTGTGCTGGCACGTCGAACGAGGTACTGAGAGCAATCAATTTCAGTCCCCGGTATTACTCACCTCGCTCCTGCAGGATCAAAGTGAGTAAAAGTACGTGACGTACCAGTACCGTCACTTGTCCTTGATGGTCCAGGTACGTCACAGGACAGTGGTTCTCAACCCGTGCCCTCAGTGGCTATTAACAGGCCAGGATTTGAGAGTTTCCTTTTAAGAGCACAGGTGAGTTAATCAATATGACTGAGCCTCTGATCAACACACTTGTGTTCTAGCAGGGAAATTCCTAAGTCCTGGCCTGTTAGTGGCCACTGAGGGCACCGGTTGAGAACCTCTGTTCTAGAGTGGTTAACATCAAGTTAAGAGACCAATAACACATCATGATAACAACTCCCATTTATGTTACTATGGTCCGAAAATACTAATAGGCCCTATGAATTTTGCCATTTTGCTTTTAGAAGATCTTAAAGGGATAGTAATGTCAGAAAAAAAGTATTAAAGCGGAACTACCATGCCCAAGTAAGTTATTCTGTGCAGCTAAAGATACCCCTAGACCTCTTGAAACTGTAAATCAATGTTCACAGAACTGTTGGTATACTTAGAAATCTGACCCGTTTTCCAGGGACCCAGGGCTCGTACACTGCAGCCATCTTGCTGATTTTCCCTCACTGCGCGTGCGTTAGTTGTATTTTGCCCTGTCATTCAACTTTGAAGCACCAGCCCACTGCTGACGTAGGTGTTTTCTTGTAGCTGATGGGAGTTTCAACAGAGCCGATCGGCTCTACAGCTGTCATGCGCGTTCAGCTTTTCATGGGGAAGACGTCACCAGGTACTTTTTTGTATCAGGATTTATTCTTTAATAGAACCTTTATTACAAAAAAAATTAAACAGCGCGTTCCAACCAATGATACCACTTTGATTGAGGCTAAAACTTATAGGGGTGGTAGTTCCACTTTAACTATATTGTAGATACAATTAAAAGAGAGCACTTGCACTTATTTGTATCTCTCAAACTGCTATGGTTTGAGAGATATAGGAAAATAAAGTTCTCTGCTCCCTCCCCTCTGCTCTAGAAGCATTGTGCTGAGCAGAACTTAGATCCCTACTTTTTGAGAAGCCTACATGCCCATTATTTTATTTTTCAGGAGTAGGCAACCCGTTAGTTCTACACTGAGAAACAAACCAAGCACTGGAACACATGGTAAGAAAGGGAGAATGGAGTCCACTAATGTGATCAAGATTCTTTATTGATCTTTGGTTGTAAAGTATTAAAAAAGTGTGGTGCAACAATGTAGAGCAAGTATAAGCAAAAAACAGTCACAGCCTACCAAACAGTAAATACCCTTCTCCCTGGGTGTTATAAAAATACAAATATCAAGAGTGGAGTTTTGCGCTATTATAATGCATATAACATACCCAACCCTATGTAAACAATGGGAAAAATCTTGATAAAAAATAAATTTAAAAGAAAAAGAAAATCAAGTCAAAAGTTGGTCATCGCACATAAAATGAATATATCCAATAGTAATAACAATGGACACAAAGATCTCGGATTGGGCCTTGTGAAAGAATACTAATACCATAAACTTCAGACTCCACATACGTGTTTATCCATCCAGAATCAAATTATCATTCACCTCCATATGGGACATGGCAGAAAGAGCGATCCACTATCTGACATGGACCATAAAGGCCCGATTAGTCAACAGTGCATCCAGTCAGCAACCACAAAAAAAGGTAGTATGAAGTCCACTAATGTGATCAAGATTCTTTATTGATCTTGGGATGCATAAAGTTTCAAAGCATCAACAGACAGGTAACAAGTACAAACTACTTTCCCCATTTCATGTGGAAGGGGGCTGTTGTGCTAGGGGATAAGATGGTTAGCAGGTAGGAAACAACACAGGATGGAGAAGACAGCATAGAAGAGGGACTGGGATTAGAAAAGGGGCGTGGGGGTGAAGATGGGGAATGGGCTACTTCAGCTAATAGGGAGGTGCTTATGTGACAGCTTAGTAAAAAAAAGCATTGCTAGAAAAAGACCTCGGTATCCTTGTCAGCTACAGACTTGGAAACAGTGACCAGTGTCAAACAGCAGTAGCAAAGGCAAACAAAGTCCTGTCTTGCATAAAAAGAGGTATCGAAGCAAAAGTGGATAACATTATTTTGCCATTATACAAATCATTGGTAAGACCTCACCTTGAGTATGCAGTACAATTTTGGGCACCGGTTCTGAAAAAGGACATACTAGAACTAGAGAGGTTACAGCGGAGAGCAACAAAATTAATAAAGGGAATGGAGGACTTGACATATGAGGAACAACTAAACAAACTTGGTTTATTTACTCTAGAGAAAAGACGACTAAGAGGAGACCTTATCACATTGTACAAGTATATGAGAGGTCAATACAAGGATCTCTACGGTGAGCTATTTATTCCAAGGCCTGATCAGGTGACCAGGGGACACCCCTTGAGATTAGAGGAAAGGAGGTTTAAACTTCAGCAGAGGAAGGGCTTTTTTACAGTAAGGTCTGTTAAATTGTGGAATTCATTGCCCAGGGAGGTAGTTATGGCAGATACAATGGATACATTTAAGAGAAGATTAGATACATTTCTTTCAAAAGGGAACATACAGAGTTATACTGTTTATCAGTAGGCTGATCAGGAAGGTCTGATAAAGACTAATTTAATTGGTAGCAGGAAAGCTATAAAATTCTCAGTTCTGAGGTATGAGGCGAAGGTTGAACTTGATGGACTTGTGTCTTTTTTCAACCTAATTTACTATGTTACTACTATGTTACTAAATAAATAATATTTCAAAGAATGCACATCTTCAGAATGACAGGAACATAACATGTTTACTTACATATGCTTGTAGTAAAGCTATAAGATGGGGGATCTGGAACTGACTGTAAGGAATGAACAGCATGAAATTCTAGGTATTGCTGAAACCTGGTTGGATGATTCATATGGCTGGGAGGCATTCACAGTAGAGGATTATTTATGCCAGCATTTCATCCATCATGTACATGACATTCTGAGCAGTTGCGTAACAATAGGGGTCGCACCTGCGACCGGGCCCGTCACTCGGCCTCCCCCTGCAACCCTCTCGCCCGCAGCAACTCCCACTACGGCTGCTGGATCTAGTTATACAGAGCGCTGGGAGATGACATCATCACCCAACCTCTGCATTACTAGAGCGGCGCGCGGGAGCTCCAGTTACAGAGATCTGTGCGGAAGGAGGCACAGATCTGTAAAGACACTCCGCTAGACCACCAGGGACTGGAGATAGGGGCATTGTGGAGATGAAGGAGGCATTGTGGAAGAGGTAATGTGGAGATGAAGGGGCATTGTGGAAGGGGAAATGTGGAGATGAAGGGGGCATTGTGGAAGGGGCAATGTGGACATGAAGGGGCATTGTGGAAGGGGCAATTTGGAGATTGGGGGGCATTGTGGAGATGAAGGAGGCATTGTGGAAGAGGCACTGTGGAGTTGAAGGGGGCATTTTGGAAGGGGCAATTTGGAGATGAAGGGGGCATTGTGGAAGAGGTAATGTGGAGATGAAGGGGCATTGTGGAAGGGGCATTGTGGACATGAAGGGGCATTGTGGACATGAAGGGGCATTGTGGAAGGGGCAATTTGGAGATTGGGGGGCATTGTGGAGATGAAGGGGGCATTGTGGAAGAGGCACTGTGGAGTTGAAGGGGGCATTTTGGAAGGGGCAATTTGGAGATGAAGGGGGCATTGTGGAAGGGGCAATTTGGAGATTGGGGGGCATTGTGGAGATGAAGGAGGCATTGTGGAAGGGGCAATGTGGAGATGAAGGGACATTGTGGAAGGGGCATTGTGGAGATGAAGGGGGCATTGTGGAAGAGGTAATGTGGAGATGAAGGGGGCACTGTGGAAGGGGCAATGTGGACATGAAGGGGCATTGTGGAAGGGGCAATTTGGAGATTGGGGGGCATTGTGGAGATGAAGGGGGCATTGTGGAAGAGGCACTGTGGAGTTGAAGGGGGCATTTTGGAAGGGGCAATTTGGAGATGAAGGGGGCATTGTGGAAGGGGCAATTTGGAGTTTGGGGGGAATTGTGGAGATGAAGGGGGCATTGTGGAAGGGGCAATGTGGACATGAAGGGGGCATTGTGGAAGGGGAAATATGGAGATGAAAGGGGCATTGTGGAAGCGGCAATGTGGACATGAAGGGGCATTGTGGAAGGGACAATTTGGAGATTGGGGGGCATTGTGGAGATGAAGGGGGCATTGTGGAGATGAAGGGGGCATTGTGGAGATGAAGGTGCATTGTGGAAGAGGCACTGTGGAGTTGAAGGGGGCATTGTGGAAGGGGCAATTTGGAGATGAAGGGGGCATTGTGGAAAGGGCAATTTGGAGATTGGGGGGCATTGTGGAGATGAAGGGGGCATTGTGGAGATGAAGGGGCATTGTGGAGATGAAGGAGCATTGTAGAAGGGGCACTGTGGAGTTGAAGGGGGCATTGTGGAAGGGGCAATTTGGAGATAAAGTGGCATTGTGGAGATGGGGGCAATGTGGAGATGAAGGGCCAATTTGGAGATTGGGGGGCAATGTGGAGGTGGCCAATGTGGTTGAGGGGGTCTGAGGCCAATGTGGTTGGGGGGGGGGCCCCATGGCAATTCTTGCACCAGGGCCCGGTGGCTTCTAGTTGCGCCTCTGTTTCTGAGCACAACGTCTAGAAGAGAACAGAAGTAGTTATGATGAATAAAGCACCTGATGGCATACACAACGAGTGGACTTAAGACCTGTGACTTTAAATCCCGTAGTGAGGAAGATATTAGACGGGTTACTAACTGGCAGTATTCAGAACTATGGGATGTATGAGTCAGCACGTCTGTATGAAGAATAGATCATATCAAGGTAATATACTCACATTTTTGAAATGGTAACGGGTAACACCGATAAGAGTATTGCTGTCGATGTAAAATACAGATATTACAGACACAACTATTTGGAATACAATAGAAGACAAAGCCCACAGTTACATAAAACAATCCATCCTATGTAGGGTTAAAGTAACTGTTATATGTAAAATAAAAGCTGCAAAATGTAAGTTACTGTCAACGAATAAAATGATAATAAATAAATAAATGCAAATATAGCCTAAACAGAGGTAAACTAGATATGAATATATATCTCTGTATAATGTAAAACGCTAGCCTGTGAAGCTCCCTGTGTGCATAACAGCACATGTTCAGTAGAGACTCTGGAACAATGCAGTCATACGCAGTAGAGACTCTGGAACAATACAGTCATGCGCAGTAGAGATTATGGAACGATGCAGTCATGCGCAGTAGAGACTCTGGAACAATGCAGTCATACACAGTAGAGACTCTGGAACAATACAGTCATGCGCAGTAGAGATTATGGAACGATGCAGTCATGCACAGTAGAGACTCTGGAACGATGCAGTCATGCGCAGTAGAGATTATGGAACGATGCAGTCATGCGCAGTAGAGACTGCCGGAACGATACAGTCATGTGCAGTAGAGACTCTGGAACGATGCAGTCATGCGCAGTAGAGATTATGGAACGATGCAGTCATGCGCAGTAGAGACTGTTGGAACGATGCAGTCATGCGCAGTAGAGACTATGGAACGATGCAGTCATGCGCAGTAGAGATTATGGAACGATGCAGTCATGCACAGTAGAGATTATGGAACGATGCAGTCATGTGCAGTAGAGACTGATGGAATGATGCAGTCATGCGCAGTAGAGATTATGGAATGATGCAGTCATGCGCAGTAGAGACTGCTGGAACAATGCAGTCATGCGCAGTAGAGCCTGCTGGAACAATGCGCAGTAGAGACTGCCGGAACGATGCAGTCATGTGCAGTAGAGACTGTTGGAACGATGCAGTCATGTGCAGTAGAGACTGTTGGAACGATGCAGTCATGTGCAGTAGAGACTGTTGGAACGATGCAGTCATGTGCAGTAGAGACTGTTGGAACGATGCAGTAATGCGCAGTAGAGACTATGGAACGATACAGTCATGCGTAGAAGAGATTATGGAAAGATGCAGTCATGCACAGTAGAGATTATGGAACGATGCAGTCATGTGCAGTAGAGACTGATGGAACGATGCAGTCATGTGCAGTAGAGATTATGGAACGATGCAGTCATGCACAGTAGAGACTGCTGGAACGATGCAGTCATGCGCAGTAGAGACTGCTGGAACAATGCAGTCATGCGCAGTAGAGAGTGCCGGAACAATGCAGTAATGCGCAGTAGAGACTGCTGGAACGATGCAGTCATGCGCGTAGAGCCTGCTGGAACAATGCAGTAATGAGCGTAGAGCCTGCTGGAACAATGCAGTCATGCGCAGTAGAGACTGCCGGAATGATGCAGTCATGCACAGTAGAGACTGCCGGAACGATGCAGTCATGCGCGTAGAGCCTGCTGGAACAATGCAGTCATGCGCAGTAGAGACTGCCGGAACGATGCAGTCATGTGCAGTAGAGCCTGCTGGAACGATGCAGTCATGCGCAGTAGAGACTGACGGAACTATGCAGTCATGCACAGTAGAGACTGCCGGAACGATGCAGTCATGCGCAGTAGAGACTGATGGAATGATGCAGTCATGTGCAGTAGAGACTGTTGGAACGATGCAGTCATGTGCAGTAGAGACTGCTGGAACAATGCAGTCATGTGCAGTAGAGAGTGCCGGAACGATGCAGTAATGCGCAGTAGAGACTGCTGGAACAATGCAGTCATGTGCAGTAGAGACTGCTGGAACAATGCACTCATGTGCAGTAGAGACTGCCGGAACGATGCAGTAATGCGCAGTAGAGACTGCCGGAATGATGCAGTCATGCACAGTAGAGACTGCCGGAACGATGCAGTAATGCGCAGTAGAGACTGCTGGAACGATGCAGTCATGCGCAGTAGAGACTGCCGGAATGATGCAGTCATGCACAGTAGAGACTGCCGGAACGATGCAGTAATGCGCAGTAGAGACTGCTGGAACGATGCAGTCATGCGCAGTAGAGACTGCCGGAATGATGCAGTCATGCACAGTAGAGACTGCCGGAACGATGCAGTCATGCGAGTAGAGCCTGCTGGAACAATGCAGTCATGCGCAGTAGAGACTGCCAGAACGATGCAGTCATGTGCAGTAGAGCCTGCTGGAACAATGCAGTCATGCGCAGTAGAGAGTGCCGGAACGATGCAGTAATGCGCAGTAGAGACTGCTGGAACAATGCAGTCATGCGCAGTAGAGAGTGCCGGAACGATGCAGTAATGCGCAGTAGAGACTGCTGGAACAATGCAGTCATGTGCAGTAGAGACTGCTGGAACAATGCAGTCATGCGCAGTAGAGACTGCCGGAACGATGCAGTCATGTGCAGTAGAGACTGCTGGAACAATGCAGTCATGCGCAGTAGAGAGTGCCGGAACGATGCAGTAATGCGCAGTAGAGACTGCTGGAACAATACAGTCATGCACAGTAGAGACTGCTGGAACGATACAGTCATGCGCAGTAGAGACTGCTGGAACGATGCAGTCATGCACAGTAGAGACTGCTGGAACGATGCAGTCATGAGCAGTAGAGACTGCCGGAACAATGCAGTCATGCGCAGTAGAGAGTGCTGGAACAATGCAGTCATGCGCAGTAGAGACTGCTGGAATGATGCAGTCATGCGCAGTAGAGACTGCTGGAATGATGCAGTCATGCTCAGTAGAGACTGCTGGAATGATGCAGTCATGCTCAGTAGAGACTGCTGGAATGATGCAGTCATGCGCAGTAGAGACTGCTGGAACGATGCAGTCATGCACAGTAGAGACTGCTGGAATGATGCAGTCATGCACAGTAGAGACTGTTGGAACGATGCAGTCATGCGCAGTAGAGACTGTTGGAACGATGTAGTCAGGCGCAGTAGAGACTGTTGGAACGATGTAGTCAGGCGCAGTAGAGACTGCCGGAATTATGCACTCAGGCGCAGTAGAGACTGTTGGAACGGTTCAGTCATGCGCAGTAGAGACTGCCTGAACGATGCAGTCATGCACAGTAGAGACATCTGGAACGATGCAGTCATGCGCAGTAGAGGCTGCTGGAACCATGCAGTCACGCGCAGTAGAGAGTGCCGGAACAATGCAGTCATACGCAGTAGAGGCTGCCGGAACGATGCAGTCAACTTTGAGCTGTAATAACTTTAGAATAAAACACATTTCAGCAGTGGGAGTACCTTGTTTTACTCAGGGAGATAAACCCTAAAACATATTTTTTTTTATTATTACTATCCCTTTAAGAAAGTAGCCACCATATTCCTAATTTTTGGGTGGCGATTATTTATAATTCCGCTTTAAAGGGATAGTACTACTTAATTTTTTTTTTTTATGATTTGTATAAAATTGTTTTGTGCAAAGGTTCCATCCCATCAGTTCACTAGGTTTTCTATTATAGTTAAAGTTTCCCCTTACCGCCCCTTTTTCTTATGTCCCAACTCAACCTGATGGATATGTATTCTGGTCGCTTGACCCGACGGATTGAAGAGAGGGTCAAAAATGGCAAGTGAGAAGACTGAAACCCTTCCCACTTCAGAGGGCGTCCTTACAGGAAATCTCATTCACTGTACCTTCTGCTCCCATCTAGGCTGACGGCAATATATCAAGCCGCGTGTGCAGAAAATGTCCTGGATCATGCAGCATTTAGGAATAAGACGGAGACCGTGCATCTGCTAAGGATAAACAAATATGGCTGACTATCATACCTCCCAAGTGTCCCTCTTTAGGAGGGACAGTCCCTCTTTTAGACCAATCTCTCTGTCCCTCTTTCCCACCCTGATGTCCCTCTTTTTAGGAGATCAGACTGTGTGGTGTGTATATAAGTATATCACCCTGGTGTCCCTGTGTTTAGGAGATCAGACTGTGTGGTGTGTATAGAAGTGTATCACCCTGATGTCCCTCTTTTTAGGAGATCAGACTGTGTGGTGTGTATATAAGTGTTTCACCCTGGTGTCCCTGTGTTTAAGAGATCAGACTGTGTGGTGTGTATATAAGTGTATCACCCTGGTGTCCCTGTGTTTAGGAGACCAGACTGTGTGGTGTGTATAGAAGTGTATCACCCTGGTGTACCTGTGTTTAGGAGATCAGACTGTGTGGTGTGTATATAAGTGTATCACCCTGGTGTCCCTGTGTTTAGGAGATCAGATTGTGTGGTGTGTATATAAGTGTATCACCCTGGTGTCCCTGTGTTTAGGAGATCAGACTGTGTGGTGTGTATATAAGTGTATCACTCTGGTGTCCCTGTGTTTAGGAGATCAGACTGTGTGATGTGTATATAAGTGTATCACCCTGGTGTCCCTGTGTTTAGGAGATCAGACTGTGTGGTGTGTATATAAGTGTTTCACCCTGGTGTCCCTGTGTTTAAGAGATCAGACTGTGTGGTGTGTATATAAGTGTATCACCCTGGTGTCCCTGTGTTTAGGAGATCAGATTGTGTGGTGTGTATATAAGTGTATCACCCTGGTGTCCCTGTGTTTAGGAGATCAGACTGTGTGGTGTGTATATAAGTGTATCACTCTGGTGTCCCTGTGTTTAGGAGATCAGACTGTGTGATGTGTATATAAGTGTATCACCCTGGTGTCCCTGTGTTTAGGAGATCAGATTGTGTGGTGTGTATATAAGTGTATCACCCTGGTGTCCCTGTGTTTAGGAGATCAGACTGTGTGGTGTGTATATAAGTGTATCACCCTGGTGTCCCTGTGTGTAGGAGATCACACTGTGTGGTATGTATATAAGTGTATCACCCTGGTGTCCCTGTGTTTAGGAGATCAGACTGTGTGGTGTATATAGAAGTGTATCACCCTGGTGTCCCTGTGTTTAGGAGATCAGACTGTGTGGTGTGTATAGAAGTGTATCACCCTGGTGTCCCTGTGTTTAGGAGATCAGACTGTGTGATGTTATATAAGTGTATCACCCTGGTGTCCCTGTGTTTAGGAGATCAGACTGTGTGGTGTGTGTATATGTGTATCACCCTGGTGTCCCTGTGTTTAGGAGATCAGACTGTGTGATGTGTATATAAGTGTATCACCCTGGTGTCCCTGTGTGTAGGAGATCAGACTGTGTGGTGTGTATAGAAGTGTATCACCCTGGTGTCCCTGTGTTTAGGAGATCAGATTGTGTGGTGTGTATATAAATGTATCATATTGCTCTACAGCAATAAAACTCACATTATTGTTTGTTTAAACTTCAGTATAGGTGTTTATAAATTAGTCTGTGTAAAAAAAAACACATTGGTCTTGCTATAAGTCATTTATTAGGTTACGCAAGATGGTGTCAATAGGTCATGAAATAGTCTAAATATTCTCGGTAATGCCCCACCCACCAGCCACGCTCCCAGCAATACCTCCTAAAACTCAAGTGTCCCTCTTTGGCAATTTGAAATGTTGGGAGGTATGGACTATTTTCACTATGGAGGTAAAAGAAAAGTTCATTTTGGGCTTGATTTTTTTTTTTTGGGGGGGGGGCGTTTTTTTAAATAACTATAACCACGGTACTCCTCATTCACAATACCTACTTTTTAGGCTTCAACAGTTCTTAACATCACTATCACTTTAACAGGGAACTATGACCTGTATTTATGTTGCTTTTATTGCAATGCTTCTTTGCATTGAACATGTAATTATTATTTTTTTTTTTAAATATAATTTGTTATTCTTCAAGAGATCAGCTTTTACATTTAATGTGATGAAGACGTCACTTCAGGACAGGCTGCGAGTCAACTCTGCCCGCGCCCTATCAAGCTTCGTCTGTTCCCGTTCCCAGGTAGCACCTCGTCCCGACCTCCTCCAATGACGGAGGATTTCTCCATATGAGCTGGAGAGGTCTCTAGCCAATGAGACTGCTCCAACCTACATGGAGGAAGCCTCTGTCATCGTACGAGGTTGGAACGAGGCGCTATGTGGGGAGGGAACAGACGAAGCTTGACAGGCTGCGGGCAGAGTTGACCCGCAGCCTGTCTTGAAGTGACGTCACTGCATTAAATTTAAATGCAAATAGCTCAGAGAATAACAAATTGTTTAAAAAAAAAAAAAAAAGATTGCATGTTCAATGCAAAGGAGCACTGAAATAAAACAACATTAACTCTTTCTGTGCCAGAGCAATGCATTGCGTACCCCTCTGGCACTGAAAGGGTTAATACAGGTGATAGTTCCCTTTTAACATACCTCCCAACATTTCAAATTGCCAAAGAGGGACACTTGCGTTTTAGAGGGTGTTTCTGAGGGTGTGGCTGGTGGGCGGGGCATTACCAGGAATTTTTAAGCTATTTCATGACCTATTGTCACCTCCTAGTATTACCTAATAAATGATTTATAACAAGACCAAAGTATTTTATTTACACAGACTAAGTTATAAACACATATACTGACATTTAAACAAACAATAATGTGAGTTTTAGTGCTGTAGAGCAATATGATACACTTATATACACAACACAAAATCTGATCTCCTAAAAAGAGGGACATCAGGGTGGGAAAGAGGGACAGAGGGATTTAGGTCTAAAAGAGGGACTGTCCCTCCTAAAGAGGGACACTTGGGAGGTATGTTTTAATCAAGCTTTGTTTACCATTTCTCTCCTATTCTCCGATAAGAAACTATAACTTCCATTTTGGGGTGATGTGAGTTGTAGTTTCCAAAGACTGGAGAGCCATAGGTTGCCTAGCCTTTTACCAGGTAGTCCTGAAAGAGTAAAAACACTCTCTAGTTACATCAGTATTCGTTGCTTGTTGACTTTCCAGGACGCGCTCCAACAGAGAGAGAGAGGGATCAGGGAAAGGCAAACTTCCTGCTGCTGTATTTGGCTTTGATGCTGTCCTGCACAAGAGAATCACTGAGTCATACGGATGGGGGAAGACGGAGCCAGGGTTCCATTCTCTACAAGGGGATTTAAAGGGATAGTAATGTCAGACAAAAAGTATTCACTATATGATATATACAATTAAAAGAGAGTACTTGCACTTATTTGTATCTCTCAAACCATTATGGCTTGAGAGATGTAGGAAAATAAAGTTCTCTGGTCCCTCCCCTTTCTGCTTGATGAGTTCAGAAGCAGATTCTGGTCGCTTGACCAGATGTGGCTCTTCAGCAGCACCAATATAACAATATCTAAAGATAAATACTTAATTTGGAACGGTCTACAAAGTGTGCCTGGCCTGCAAGCACACTTTGTAGACTGTTCCAATTAAATATTTATTCCTAAATAGCGTGATTTCAGCTCTGCTGAAGAGCCTCTGTCTGGTGAAATGACTGGAATCTGCAGCTGTCAGCTAGATGGCAGACTTGAGTAAAACAGCCAGGAAAAGGTATCTTTAGCAAGTTATAGCTCTCAAACCATAAAGGTTTGAGAGATAAGACTTACATTGATGTAAATCTTTTTTAATGCCTACAGTATTAAATCAACTTAAAATTAAGCATTACTATCCCTTTAAATCTCTGTGTCAGCTTTTGTGAGCTTGAGAACATAAACTAGATATTATAGCAATATATAGACTGGTAAATAAGTATATAAACTGGACATTACAACAATGTATGAACTGGCTGAACATTACATTAACCCCTTAACGACCGCCTGATCCGGCAAGTGAGCGGCTGTTAAGGACCACAGAACTTTTTTTTTTTCCGAATTGGATTCTGGGATGGCAGAGTGGTGTACAGCTGCTCTGCCATCCCAGAATTCTATGGCATGTCAGAACCGTCACTGGTCCTTCAGTGCTTGGCTCGTCATGTGTCCTTAAGAGGTTAATATATAACTTGATAAACAAACTGGCTTATTCAGTACATAAACTGGATATTACACCTATATATAAATTGGTAAATAATCTGGCGGTGATAATTCTAGATCCCCTTAACCCCTTGACGACTGGCCGTGCAGGCACAAGGTGGTCACTAAAGCACCACGGAGCATTTTTTTTTTATTTGCCGATCCGACTCAGGGCTCCCTGAACAGTGTGCAGCAGCGCAGGGAGCCCCGAAATCCATGACGGTCCTGGTACGTCATGGGTCGTTCAGTCACTTTTACCCATGACGTACCAGGACTGTCAGGGGTCGTTAAGGGATTAATGCCCTTGGTTGTAGAGACACATTGTTGACATCAGTAGCATCTAAGCCAGTGTTTCTCAACTCCTGTCCTCAGGACCCACTACCAGGCCAGGATTTGATGATTTCCTTGTTAGAGCACAGGTGAGTTAATCAATGTGAATGAGCCTCTGATCACATGATTTCCTTGTTAGAGCGCAGGTGAGTTAATCAATGTGAATGAGCCTCTGATCACATGATTTGTTTGTTAGAGCACAGGTGAGTTAATCAATTTGAATGAGCCTCTGATCACATGATTTCCTTGTTAGAGCGCAGGTGAGTTAATCAGTGTGAATGAGCCTCTGATCACATGATTTCCTTGTTAGAGCACAGGTGAGTTAATCAATGTGAATGAGCCTCTGATCACATGATTTCCTTGTTAGAGCGCAGGTGAGTTAATCAATGTGAATGAGCCTCTGATCACATAATTTCCTTGTTAGAACACAGGTGAGTTAATCAATGTGAATGAGCCTCTGATCACATGATTTCCTTGTTAGAGCGCAGGTGAGTTAATCAATGTGAATGAGCCTCTGATCACATAATTTCCTTGTTAGAGCACAGGTGAGTTAATCAATGTGAATGAGCCTCTGATCACATAATTTCCTTGTTAGAGCGCAGGCGAGTTAATCAATGTGAATGAGCCTCTGATCACATAATTTCCTTGTTAGAGCGCAGGTGAGTTAATCAGTGTGAATGAGCCTCTGATCACATGATTTCGTTGTTAGTGCACAGGTGAGTTAATCAATGTGAATGAGCCTCTGATCACCACACCTGTACTCTAGCAGAGAAATCCCTAAGTCCTGGCCTGTTAGTGAGTCCTGACGACAGGAGTTGAGAAACACTGATGTAAGCAGTTGATGCAATAACTGAGCCAAAGTTCTGGGGAACTGAAGTTGGGAACATCAGCCATGGTGTATGTGCATCTGAGACACTACTCCTGCCTTCTTCCATTAATCACCAGAATTCACTGTCAACAAACGCTCTGTTTACAAATAAATATATTCCAAAATTAATTCAACAGCACAACAGTTCCCTCTAATATTAGCGCAAAGATAAACTGTGTAAGACTTTGTTTTCCCCTTCAGTCCGCTGTGCGTGCTTATCTGAGGCTGTAGAAATGACTGGTGCAACGTTATAGGGCACTTCGTGGTGGGAGATTCCTTGGAACTGACAGAGTAAATCCTTTTTTTACTATGGATATTTATGACTTGATCTAAAATACACAACTAAACAAAACAAAGAATATGGAAAATTGCTTCATTTTTGTGAATTCCTTTTAGTTTGTTGGCTGGGATAGAAAAACATAATAATGGGGTTTTCATTGGAATACAGTGAGAAAGTCTTTCAGGGAGAGGATTTTGCGATCAAAATAAAAATATTTGTGTGTAAAATTAACCCTTTGAGTGCCAGAGGGGCACGCAACGCATTGCTTTGCAATGCGGTGCGTGCCTCTCTGGCATTCAAAGGGTTAACCTTTTTTTTTTTTGCGGCTTACGCGAAATGCAAAAGATGGGGAGAAATAACAGTTCCCGGTTTACTTTTAAAAGGTTACACGCAAAACAGCGTGTGACCACGTAACGTATTAGCCATGTCGCTGCATGACAGCGTGAGATTCTCATGTCGCAAACTGGAATTGGCTTATTCACTCTGTGCTGTCAGCGCTGCATTGCATATTTGACATTGCTGTTATCCACAAATTCAGTATTTTGCCCACTCATTTATTCAAATTCCTCTATAGATGGTATAGTACACCTGCTCTGCTATCCAAGATATAGTATATCTGAGCGCTGCGCCGGACTGGGGTCGACAGGAGTTGTAGTCAGCTCACACACATCTATCTCTATACCATACCTCCCAACATTTCAAATTACCAAAGAGGGACACTTTTGTTTTAGGGGGTGTTGCTGGGGGCGTGGATGGTGGGTGGGACGTTACAGAGAAGTTTTAGGCTATTTCATAACCTATTGATACCTCCTTGTGTAACCCAATAAATGACTTATAACAAGATCTAAGTATTTTATTTACACAGAATAATTTATAAACACATATACTGACATTTAAACAAACAATAATGTGAATTTTATTGCTGTAGAGCAATGTGATACATTATATACACACCATGCAATCTGATCTCCTAAAAAGATGGTCATCAGGGTGGGAAAGAGGGACAGAGGGATTTGGGTCCAAAAGAGGGACTGTCCCTCCTAAAGAGGGACACTTGGGAGGTACGGACCCCTAATATCTCCTAAAGGGGGTCATTTGGGAGGTATGGACCCCTAATATCTCCTAAAGAGGGACACTTGGGAGTTACGAACCCCTAATATCTCCTAAAGAGGGACACTTGGGAGTTACGAACCCCTAATATCTCCTAAAGAGGGACACTTGGGTGGTATGGACCCCTAATATCTCTTAAAGAGGGCACTTGGGGGGTAGTGACCCCTAATATCTCCTAAAGAGGGACACTTGGGAGATATGGACCCCTAATATCTCCTAAAGAAGGACACTTGGGAGGTACAGACCCCTAATATCTCCTAAAGAGGGACACTTGGGAGGTACAGACCCCTAATATCTCCTAAAGAGGGACACTTGGGAAGTATGGACCCCTAATATCTCCTAAAGAGGGACACTAGGGAGGTATGGACCCCTTATATCTCCTAAAGAGGGACACTAGGGAGGTACGGATCCCTAATATCTCCTAAAGAGGGACACTTGGGAGGTATGGACCCCTAATATCTCCCAAAGAGGGGCGCTAAGAAGCAGGAGATATTAGTGTCCAGCTGTTGTGTAGGCAGGCAGGTAACATAAGCAGGCAGCCAGCGTTAGTGCCTTATTGCCACTGCAAGGGAGAGTCATCTTTGTTCCTGTGCAAAATATTAAAAAAATGAGGGATTTGTTTGAATAATTTTTAGAGTGACACATCACACAGTCTGACAGCTCTGTATGTGTAGGCAGGCAGGGTGCCTTATTGCTACCGCAAGGGAGAGTAATTTTTTTAAAGCATTTTAAATTTGACGAATAATTTGTACTGTCGTCGAATTTCATCCGAGTTGAACAGGTCTGATTCGAAATGCGGAGTCGCCGAATAAAAAAAAAAAAATGTCCGAAATCGAATTTTACCAAAATTTTTTCTCATGCACAAGTCTACCCCCATCTATCTGATCTACAGACTCCTCACACACACACACAGGACTATCACTACACCCCCATCTTTCCACTACTCCTGTACAGACTCCTCACTCATACTAACTTGCATCCCAGTATAACCTCCCAACTGTGCACCTCACACTACCTTTCCTGTACAGAATTCTCATTCATACTACATTGTTTCCCAGCACCTCCTTCCATCTGTGAACCTCGCACTACTATTCCTGTACAACTGCCTCACAGTACTATCATCAGTGCGGGCTAAAGTGCCATGAGTAGAGTTACCACACGTCCCGGAATGCCCGGGACTGTCCCTTATTGGGGGTCTGTGTCCCGTGTCCCGGGTCACCCCCACCGGGACAACAAAGAGCCAGCCAATGAAGACCATATAGCAAATACATTTCATTGGCTGGCTGGCTGAACTGGTGCTTTGGAGACAGCTGGGATGGTGCAGGTATGCTGGCACTTCAAGTGAGACCCTCGTCTGAGGCTCCCGCCGGCGCTGACCATCTTTCTGAGGCTGTTCCCACTGGGAACTCTTACTCTGTGTCGCCTCAGAAAGATGGTCCACGCCGGAGGGAGCCTCAGCCGTGGGTCTAGGGTGACCACATGTCCTGGAATGGCAGAATGGAAATGTGGTCACCCTAGCCATGAGGGCAGTCATCAATGTGGGTTGAAGCACATACTATCATCAGTGGGGGCTGAAGCACCGCAAGGGAAGTCACCAATGTGGGCTGAAGCTCAGTCAGTGCCGTTTTAGGAAGCGCCATGAGAATCTTGTGCTTTCATGCACTGCGAGATTCTCATGTCGCCATTTTAACCATGGCGACATGGTTAATGAGTCGTGTGGCCACACAGCGTTTTCTCTGCGACATTTTATAATACTTTATTATTACTATCCCCCATATTGTAGATATTAGCAAAATAATTTAATAGCCCCCAGGTTCATCTCTCAAACCTTTATGGCAAAGTTCCCCCCTCCCTCCCCCTTCCCTGAAGTCAGCGTTGTACTGACTGCAGGGGAAGTCTGTCGTACGACAGGCTTGCGGCTCTGCAGCTGAGCTGAGATTGCGTTAGTAAAAAAAGAATTATTTCACTGAAACGGTCTTCTACGTGTGATTGGTTTGTGCTTGGTTTGCAAGCCCATGTAGAAGACCGTATCAGTGAAATAATTCTTTGTCACTAACGCGATCGCGGCTCTGCTGCAGAGCCACCTGATGAAAGTCAGACTGGATATCCCTGCAGTCAGTACAACGCTGACTTCAGGGAAGGGGGAGGGAGGGGGAACTTTGACTTCGGTTATCTCTCAAACCATAAAGGTTTGAGAGATGAACCTGGGGGCTATTAAATTATTTTGCAAATACCTACAATATGGGAGATAGTAATAATAAAGTATTACTATTCCTTTAAAAGGATACCACAATTCCCAGTGATTTCAATGAGGATTTTAATCTCTGGAGTGCAGAGAATTGTCCAACGCAAATTTTATATCAATGAGAATTCGGGGGATGTTTATTGATTTGCTCCAGAATTGTTCAGCATTTGCTTTCTCCATAAGCCCATTTATAATCACTTTTACTGAGAACAACTTCCTAGAAATGTCTAAGACATTCTGCTTTAAGTATGAAATACATTCGCATTGCCATGTATCTAGTTTAAATGGAAAATGTTATGATGTCACTGATACTCAAGTGGCTTGTTATGTTACAAAAGACCTGACACTTGGGCCCATCTAATGCATCAGCGCAGTTGTTCTCAGGCTGTGTTCAGTATAACCGCTGGGTTCCCTGAAGATGTACAAGGAGTTCTGCTGAACTATTCTGTGTACTGGTAATGGTTATTTGGAATGGTATCCTAATACTGTGGTCATGTGACCAACAGAAAATAGAATCATGATATATTAGATATTGATACTACATTAAAAAATCCTGTTATCTGCATTAACAAATCCTGTCATCATATGCTAATTTACGCTAATTACAATATCCATGTGGTAATAGTGATGTTTCATTTGCTAATGAAGCCTTTTCAGTAATGCGTCATATGTAAATTAAGAAGAAAAGAATAGCTCACAGCGCTAACTTACCGTAATACCACTGGTGTAACAGTAGGGGTCGCACCTGTGACCGGGCCTGTCACCCGCAAGAACCAAGCTGAGGTCTGTGCCTTCTTTAGCACAGAAGTCTAGCAGCTGGGCTCCCTCTTCGGCACCTAGTAATGCAGAGCGATGGGAGATGACATCATCCTCTGGCGCTCTGCATTACTGAAGAGAAGACCGCGCGGGAGCACCAGCTTCCGAGGTCTGTGCAGAAGTAGGCACAGACCTCTCCTGCCATGCGCCTGGACCACCAGGGAGACAGGAGATGGACACTGGGGGGGGGGTCAATGTGGAGGCAATATGGGGGCAATGTGGATATTGGGGGCAATGTGGAAGCAATGTGGATATTGGGGGCAATGTGGCGGCAATGTGAATATTGGGGGCAATGTGGAGGCAGTGCGGATATTGGGGGCAATGTGGAGGTGGCCAATGGGAGGGGCAATGTGGAGATGGTCAGTGGGGGGGTCAATGTGGTCGGGTGAGGGGTCCATGGCAGTTATTGCGCCAGGGCCCAGTGGCTTCTAGTTATGCCTCTACATAATACATACATATAATTAATCAAGTATAAATAAGAATAATGTCGTGAATGTATAGATGTCAGCAGAGAATGAAATGGTTCCCCAGGCCTCCAAGTATTAGGCTGAAACCTAAAATGCAAACGCAAAAACACAAAAAAACCCCACAAAAAAAACAAGCAAATGTGGGCCCTGTAGCGGGCATATATAATACTACCGTGTTAATAAATATGAGAATTTTATTCAAAATGTGGCCAAACCTTGTTAACCTTGCCAGCCCAGTCAAGGTACCTCAATATAATGGCAAGTATAATAGACCTGTAAAGCCCTATCTAAATTAAACACAGTCTCTGCAGAGATGTTGTAATAAATGCATTGGAGGAGGGGGGGACCCTTTAAATATAGTGTTTTTGATGTTTTAAAGGGATAGTAATACTTCATTTTAACTTTATTTTATTTTGTAGGCATTAAAAAAAACATGAAGAATGATATAAGTCTTATCTCTGAAACCTTTATGGTTTAAGAGATATTCACAAACAAAGTATCCCCCCCCCGCCCCTTTTACTGATGTAACACTGCTCAGCCAGATCAGAAGGGAGGTTCCCAGGTAGACTGCAGAGAGGGACAATCTTCAATTAAGATAATGGAAAAAGCTGAAAAACTTATCAAGGGGGGAAGGGCTTTCATTGTTTTCATACAAAGAAAATTGTCCCCTTCTGTTATCTGTACTGTCATACAACCAGACTCACATCTGAGAAGAGATGGCTTACACTAGGTAAAAGGGGCGGGGAGGGGAACTTTGCTTGTGAATATCTCATAAACCATAAAGGTTTGAGAGATAAGACTTATATCATTCTTCATGTTTTTTTAATGCCTACAAAATAAAATAAAGTTAAAACGAAGTGTTACTATCCCTTTAAATATAGTATTTAATATAGTATAGCCACCAATGCAGGACAGTGATGCATTGTAGTTTTTATACATTGTATCACTACCTCTGCTTTCCTGACAGAAAGCTCTCTTCAAACAGGTCAACTGAGCTCCCTGTCGGGGATATAAAAATATATAAATAAAAAAATAAAAAGAATAGGTAAGCTGATTTTACGTAGCATGCACTTGCAAAATATGTAATGTCAAAGTAAAAGGTTACTATCCCTTTAAAAGCCACATTTAAATCAGTGGGAATTTTTATTTTTCATTTATGACAAATAGTTTGCTCCAGAATAACTCCAGTCTCTTGGTACATCAATGTCACAGCCAACTAGGGTTAATGGTTACGTCAATCGGCAGGAATGGATTTACATCTCAGGCGCCCTAGGCAAGGCAGGGGCCCTTAGCTCCTCCCATGGTCACACCCCCATTCTATTCCTCACATGACCCCACACCCCCAGTCCCATCCACTATTTCCTAGCACAGACATCTCCTTGGCCTGTCAGAAGCAAAGCCAAAAAAAGGCTTTAACCCCTTGGTTATAGCAATTGGGGATTTCTCTGCATCCACGGGGTTAAATAATAGCTTGTAAAGGGTTTATAAACTGGCGCAAGGACTTTGACATTGCTCCGGCCACACCTACAACTCAGCTGAGGCATCGTCCCTCAAAGTTTGGAAGTGTAGGTAGCTGCCTACTCCGCCTATTGGGAAATCCGGTCCTGTCAACCGGAACGGTAACGGGGGCTACACTTAAACCTTCAAGGTGAATTGCAATTGACCGAACGTGATGAATTTATATGACCCAACCACCTTCCACGAAGAAATACAAAACAAAACCTCAGTGAGGCAAGGTTCTTGGAATTTCTAATGAGATTTTTACTGTAAACCCTGGCAGGGGATCTGAATGTTTTCCAGCACCTTCCAGACACTAAGCAAAGACCTGGCACATGAATGACTCTTGGGAGGAACGGAAAGGTGCAGAGGTGGTTATATGAACTTCCTAGCAGTGACTATAATGTGTTTGTATGGGACCGAAACCAGACAGATGAGGATCAACAGATAGAGAGAGAGAGAGAGAGAGGAAGGGAGGGACAGTGACTAATTCTACTCTGAGGCTGAAGTGTGTTCTACAAGTGCAATGCATTATGGGTCGAAGCCATATGTGATAAGATCAAGGTTCTCCAGATTTCGTTAAAGGGGAACTGACAGCGTCTGATAATATCCCCTCCTTATCTTATTATGACCATAAAATCCTAATAGTCCCTGTAAATTTTGCTCTTGTGCCTTAGTTCAAGAGATGACATCTTCATGAGTCCTGGATGTCATATACATGGAGATAAACATGACAGATGCAGGGCTGGGATGCTATACATGCTATACATGGACATTTTAACTCATTAATGACCAGAGGGGTGCAGTACACACTCTGCCGCTATCTTTTTTGAAACAAACTACTATTAACTGTCACGTCCATCTCCATGGACAGGACATCTCTAGAATTAAGGCACAAGGAAAAATTCATAAGGGTCATTAGAATTTTCTGGACATAGTAAGTAAAGTGGGGGTTATTAGAAGGAGGTGTTAATTCTCTTTTAATGTTATACTTCTTCCGGGGTACTGGCAAATGCATAGAATAGAGGCTGAGGGGACAACCTCAGCCCTACACCGGCTCCCGTTAGCATACAGAGTAAAATTCAAAACTCTGGTGCTCACTTATAGAGCCCTCACTAACACCGCACCCCCCTATATTTCATCTCTCATTTCCAAATATACTCCCGCCCGCCATCTTCGCTCTGCATATGACCTTCTGCTCTCCACAGCTCTTATCACATCCTCCCACTCCCCCTACAGGACTTCTCCCGTGCTGCACCTGAGCTCTGGAATTCCCTCCCCCGCCCCATCAGACTCTCCCCCAGCCTTCAAATCTTCAGACGCTCCCTGAAGACTCATCTCTTCAGGGAGGCCTATCAACTGCCTCCATAAACATTATCACCAAGAATCACCCCTTGCACGTACTGCACTCAACAGCACTTCTCACTCCCACCCACTGACTGGCAGTTCATGTGGCAGGAGGCACTTAAACGCAATAGCACTTACTCCTTCTGTATCAAACCTACCTTCCTCTAGACTGTAAGCTCTCACCAGCAGGGGGCCCTCTGATCCTCCTGTTCTCCACATCTGATTGTACTATTTAATACCTCTGTATGTCTATTCCCAATTGTACAGCGCTGCGGAATTAGTTGGCGCTATATAAATAAAGAATAATAATAAAATAATAATAATTATTGTATTCCGAGTGCAAACCTTTCCATATGGCAACAAAATAATTACAAGGGGAACTGTAACCTAGAAATACTGTAAGTGGCTCTTAATTTGTTTACAAAACAGACTTATATACGTAGGTAGGTGTCCTTGAAACAACAGCCAGTTATTTCTGTTTGTATTTGCATTCGGTGGCGTACTAATAGTGATCGCAGAGGTTGCCCCAGGCCCGTCACTCCAGGGTCCCGGCCTCCCCCCAGCCTGGCACCACAGACATCAATTAGCTGCGTTCGGCACTCTTGTAATGCAGAGCGCTGGGAGATGACATCATATGATATTGATGAGGCAGTGGCCCACCAGCCCAGACCTGTGACAAGCCCAGGGGGCAATTGCCCTTCTGCCCCCCAGGCCAGCCCTCCCCTGGACGTGACCTAGAGGCAGAATTCACTAGGGATCTCTATATATACAGAAACTACAGATACAACGCAAGATATACATCAATCGATATACTTGACTGCTGTGTGACGGACATCTCCCTCGATAAATCAACGAGGATATCTATCAGTGTGTTGATAAAATTTCATAAATTATTGGAATAAAAAGTTATTTAATAGTGACTGTGAGATGTCCGTATGTATCGTCTTAATAAAGAAATATTAATAACTAGTCATAATGTACAAATGTAACCTTTTTTCAGATTGAGAAATGTACAAAGAGGTGTATCAACTTTTTTGTAATTGTTATTGAGGAAATGTGTCACGTAGACCAAGAAATGTGTAGAACTAGCCATTGTTTTTATATATTTGTGCATGGCTTTAATTTTTTAATATTGAAACTGGTTATTGGTCATAGATTTAGACTGTGATTGTCAGTCCTGTCTCATATGGAATCTTTGTTTGGTCTCACCTCTGTCCTGCTATAATCTGCCATAGTATTTTAAAGAGCCTAATAAAGCTTCGTATGTTTTAATTATTCTCTGGAAGTGCCATTCGTTCCTTTACCTTCATGTATGAGTTCGGAAGAGAGACCCGACTGAGAAGTGAGCACCCTGATGAAATCTGAGCGGTGAGTCTCTTAACAGGATTTTGCCACATTGTTGCTGTTGCATTCCATAACTTATATAAACGTTGTAGCACCTACTCCTTTGTGTTTCAAATTGGTCATACTCATAAATCACAACTGGAGGCAGTGGCGTAACTATAGGGGTCACAGGGGTTGAACTTGTGATCGGGCCTGTGCACTCAAGTGGCCCGGCCTCCCCCTGTGACCCCTCCACCTGGGGCCCGCAATCTCCCACCAGCGCTCTAGTAATGCAGAGTGCTTGGAGATGACATCATCTCCCAGCGCTTTACATTACTAAGAGGGCCGCGCGGGAGCTCCAGGTAGGAGATGGGGGCATTGCGGAGGGGGCCCGTGGCACTTCTTGTACCAGGGCCCGGAGACTTCTAGTTACACCTCTGACTGGAGGTGATCGAGTGGAGAATGGATTAATCCACTCCATACACAGTTATTCCGGTGACCATATCTGGAACGCAGGTTGTGCCTCTACATACCTGGGAACTCCCCTGTTTTGCCCCGGAGACTCTGGATTTCACAGTGAATTACCGGGCCTCCGGGGCAGTCTCTCAATCTGCGGGTGGGCAGAGTTTCAGTAGAAACTCTGCCCACTTGTTCTCCATCCCACCCTGGTTCCTCCCACTCCCCGCCCTCTTACCCTGGGTCAACATATATTCTGCCCTTTTTTTATCTTTTGTCCCGACCCCTCAAAACTAAGCCTCGCCCCATTTATGTCGCAAATTGCGTCATTTCCCTCCCCGATCGGAGCTGGCAGGGCTACCCTCTGGGTAGCCTTGCCTGTGAAGTTCCCAGGTATGTGCATCTATTGTGCTGTTAATCTTGTGTACTCTTACATTTATTACAATTATTTTTACACCTCTCCATTCTTGTTTCCGTCACTTGTTCTGAGGGTGAAATGTCGTTGAATATTACAGAAGGGAGCAACAGTTGTCATGGAAACCAACTGCATTATGGTATCCATCTGTGTGGAGGCAGAGATATCCTCCACATGTGATATCCAATCACCTCGCTCATATGTGGGGAAGGTGATATCCAATCACCTCGCTCATATGCGTGGAAGGTGATATCCAATCACCTCATTCATATGCGGGGAAGGTGATATCCAATCACCTCATTCATATGCGGGGAAGGTGATATCCAATCACCTTGCTTATATGCGGGGAAGGTGATATCCAATCACCTTGCTCATATGCGGGAATATGACGAATGTGTTTGGGAGCCCCCTATTGGCGGTTAGTGTATATTGTGGAACTGAACTATTGGAGCATCTGCTGTCTTTCATTTTTTTTCTGTATGTATCAACTTGTTACTAACAAGTCACCATTCGGTAGTATTGCGAATAAAACGGACTTGACTGTTTTTATTTTTGATACACTGAATCTTTTTTTGTGTCCGTGCTCTCTTTTTTTGTTTCTTGAGATCTGTTTGTTACAGACGTCTCTAAAGGTCGCTGTTGCGTTTTCTGGGAATTCACTTTTGATCTGTCTCGTGAGTCATTTATTTTACTTTTCTGTTACTGTTTTTTTAAACCCTTTTAGTTCCAGCAAGGCAATCTGATGGATACATCTCTGGCACTCAAAGGGTTAATCGGAAAACCAAAACGACCTAACCCTTTGACTCCTGGCTACCAATTATTTGGCTCTTCAATCGTGTAGCCCTTCCACTTACAGCAACAGGTTTTGCTGGACTCTTGGTGATTGATTTTATAAGAACATAGAAGGATTAAGGCTCCATAGGGCCCTAGGTAAGGTACCGATTTGGGGCCCCAGAACGCTTCATCCGGTGCTTCTGACACAGAGCACTGCTAGCAGGTACCGGCATTGTGTCTTTAGTGGAAGTGGGAGCAACTGGATGGTGCTGGTCTCTTCAACAAAAAAGGCATCTGACACAAGATGTTAGCAACAGCAACAGCAGGGCCTCTCTCTGTGACCCCTCACTCTGTGGCCCGTCATATTGCCTGGACCCTAGGTAAGGTACCAATTTGGGGCCTCAGCAATGGCGTAACTATTGGGGTCACAGGGGTCGCAACTGCGACCGTGCCCGTGCACTACAGGGTCCCGGCTTCCCCCCCGATGACCCCTTCCGGCGCCTGCAATCTCCCGCCAGTGCTCTAGTAATGCAGAGCGCTGGGAGATGACATCATCTCTCAGCGCTTTGCATTACTAAGAGGACCGCGCGGGAGCTCCAGGTAGGAAGTAGGAGATGGGGGCATTGTGGAGATTGAGGTGCATTGTGGAGGGGGTCAATGTGATGGTGGGAGGGCCGTGGCACTTTTTGTACCAGGGCCCAGAGGCTTCTAGTTACGCCTCTGGGCCCCAGAACTCTGACACAAGATGTTAGCAACAGCAACAGTAGGGCCTCTCTCTGTGACCCCTCACTCTGTGGCCCCTCATATTGCCTGGACCCTAGGCAGTAACCTAGGTTGCTATAATGGATAATCCAGCTCTAAAGAAGAACCAGAGCAATTCTGGGGTGAAACACACTGCACCAAACTGTACAAAAAACTTTTAACCCTTTTTAAGCATTGAAGGCAAGATAGGATTATCTTATTGCTTAGTAAACTTTTCCATGGATAGAGTTTAAAGGGATAGTAATGTTTCATAACAAAAGCAGCTCTAATTAATCATCATAGTATTTGGACTTTGGAGAGTGTTATTTCAATTCTGTCAGAGTTGTACTTCAAGAGTAATTGAATGATAAAGTATCCCCCTCCCGCCCCTTTTACTGATGTAACACTGCTCAGCCAGATCAGAAGGGAGGTGCCCAGGTAGACTGCAGAGAGGGACAATCTTCAATTAAGATAAGGGAAAAACCTGAAAAACTTGTCAAGGGGGGCAGGGCTTTCATTGTTCTCATAGGAAGAAGATTGTCCCCTTCTGTTATCTGTCTGGTCTTACAACCAGATCCCCATCTGAGAAGAGATGGCTTACACTAGGTAAAAGGGGCGGGAGGGGGAAACTTTGCTTGTGAATATCTCTTAAACCATAAAGGTTTGAGAGATAAGACTTATATCGTTCTTCATGTTTTTTTAATGCCTACAAAATAAAATAAAGTTAAAACGAAGTATTACTATCCCTTTAAGTGAATGAAAATGCACTCACTGTTTTTCAGCTGGCGGGGGAATTCATTTTATTGCGCACGCCTCACTTCCTGGTCAGCAGGCTGCATTCTGCAGTGTTAGACAGCAGGAAGTGAGAAGTACAAAGGTAAATTGCTTCCCCCAGCCTGTTAAAAAAACAGCACACACTATAGCATAAATCTTAAATTATCAGTAAAGTTTTATTATGGTGAAAATATATATATTGCTGGGCTTTTCCATTAAAACAAGGGTATTTTCTTGACCGGCAGCTACTTCAATCAAAATTTGCAACAGCTGAAACTGTCACAAGAACTGGAGCTGTTCCGGTCACATTATCTGAAGAACCTCGGCCAGTGGCTCACCTCTCCCATAATATACAACAAAAACAGTATATTCACTCTGCTGGGGAGGATGCTTAGTCCCAATATTAATACAGTGTAAACTGTTATTTTTTCATATTAAACTATTAGTGATAGAGACACCTGGGGGATATGCACTAAGGAGTGATAAACAGGTGATAAACTGGAGATGACTTCTCCAGTCATTACAATTTCCAATTCCTATGTTATTCTATGAAGCCAATGCACTAACATGTCTCCATCTTAGGAGATCTTAGTGCATAGCCTTTATAGAATAATGTGATATCACTGGAGAAGTCATCACCTGTTTATCACTCCTTAGCGCATATCCCCCAAGTGTCTCTATCACTATTAGTTTAATATGAAAAAATAACAGTTTACACTGTAATAATATTGGGGCTAAGCATCCTCCCCAGCAGAGTGAATATACTGTTTTTGTTGTATAAGAAAGACTTACATTTACAATTATCCCCCAGGCTGTTCAATAGTCTAGGCCAGTGGACCGCTGCCTTATTCAGTATAGCACTTGCTGCTGTAACTGAAGTAAACAGAGCTTATGGAGTTACACTAGTGGGGTAGGTCCATTTTATTTGTAAGCTCTGTGTTATCACTATTGCAGCTCCATTTCACTTGTAACCTCTGTGTTATCACTATTGCGGCACCATTACAATTGTAAGCTCTATGGCATATCTCCCAACATTTCAAATTGCCAAAGAGGGACACTTGTGTTTTAGGGAGTGTTGCTGGGGGGTGTGGCTGGTGGGCGGGGCAGTATCAAGAATTTTTAAGCTATTTCATGGCCTATTGACACCTCCTTGTGTAACGTAATAAATGATTTATAACATGACCAAAGTATTTTATTTACGCAGACTAATTTATAAACACATACACTGATGTTTAAACAAACATAAATTTAAGTTTTATTGCTGTGCAGCAATGTGATACATTTATATACACACCACACAGTCTGATCTCCTAAAAAGAGGGACACCAGGGTGGGAAGGAGGGACAGAGGGATTTGGGTCTAAAAGAGGGACTGTCCCTCCTAAAGAGGGACACTTGGGAGGTATGCTATGGTATCACTAGTGTACCAACATTTCGATTATAAGCTGCATCTCTACATAAGATTAATGCCAGCCATACAATAAACAAAAGGGGATGAGTTGGGACATTGGGCTGGAACGGTGGCAGAAAGAGGCACGTGATTGTACCAGGCCAAAAGTTGCCAGCCCTCCCCTGAGGCCAATATTAGACATTCCACGCATTACTCAGATTGTTTATTTTTATTTAATTAAGGTACATTTAAGGTGATTTCATAAAGAAAACTATGTTGTTGTAGGAGGAAGATGACAATTGGTTTATTGTGAGATTAAGTAAACCTTTACCAGCTAAAGGTAGGATGCTGGCCAATGGCACGGGGGGGGGGGATTCTGACAGGAAACTGAGATTTACTGTTTGGCGTATGACTTCCTACAACCAGATAAATTCAATTACATGATGAGATCACCCTGAGAGGCACTGAAAAGTGCAGGCAGGTGTGATTTATAATCAGTGAAACCGGTGAACAAGGAGACATGGATTAATAACTCGGCGCATCAAAAACAAGTCAAGAGGCAGCCCCAGAGCATTATGGGAGATATGCCAACTAACGTTGTGCTTGCTTTCAGTAGGGGGTGGGGACTTTACTAAACTGATTATGAGAACAAAAAGTGAAGAAAACTATTTTCTAGTAGTATATCAATTTACTAAGCTTTTGGAATTTTTCCACTTTAGGAGGCTTGCCGCAAGGGGAGGGAAATTGGGAAAATGCATGGATGTCTTGGCGCATTCTTTTCCTACATGGATTATTACCTGTCACCTTGAATCTATCTTACATGTTTGAAAAAGTAATTCAAAACTGTCCGTATATCATGTTAACCAAAATCCAGTTTAGGAAATATTCACATTTTTATTTCTGGGAAAGTGAAAGTCTCCTAGTGCAACAAAATGCTTAAAGGGATAGTAATGTTTCATAATAAAAGCAGCTCCAATTAATCATCATAGTATTTGGACCTTGGAGAGTGTTATTTAACCCCTTAATGACAGGGTTGTTTTTTTCCATTATAGCAAATGACTTCCTGGACTTACCAGGTAAGTCATCTGTCACTAAGGGGTTAAATTCTGTCAGAGTTATAGTTCAAGAGTAATTCAATGACAAAGTATCCCCCTCCCTCCCTTTTACTGATGTAACACTGCTCAGCCAGATCAGAAGGGAGGTGCCCAGGTAGACTGCAGAGAGGGACAATCTTCAATTAAGATAAGGGAAAGACCTGAAAAACTTGTCAAGGGGGACAGGGCTTTCATTGTTCTCATAGGAAGAAGATTGTCCCCTTTTGTTATCTGTCTGGTCTATGGACTGGATTCCACATCTGAGAAGAGATGGCTTACACTAGGTAAAAGGGGCGGGAGGGGAAACTTTGCTTGTGAATATCTCTCAAACCATAAACATTTGAGAGATAAGACTTATATCGTTCTTTCTGTTTTTTTAATGCCTACAAAATAAAATAAAGATACAACGAAGTATTACTATCCCTTTAATTAGCATATGACATGTCACTGAAAACCTTTATTATCATATGAGATGAGATATCATTAAAAGGCTTCATTAGCATATGAAACATTACCGGTACAGCACAGGTACCAGTTAGCAAACATTAGCATCCGGAACCAAGTATGCCTATCTCCTGAACTGTGCATTTCCTGGGGGTTATACACTACATAGTGCTAAAGAGGTGATAAAGTAGAGATGACTTCTCCAGTGATATAACTTCTCCAATTCCTATGTTCTTCTATAGAACCAATACACTAAGATCTCCATATGTGGATAAATCTTAGTGTTTTGGCTCCGTAGTATAACATAGGAACTGGAGAAGTGATATCACTGGAGAAGTTATCTCCGCTTTATCACATCTTTATCACCTATTCTTGCATAACCCCCTGGTCTTTTGGATAAAATTGCATGTAGGCAGTTTTTAACGAAGATTTCAAATATGTAAACTTGTATCAAGTTGACACTTTAACAACGTACAGATGAATTCACTGTAAGATTGGTCCATTTCCCTGAGCTTTCTATAGAGGAGAGACTTGGGACTTGCTGGTATTAAAGGGATAGTAATACTTTGTTTTATCTTTATTTTATTTTGTAGGCATTAAAAAAACATGAAGAACGATATAAGTCTCATCTCTCAAACCTTTATGGTTTGAGAGATATTCACAAGCAAAGTTTCCCCTCCCGCCCCTTTTACCTAGTGTAAGCCATCTCTTCTCAGATGTGGAATGCAGTCCATAGACCAGACAGATAACAGAAGGGGACAATCTTCTTCCTATGAGAACAATGAAAGCCCTGCCCCCCTTGACAAGTTTTTCAGGTTTTTCCCTTATCTTTATTGAAGATTGTCCCTCTCTGCAGTCTACCTGGGCACCTCCCTTCTGCTCTGACTAAACAGTGTTACATCAGTAAAAGGGGCGGGAGGGGGATAATTTATCATTGAATTACTCTTGAACTACAACTCTGACAGTATTGAAATAACACTCTCCAAAGTCCAAATACTATGATGATTAATTAGAGCGGCTGTTATTATGAAATATTACTATCCCTTTAAGTGTCGAGACATCAGAATGTCATCTGCATAAGTGTCGAGTAGCCTGAGGGAATGAAGGGATAGCGCTAGCCAAGGAGACACCATAAGGAAGCTTCCCCATCGAGGAGGGAACACCAGGAATCTGAAATGCTTCAGGAATATACCCCGCTAGTTCTGCGGCTGCAGAACTGCCACACTCCTGAAGTCTGCTGTGACCCTCCCCAACAGGAGGCACCATCAGTCACCAACATCTTCTGAGGCAGACACGTGCACACATAGACACCAAGGTGGGCTTGAGCACCTGCCCTTTTTGTCCAAAGTGCCCTCGTGCCCTTTTAACAAAAAAAGAAATTTAATCAGTCCGATTTTATTGAGAAGTGCCCTTTTTTTCATTTGAGCCCCTGCCCCTCAAAATGTCTGTGCACATCCCTGTTCTGGGGTGCTTTTGGGCTGAGTCTCTAAGGCCGTTGCACCTGAAATTAGCTAATAGACCTCTTTCCAGTCCCACCAGACTGATGCTGCATTTCTACAGCCTCCACCAGCCATCTGCCAACATCGGCTTCTGCGGAGCAAGGCCTCCAAATCAAGTTGTGCACTCATGGATGGTTGTGCACTCAAGGCCGAAGCAGGACAGGACTCTGATTAATTCCCCAGGTACCATGCAGGTGGATCCCCAACTGTACCGCAAAGGTGGCAGGCACACACAGTGATATGGTAACAAACACCGCCAACACTCTGCTCAGTGCGGACTCCTCAACGTGCGACAACCCTTGAATATTGGAAAGATGACTGATCCAGGATTTTCTCTGACCCACGTCACATTCCTTCCCATCTCTGGTACAATCTCCCTCTTCAACCCAGACATGCTTTCCCTATTTTACGTCCTCGGCTACACTCCGGGGAATTACTCCCAGAACACATCCTCTCACTGGTGCTGTGCAATGTGAGGGAGTCCCCTTTCTCCCTCTGTGCATGCCAGACACCGGCTCCATGCACTGCTGCACATTGTCTTGCAACAGTGGAGGCTACTCGACACTTATGCTGGCGACATTCTGATGTCTCGACACTTAAAGGGATAGTAATACTTTATTATTACTATCCCCCATATTGTACTTATTTGTAAAATAAGTTAATAGCATACAGGTTCATCTCTCAGACCTTTATGGTTTGAGAGATAACCGAAAGCAAAGTTCCCCCTCCCTCCCCCTTCCCTGAAGTCAGCGTTGTGCTGACTGCAGGGATATCCAGTCTGACTTTCATCATGTGGCTCTGCAGCAGAACCGGGATCGCGTTAGTGACAAAGAATTATTTCTCAGAAACGGTCTTCTACATGTGCTTTCAAACCAAGCACAAACCAAGCACATGTAGAAGACTGTTTCAGTGAAATAATTCCTTGTCACTAACGGGATCTCGGCTCAGCTGCAGAGCTGCAAACCTGTCTTACAACAGACTTCCCCTGCAGTCAGCACAACGCTGACTTAAGGGAAAGGGGAGGGAACTTTGCCTTCATTTATCTCTCAAACCATAAAGGTCTGAGAGATGAACCTGGGGGCCATTAACTTATTTTACAAATATGTACAATATGGGGGATAGTAATAATAAAGTACTATCCCTTTAAGCCTGAAATATCAGAATGTCGCACTTTTCAATCAGGCCACATTCTTAATGCGCTGTTTTGTTGGTTGCCCAACAGTGGGTGACATTTCAAAAAGATACCCTGTAGGGTAGACCATGTGCACTTGGCTTCAACATTAGTAAAGTTACTTCCAAGTAACAGCTTGAAATGTGACTGATACTTACATGTGATGAGTCACTGTACAAAGCTGGGATTGTTTGGTGACAGAGGCCCTACATATACTGTGTGTGTTTGTATTACAAAATAGTCAGTATCTTGTTCTAAATCTACCCATCCTTCCGTAGATGCGCAGAAGGAACTCAGAGCTTGTTTTTGTACTCTCACTGCAAGGACAGAAGTAGGTTATGGAAACAAGGAATCCTTAAAGTAAAACAAATCTAAAATAAGTCTTGCAATTATATGAAAGCACATGTCATATCATTCACAGAACCTTTTAAAGGGATAGTAATACTTCATTTTATCTTTATTTTATTTTGTAGGCATTAAAATGCATGAAGAACGATATAAGTCTTATCTCTCAATCCTTTATGGTTTGAGAGATATTCACAAGCAAAGTTTCCTAGTGTAAGCCATCTCTTCTCAGATGTGGAATCCAGTCCATAGACCAGACAGATAACAGCAGGGGACAATCTTCTTCCTATGAGAACAATGAAAGCCCTGCCCCCCTTGACAAGTTTTTCAGCTTTTTCCCTTATCTTAATTGAAGATTGTCCCTCTCTGCAGTCTACCTGGGCACCTCCCTTCTGATCTGGCTGAGCAGTGTTACATCAGTAAAAGGGGCGGGAGGGAGATACTTTGTCATTGAATTACTCTGGAACTACAACTCTGACAGAATTGAAATAACACTCTCAGAAGTCCAAATACTCTGATGATTAATTAGAACTGCTTTTATTATGAAACATTACTATCCCTTTAAAGACTTTGGGGGGGGGGGCAATGTGTGTATAGAAAAATGTATATTTCATGAAAATGTGCAGACTTTAATCTCAAAAAGCAATACAAATTTTCAAAGTCAAAAACCTTTGTTAAATCCAATGTTAAAATTCTCACTTAAACAAAAGATCTATGTTTGAGAGAGAATTGTAATGTTGCCTTTAACAAAACGTTATTTTGCACTGGAATTTCATATGATATGCGACATTTACATTCTGACTATAGGAATTATAGAATGAAATTGAGTGGAATTTAATCAGTCAAAACCTATTTTGTGCATGCTAATGAAAGTCTGATCAATCAAAGTCTGTTCTGTGCATGTTCATGAAAGTTTTATCGATCAAAGTCTGTTCTGCACATGCTCGAATGATCAAGGTAAGTTCGGCATATGCTTCTGAAAGTTTGATAAAGAAAGTCTCTTCTATGAATGCTCATAAAAGTTTGATTAATAGCTGTTCTGCACATGTGAAGCTGATTAAAGCCTGTTCACCACATGCTCACGAAAGTCTGATCGATCAAAGTTCGATCTGCACATGATCAACTGATCAAAACCTATTCTGCAATGCTCGATTGATCAAAGCCTGGTCCGCACATGCTATCTTTCAAATTTTATTCTGCGTATGACTGAAAAAAAATATATAACAAAAAAAAAAAAAATTTCTACATAAAATGTTTTCTTTTTCTTACTTCAAGGGTCATATGCTAAGGAGAGCAATCCTGAAAATTACTGAACTGGAAAAGGTGCAGAGACGTGCAACAAAACTGATAAAAGGATTGGAGGATCTGAGTTATAAAGAAAGACTAGGCAAAGTGGGTTTGTTTACATTAGAGAAGAGACGTCTAAGGGGTGATATGATTACCATTTACATATATATTCATGGTCAATACAAAGAACTATCCAATGAATTATTTATGCTAAGAGCTGAGCTAAGCACAAGAAGTCATCCATTAAGACTAGAGGAAAGGCGCTTTCGACTAAGACAAAGTTAAGGATTCTTTACAGTAAGGGCGGTACGGCTATGGAATTCTTTGCCTTGTGATGTTGTGCTTGCAGATAATGCAACTGCATTCAAAAAATCAATGTATACCTATCTAGCACAGAACAATATTGACAATTATGACAGATGGCTTCAAAGCAAATAGGATATTGATCCAGGGAACTATTTGACTACCAGATGGAGTCAGGAAGGAATAGTCCCCCCCCACATACACACACTTGGGACTAGATTGGAAATTGCTCCAGAGGGCTTTTTTTGCCTTCCTCTGGATCAACAGGGGAGTTTTTGGCATGGGCTGGACTTGATGGAAGCATGTCTTTTTTCAGTCTTATCTACTATGTTACTATGTTACTATGGAGCAAGCTCTCTGCACCGTATACAGCAAACAAACATTCCCATGTTGATTTAATTGGGAATTTTAACCCTTTGAATGTCCAAGAGGTCTCCAACATATGCAAAGCAAAGGAATTTTTATTTTTGCCCAGTAATTGCTACTGTTTCCGTGCAAATTGCCTGTCTGACCTCTGAGATGTTGATTAGTTATCTCTTGGGGAACGATGGCTATTTTTCTTTATTCAAACAGGAGTAGCAAAGTTATTTTTGTGTAATTTATCCCATGGCTTTTGGGTTTTATTATTATTGTCATTCTTCGTGCATATAACAGATTGTCTGCCAAGCTGGTACATTAGCTGTTCACTGCCCCCAGACAACCTTTTACTGATTCACATTCATGTAATGGAATTCGTGCACAGCCTTAGATCACCTTATAAGACAAACATACAACATAGTTAACCTAAAAATTAGTAATGGCAAGTTTCATAGAATTTTAACCCCTTGGAGGCCAGCGAGGTCCTTTCTAGCAACCCATGAGTTAAAGTAGAACTAACACCTTATATGAATATAGGTGATATTAAAAGAGCTTTCAAAATCTATATATATAAAAGAAGACTTTGTACCTCCTAAAACACACCCAGGGGAGGCAGAAAGGAGGAGTTACTGCTCCCACTGGGTGATTCAATCATGCAGGGAGTTGGCCCACCCCCGCTATGCAGCCCGCCCACCACTATCAAAGTAAAAAAAAAACAAAATGGATGCCACTTGCTCCTACACCACAGACAAACACACATGCCCCACTCACACAACACCAAACACACACACACATGCCCCACTCACACACACAGCACCACACACAGCACTAAACACACACACGAAGCCAGAAAGAAATATGTCTGACATACACACACAGTCACTCACCCTGACTCCCAGTGGCCTCAGCAGGACCTGTAGTACAGCCACTGAAGGGAAGCTGCAGCACCAGGGGAACAAAATGGCACTCAAAGGGTTAAGGTAGGCCTTAAGAATTATTTTTTGACTGTCATCATTTGCCATGCAAGACACTGGACAGACAGCCATCAGGTACACACTTAACCCACTGACTGCTACAGGGTTGTGTATCAAGTTTTACCCCTCAGGGAATGTGTTCAAACCCCTCACACTGTAAACTTGCATTTCCCTCCCACTTCTCCTCCTTCCCTAGCCTATTACTAACAATTTTTCCCACATTTATGTTAAGCCCCGCCCCTACTCGCTATTAAGCCCCACCCACTTTTAACCCTGATTGCCCCATTTGTCTCTCCACATCAGCACCACAGAAGTCCCCTCCAGGGACTCCACAAGTCAAAGTTCCCAGGTATGAATACACTTCCCACTGCTATTTAACTCTGACATGCCTCTCTATACCTTAACCCTTTGAGTGCCAGAGGGTTGCACAATTCATGTGCGCATGTGTTTCTGCGCATATATGTTGCATGTGTGTGTGCGTACATCTCGGTTACATATATGTGTCCATGTGTGCATCTCCAGTGTGTCTGTGTGTGTGCATGTCTTTTGCATGTTTCTACTGCTCACCGTGTGTATGTGTCTGCCTGTGTGTTGCATATGTCTGTGTTCATCAGTGTGTCTACATTTCACACACGTGCGCCCAACGGTCATAACATGACGGGCAACGCCGTCCCACATTGGTAGTATATATATATATATATATATATATATATATGAAAGATAACCTGCGTCCCCTGCCACACACACCCAGGAGCAGCTGTAAGAAATAGTTACCCCTCCCCCCAACATCAGTCTTAACCCTTTGAGTGCCAGAGGGGTACGCATACATTGCAAAGCAATGCGTTGCATCATACCTCTCTGGCACTCGAAGGGTTAACCCACTCCTCCACAACTCACCTACTGCTACATCACTTCTCTCGACTTACAACTCCTACAGTAAACAACTCATGGCACAATAATATAACCCACCAACCAGCAGCTCCCATTTTGCTGGGGAGCCACACATTGATCACTTCTTTCAAAGAGCATAAAAACTTCTGTTTCCACCCCTGTCCCATAATGCACTGGAACACTCAGAGGCAGACTGGAATCAGGTGAGTGGTGTCAGCTGGGGCTGATGGACTCGTTTTATTTCAGTGTAACCCTTTGAGTGCTGTTGCAATGCCTTGGATACCTCTCTGGCACTCAAAGGGTTAAGCCCATTAACCCATGGAGTACCAGAGATGATATGCAGCACATTGCTCTGCATACCTCTGTCACTCAAAGGGTTAATATCTGTTTGGAGAGCTTCCACATTTGGGTATTGTGCAGCCCACTCCTGCCGCACAACCTGCCCACAGGGTTACACTGATTTCTTTGAAAATGTCCATTGATTTCAATGAGACTATTAATTCCATGAATGCTACAGACAATGCAAACACATTGCCAAAGCAACGCGTTGGGGACCATTGTAGCATTCAAAGGGTTAAAGCCACATTTATGTCAACACAATTTTCCTGAAATTTCACTTCAACCCTATGGTGTCAGTTTTTTTAATTGCACCCTTTATCTTTATACATAAGGCCCATACAATTATACTCTTACCCCATTAATTTAATCCCATTTATCCTTTTGGCTCTTGCAGCAGCTGACTGTGCACTGAGGCTGATGTACTAACACAAAGAGGAACAAATCATCTGTACCATACAGAACAAATAATGCTTTGCTGACCTCTCTAGCGTTGAAGAAGTTAAAACACCCATTTAAATAAATGGGTAATGTTCCCTGTGCTGCAGTTACTTTTCCTCAAAATTCCACCACTTTACTTAGTATATGAGCCTTCTTGTTTTGAAACCTATTCGCTGTTAGGGTCCCTGTATTGATCCCTTGCCTACAGCCCATGGACATATAATCCGGTTCTGTCCCAGCTGACCACCACGGCCCACTAATGCAAGGAGCGCCCAACATGTGCCACTTAACCCTTTCACTGCCAGAGGACTATACAACTCATTACACAGCAATGTGTTGCGTACCTCTCTCACACTCAAAGAGTTAAAGTGCTTCACTCCAACCAACTGCTACACTAGGTCTGTATAATGCAGTAACCCTACAGCCCTGTATTTCATGTCTACTTCACTTTGTATAGTCATTTCTCCCCCTCACCCATTACTATACTTTAACACTTCACTGTCCCTCTTCTCCTCAATCTCTCCTCTCCTCCTCCCTTGTCACCCCCACTCACCTATCCCCTTGCCATTCATCCATAGTCCCAATCTCGCCATTTTACTCCCACATCACCATTACATTATATATCACTGCATATGTCACTTAACCCTCTGTCTGCCAACCTATTTCTTCAAATGTACTGCAGTATCCACTGCTGTAATCTAAATTATTCCTTTACTCACAAACATCTTCTCACTGTGACCTTCAACAAGTAACACAGCACACTCACTTCAATTGTAACGATACAGGGCCTTATTCACCAAGTAACACAGCGCACTCACTTCAACTGTAAGGATACAGGGCCTTATTCACCAAGTAACACAGCGCACTCACTTCAGCTGTAAGGATACAGGGCCTTATTCACCAAGTAACACAGCGCACTCACTTCAGTTGTAAGGATGCAGGGCCTTATTCATCAAGTAACAGCACACTCACTTCAACTGTAAGGATACAGGGCCTTATTCATCAAGTAACACAGCGCACTCACTTCAGCTGTAAGGATACAGGGCCTTATTCACCAAGTAACACAGCGTACTCACTTCAGCTGTAAGGATACAGGGCCTTATTCACCAAGTAACACAGCGCACTCACTTCAGCTGTAAGGATACAGGGCCTTATTCACCAAGTAACACAGCGCACTCACTTCAACTGTAAGGATACAGGGCCTTATTCACCAAGTAACACAGCGCACTCACTTCAGCTGTAAGGATACAGGGCCTTATTCACCAAGTAACACAGCGCACTCACTTCAACTGTAAGGATACAGGGCCTTATTCACCAAGTAACACAGCACACTCACTTCAACTGTAAGGATACAGGGCCTTATTCATCATGTAACACAGCTCACTCACTTCAACTGTAAGGATACAGGGTCTTATTCACCAAGTAACACAGCGCACTCACTTCAACTGTAAGGATACAGGGTCTTATTCACCAAGTAACACAGCGCACTCACTTCAACTGTAAGGGTACAGGGCCTTATTCATCAAGTAACACAGCACACTCACTTCAACTGTAAGGATACAGGGCCTTATTCATCAAGTAACACAGCACACTCACTTCAACTGTAAGGATACAGGGCCTTATTCATCAAGCTGAAGAGCTGCAATTAAAACTTTTTTTACAACTCTTATCAGCATATCTACATCACCACTGCATCTGTCACACACTGTCTACATATGTGACATACGTCATGTATGTGTGTGTCTCTCTGTATGTGTGCGTTTCACAGTGTGTGACACGCTCTGTCTCTTTAAGTGCGCGTCTGTAACACTGCATATTTCTGTTTCACACAATGTCTCTCTGTGTAAATAATATGACGGGGAACGCCGTCCCACGTTGCTAGTATATATATATAAATATATATCTATATATCTCTCTATCCTATATAATAATTCGCCAAGTTGTGTGTAACGCCCGACATGCGCAGTAGATACTGCTGCGCGTGCGGCAGTCACACGCAGTGGAGACTGCTCGCGCCGCGGCTGATACAGAGCTGGGCGCTCCGAAGGAGCATCCAGCTCTGTATCAGCCGAGGCGCGGGCAGTCTCCACCGCGTGTGACTGCCCCGCGACCGGCTGCCAGAGGGTCTGTATCAGCCGAGGCGCGGGCAGTCTCCACTGTGTGACTGCCCCGCGACCGGCTGCCTGAGGCACTGTGGCCCGTGTAACGGGCTGTTCAACTAGTATATATATATATTTACATGACCTGACTGCTGTATGATGGATTCCTACCCAGGTAAATTCCCCTTTAAAATATATCAATAAATGTTCAAATTTTATAGGACAAAGGATTGGTTTTCATATCTCTGACCTAGTGCGTATTTTCCTGTAAACAGGTATCTAATCTCATTCTGGTGGATAAAAGACAGTCCACCTTACTGTGTTAGCTTCAAAAACATAGTGAAAAGGTTCACGTTACTGGAATGAACTGACTTCTACCCAGTACAAAAACAGATCAGTTTTGCTGTGTGTGGGAAGGTGGATAAAATATTCAGTCTAATGTGTCTTCTGTCCTCCTGTTTGCCCTAGAATCACATCAGGTCTTTTAAGTACATCAGCCTCACTCAAAGGCTGAGAGCAATCACTGTGAATTTACATTATTTACATCATCATCACCATGTTTAGGAATCTGACATGTCACTGTTACCAGGACTGGATTCACAGCCCATATATCCTTAGGCACGGCACTATAGGTGCCCTTATCTCCACCCACTGCCGCACCCCCATTCCTCACATGACTCCGCCCCAGTCCCATCCACTGTTTCATGGCACAGAAAATACACTTGGCTTGTAACCTTAACCAATTTGTTGCTAGAAATCTCTATAGCATCCAAGCTGTTTTAACCCTTTCGTTCCTAGAGATATCTCTCTAGCATCTGAGGGGTTAAATAATAGTCTGTGAAGGTGTACGTAAATTGATGCATGGACACTGAGATTGTGATAGTCACGCCCATAATTCAGAAGGTGGGTGTGGCTATCACAGCTGAGGCACCACCCCTAAAACTTTGAAGCTCTATGCAGTTGTCTACGCTGCCTATTAGGAAATCTGGCCCTGGGTCTTACACTTTAACAACCCCCTTTACAGCGGACAATTGGTGGACATCAGTGTCTCATCTATTTTTTTTTTTTTTTTTTTGCATTGCAATCCAGATATATTTATTTAATGGGGGTGTGGCCCATGGCCACACCCCCATTCCTCACATGACTCCACCCCAGCCCCATCCACTGTTTCCTGGCACAGAAAATACACTTGGCTTGTAACCTTAACCAATTTGTTGCTAGAAATCTCTATAGCATCCAAGCTGTTTTAACCCATTGGTTCCTAGAGATATCTCTCTAGCATCTGAGGGGTTAAATAACAGTCTGTGAAGGTGTATGTAAATTGATGCATGGACACTGAGATTGTGATAGTCACGCCCATAATTCAGAATGTGGGTGTGGCCATCACAGCTGAGGCACCACCTCTAAAACTTTGAAGCTTTATGCAGTTGTCTATTAGGAAATCTGGCCCTGGGTCTTACACTTTAACAACCCCCTTTACAGCGGACAATTGGTGGATATCAGTGTCTCATCTATTTTTTTTTTTTTTGCATTGTAATCCAGATATATATTGTGATGTTTATGATTACGGTTTCTCCACTTTTTTAGTTATTTTGTATTGTTTTTTTTATTTTTTTTAGTCTTTGTTTTATATTTTTATTATTTTTCATTTTCATGATTGGTATTTCTGATATTTTATATTAGTAAGGAGTGTTTAGTTTCACAGGTCCAGGAAATGAGGCGATCAAGGGATGCATGTGATTTGTATCATGGAGTTATAATTATTATTATTTTAGGTCTAGTTTAAAGGGATAGTAATGTTTCATAATAACAGCAGCTCTAATTAATCATCATAGTATTTGGACTTTGGAGAGTGTTATTTCAATTCTGTCAGAGTTGTAGTACAAGAGTAATTGAATGACAAAGTATCCCCCTCCCGCCCCTTTTACTGATGTAACACTGCTCAGCCAGATCAGAAGGGAGGTGCCCAGGTAGACTGCAGAGAGGGACAATCTTCACTTAAGATAAGGGAAAAACCTGAAAATCCTGTCAAGGGGGGCAGGGCTTTCATTGTTCTCATAGGAAGAAGATTGTTCCCTGCTGTTATCTGTCTGGTCTATGGACTGGATTCCACATCTGAGAAGAGATGGCTTACACTAGGCAAAAGGGGTGGGAGGGGAAACTTTGCTTGTGAATATCTTTCAAACCATAAAGGTCTGAGAGATAAGACTTATATCGTTCTTCATGTTTTTTTAATGCCTACAAAATAAAATAAAGATAAAATTAAGTATTACTATCCCTTTAAGATATATCAGTGGAAGACTTGTTATATAAGATATATCAGTGGATGATTTGTTATTATATGATTTGTTATTATATAAGATATATCAGTGGAAGATTTGTTATATAAGATATATCAGTGGATGATTTGTTATTACATAAGATATATCAGTGGAAGATTTGTTATACCACTGAGTTTGTGCTCAGAGGCGTAACTACAAGCCACCAAGACCTGGTGCAAAATTTGCCGTGCCCCCCCACCACCACCGCCACCATGTTGACCCCACTGTCCACCAACACAGATGAGCCCCCACTGCCCACCTCCACAAATGTGCCCCTACTGTTCATCGCCAGGAATCTGCCCCACCGATCAGTGTGTTCAGTTGTGCTGTTTATCTTCTATGCTATGCAGGAATATCGTTTTATCGGGTCAATTATTTATGTTAAGTAGGAATATCGTTATAAAGGTTTTTTATATGTGTGTCTTGGATTATTCATATTGATGATCCGTCTGCTCATGGCTAGTACAGTCTGAGGTAGGTTGGGGTGTCCGCATTCAGTTGGAATATTGACCTGTGGAAACAGTTATATCATTATACATGATATCCGGATCAATACCGGACGATTGTAGTACCCCGTAAACCCTGGGCTACAGAAGCCCCACCGGCATTTGTGGGAACCCATGGGATAATACAAGAACACGTATAGACGACAATATATAGATGGATGTGATATAGGGATATGCAAAGATACAGATTTTTTTTGTAGCTGTATTCTTTTTATGTCTATTAATAAATCATATTTTCATACTATATTTTCCATTTTTGGAGTGTGTGGTTTCATCAGCTCCAAGTTATAATATTGTACTATTTGTATTGTTTTGCTCTGAAGGCAAATGTTTTATGACCTGGGCTGCTGTGTTACTATAGATTTTTGTCATATTTATCTGCATATTTGCAACAACTGTTCTTTCTTTTTTTTGGTCTTTTGTGGATAAACTGTGACATTAGCGCAATTCATGGCTTCTCTTTCAAAAACATTAATTGTTGTATTTCAAGGGACCCATCTCCTAAATACAAACGGAGTGATTTTGAAAAACTTTCCAATCAACAGTTTGTTGGTTTTTACTTTTTTATTTAGCAAACTATTTTTTTTTAATTATTTACAATTCTGGATTATGCTTATTAAGCCATGCCGTACAGGCACTTCCTGTTTTATCCCTACATTACCTCCCCCACTCACTGACACTACTTAGCAATGCATTGCCCACCTCCCCTAGCACTGACTTCCTGTCTTATCCCTACATTACATCCCACACTCACTGACACTTCTCAGTAATGCATTACCCACCTCCCCTAGCACTGACTTCCTGTCTTATCCCTACATTACCTCCCCCACTCACTGACACTGCTCAGTAATGCATTACCCACCTCCCATAGCACTGACTTCCTGTCTTATCCCTACATTACCTCCCCACTCACTGACACTGCTCAGCAATACATTACCCACCTCCCCTAACACTGATGTCCTGTCTTATCCATACATTACCTCCCCACTCACTGACACTGCTCTGCAATACATTACCCACCTCCCCTAACACTGACTTCCTGTCTTATCCATACGTTACCTCCCCACTCACTGACACTGCTCAGCAATGCATTACCCACCTCCCATAGTACTGACTTCCTGTCTTATCCCTACATTACCTCCCCACTCACTGACACTGCTCAGCAATGCATTACCCACCTCCCATAGTACTGACTTCCTGTCTTATCCCTACATTACCTCCCCACTCACTGACACTGCTCAGCAATGCATTACCCACCTCCCCTAGCACTGACTTCCTGTCTTATCCCTTCATTATCTCCCCACTCACTGACACTGCTCTGCAATACATTACCCACCTCCCCTAGCACTGACTTGTCTTATCCCTACATTACCTCCCGCACTCACTGAAACTGTTCAGCAATGCATTACTCACCTCCCCTAGCACTGACTTCCGTATTATCTTTACATTACCTCCTCCACTCACTGACACTGCTCAGCAATGCTTTGCTCACCTCCCCTAGCACTGACTTCCTGTCTTATCCCTACATTACCTCTCCCACTCACTGACACTGCTCATCAATGCTTTGCTCACCTCCCCTAGCACTGACTTGTTTATTCCTATATTACCTCCCCACTCACTGACACTGCTCAGTAATGCATTACCCACCTTCCCTAGCACTGACTTCCTGTCTCATCCCTACATTACCTCTCCCACTCACTGACACTGCTCAGCAATGCATTACCCACCTTCCCTAGCACTGACTTCCTGTCTCATCCCTACATTACCTCTCCCACTCACTGACACTGCTCAGCAATGCTTTGCTCACCTCTCCTAGCACTAACTTGTTTATCCCTACATTACCTCCCTCACTTACTGACACTGCTCAGTAATGCATTACCCACCTCCCCTAGCACTTACTTCCTGTCTTATTCCTACATTACCTCCTCCACTCACTGACACTGCTCAGCAATGCATTACCCACCTCCCTTAGCACTAACTTCCTGTCTTATTCCTACATTACCTCCCCACTCACTAACACTGCTCAGCAATGCATTACCCACCTCCCCTAGCACTGACTTCCTGTCTTATCCCTACATTACCTCCTCCACTCACTGACACTGCTCAGTAATGCATTACCCACCTCCCCTAGCACTGACTTCCTGTCTTATCCCTACATTACCTCCCTCCCAGACACTGCTCAGTAATGTATTACCCACCTCCCCTAGCACTGACTTCCTGTCTTATCCCTACATTACCTCCCCCACTCACTGACACTGCTCAGTAATGCATTACCCACCTCACCTAGCACTGACTTCCTGTCTTATCCCTACACTACCTCCCCCACTCACTGACACTGCTCAGCAATGCATTACCCACCTCCCCTAGCACTGACTTCCTGTCTTATCCCTACATTACCTCCCCCCCCCCATGGACACTGCTCAGCAATGCATTACCAGTGAGCCCCTGTTTTTATCACATCTCAGGTTGGTCTCTACCTCCTACTGCTGCTCCTGTATAGAATCCCAGATACAGTGAATACAGAGGATGAGAGTGAGGAGAGTGTCTGCTTTTCAGCATGTCTGCATTGCTGTTAATGTTGTCTGCTTATGACTAAGAAGATGTGCGTGTGTATGCATGTTTGACTCTGTGTACAGTGTGCGTGTGTATGCATGTTTGTCTCTGTGTAGAGTGTGAATATGTGGCTATGTGTGTGTGCATATATATATATGTATGTGTGTGTGTGTGTGTGTGTGTATATATATGTGTGTGACTGTGTATTTGTGTGTGTGTGTGTGTTTGTGTGTGTGTGCAAAGTTGCAGGCTCTTGGGGGAAAAACTTGTATAATAAAAGAAGAATATAGCTGTACTAAACCAAACAAACTCTTACTAAGTGACAGTAATGATACATTGCAATGTATAATTTGTATGGGGGATGCATTGTCCATACAGTGTGTATTCATAGTTAGAAAAAAAAACATAAGGAAACTGCACAGTGTTGGGGGTGAGTGTTACAAGTGCCCTGTACACACAGACGTCTAGTCCAATATTTTCTGTGGAGATCCCCACCACCTAGAAAACACTGAGGCCCCCCACTGATTAGAGGGGTGTACAACACATTGCGAATCAATGCTCTGTGTGACTCTCAGTTGCTTAAAGGGTTAAATCAATCTCAGCCATGGAAGAAGTTAAAAATGACTTTTATTTGCTCATTAAGAAAAAATGAGTAACATAAGCAAATAGCCTGACGCGTTTTATGAGTTTGACCATTTTATCATAGACCAATGCTCTAGTGCTGAATCCCATGAGATTCATGGGCTACTTTTTTTCTTTCTTAAATTGAGCACATAAAGATTTTTTTGTAATCACACCAGTGTTACAGCTTACCTTGACTTCAGCATCATTTGCAGGCGCGAGGCTTCAAGCATGCTGCAGGCCTCTGTTGTATCTGTTTGCTTCCTGTAGTCTCCTCCTACCAACTTCCTACTTCCTCCCTCTGAGCTGTTCCTCCTACTTCCTGTGGAGGGGTTTAAAGGGCAGACTGAGGCCTGACTCAGTTGCCCTTGCGTTGTTGGTCATGGCAGTTCTGTTACCTTGGGCTCCGTGTATGACCTGGTTAGTCTTCCATCCATTCTAGTGCTGACCTGTGGCTCTGTCTGACTATTCTTTTGCCTAACCCCTATTAGTGGACATCCAATCTAGTGCAGACTTGTGGCTCTGTCTGACTATTCTTTTGCCTAACCCCTAATAGTGGACATCCAATCTGGTGCAGACTTGTGGCTCTGGCTGACTACCTGAACTGTGTATGACCTGGCTTGTCTGACTACCCCCTCTGGTGCTGACTTGTGACTCTGTCTGACTATTCTTTCATCTTTTTCCCTGGTTATCAGACACCCAATATAGTGCGGGCCTGGGGCTCTGGTAGACTTGCATAGCTGACTGCAGGCGTGAGTCAGTTTTCACCTTACCTCTACTGACTGCAGGCGTGAGTCAGTATTCGCTCCTACTGACTGCAGGCATGAGTCAGTATTCGCTCCTACTGACTGCAGGCGTGAGTCAATATTCATCCTTACTGGCTCCAGGTGTGAGTCAGTGATATTTCCTTCTGACTGCAGACAAACCTCATTCCTCATTGGATCAAGATCCTGGGTTCCTGTTCCAGTTCCTGGTCCCAGCTGAGACTTCCAGTGGCTAAGGCCTAGTCTCCAGCACAGTGGTTTAGCATTGCAACCTATTATTTCTGACAGCAGGATTGCTGGCTATTACCCTGTGCTTCTTCCTATTGTGTATATCGTATATATCTTCTTTATGTCATTTGTTAATAAACTGCATTAACTGAACGTACTGAACTTCTCTGGGTAACCGTCAGACCCAGTGATTGTATTTATGTATTTGTCACTTTTTGGCTGTGCTGCCTGGTTTGGATAGTCTTGTGACTCACCGTGTGAGGATTGCTGCAAGATCTGCATTGGTTCCACGTTGTTACCAGTCATTGTACTTTTGTCATTGCCTTGCCTGGCCTAGTCATTCCTGGCTGATTGCGGAACAGCAATATCCAATACAGACCCTTCATTGTGTCCTTATTAGTGATTAATTGTAACATCTTGGCCTTTTCTAGTCTTGTATAAATGAGTTTCTTTGACCAGATACTCATAAATCATTTTAATAGACATACAGACAACATGTAAAACGTACAGTCATTTATGAGAATGCAAAATTTCAACAATAACCTTTATACCCTGGAACGTTTCATATTATTCTTGTTGTCAAAATCAGATATTTTCCGGGCAATGGGAGATAATAATTGCCAGGACTGAAAAGTAATTTTCATCACTAAATATTGATATTTCTCACTAGTCAAAAGAGAATATACGATTAAAAATATATGATCTTATTGACTTTACTGACACTCTTTGGGTGTCGGTGGGATGTCCTCTGCATTGCGCTGGTCATCCCTCTGGCACTCAAGGGGTTAAATTATATAGTGTACTATAGAGTACAGTGTAAGCTGTATGAAGAGATGTCTCTTTGTTTATTTAACCCTTTGAGTGCCATAGACATATGCAAGGCATTGAAGTGTAATGTGTTAGATACCCTCTCTGACATATGGTATCCTTTTGAAACATTGCCCACAATTGGGCGATGATCACAACAGAGCACGAATCATGTTGCGTCGACGCGGGCAAGATTCTCATGTTGCCATTTTCATGCTGGCGACATGATTAAAGGGGATGTATCACTTTATTATTTTTTTTTACCATAGCTTTTGTTAATAACGTAGTAATAGGAAAGCTGTTTTTTTTAAAAAATGTAAGTACTTTACAAGATATTCTATCTTCAACCTTTGCCGGTCAGCATAATGTAGCACGCTGAATCACCGGCAAAGCTCTTGCTCACTGCCTAATTCTCCTCCCAGCTGCCCCAGGGAGTGCGTTCATGCTTCCCTTTGATGTGCTGTGAATGGCTTCTATTGTTATATCAAGCTCCGGTCAGCATTATACTGAGGTTGCAACCTCAGTAATACTACTACTGCAACCTCAGTATAATGCTAACCGGAGCCTGATATATCGATAGAAGCCATACACAGCACAGCGAAGGGAAGCAGGAATGCACTCCCTGTGGTAGCTGGGAGGAGAATTGAGCAGTGAGCATGAGCTTTGCAGGTGAACGTCGCCCAATGCAAGGCGACATTTCATAGTGAACCCTCGCATACCAAGGGTTAACAGACTGACTTACATTGGTAGGTGTCCTTTATATAGCAGTCAGGTGTATCTACCTACATCTGCATTACATCTGCAGTTTCCTCTGTATAGTAATCTTCACTAACGTCTGCCTCTAGATCACACCGGTTCCCAACAAACAGTAGTTTCAATAGACCTGAACGGCTTGTAAGAGTCATTAGTCATTTTCAGATTACAAACTGAAACAACTAGCAGTGGTTTACAACAGAGATCAAACTCAAATAAAACAAATGTACCCCTTGCTCAAAAGTGCCCAGAGGGATCAGCTGCACCTCACAGACAAGGCCCAATAAGACTGAAACTTACATCTGGAGTTAGCTGTTTCCATCGTTGGGAGAGGAATTGTTTGGCTTTTTGTAAATGGACTGCCATTTGGGCAGGACCAGTATGATGTGCTCCAGGATATGTCTTCTCTGTGTATGGCACTAGTGAGTTAAAACAGATTGCATCCTGGGTGCAGGACACAGTTCTACATTCTTCCAAACTTTTCAAATTGCCAAAGAGGGACACCTGTGTTTCAGGTGGTGTTGCTGGGGCCGTGACTGGTGGGCGGGGCATTACTGAGAATTTTTAGGCAACATCATGACCTGCTGACACCTCTTTGTGTAACTGTACAAATGACTTATAACAAGACAAACGTATTTTATTTACACAGACTAATTCACAAACACATTGTGAAGTTTATACAAACAATAATGTGAGTTTTATTGCTGTTGAGTAATGTGATAAGCTTATATACACACCACAAAGTCTGATCTCCTAAACACAGGGACACCGGGGTGATACACTTATATACACACCACACAGTCTGATCTCCTAAACACAGGGACACCGGGGTGATACACTTATATACATACCACACAGTCTGATCTCCTAAACACAGGGACACCAGGGTGATACACTTCTATACACACCACACAGTCTGATCTCCTAAACACAGGGACACCAGGGTGATACACTTATATACACACCACACAGTCTGATCTCCTAAACACAGGGACACCGGGGTGATACACTTATATACATACCACACAGTCTGATCTCCTAAACACAGGAACACCAGGGTGATACACTTATATACACACCACACAGTCTGATCTCCTAAACACAGGGACACCAGGGTGATGCACTTATATACACACCACAGAGTCTGATCTCCTAAACACAGGGACACCAGGGTGATGCACTTATATACACACCACACAGTCTGATCTCCTAAACACAGGGACACCAGGGTCATACACTTCTATACACGCCACACAGTCTGATCTCCTAAACACAGGGACACCAGGGTGATACACTTATATACACACCACACAGTCTGATCTCCTAAACACAGGGACACCGGGGTGATACACTTCTATACGCACCACACAGTCTGATCTCCTAAACACAGGGACACCAGGGTGATACACTTATATACACACCACACAGTCTGATCTCCTAAACACAGGGACACCAGGGTGATACACTTATATACGCACCACACAGTCTGATCTCCTAAACACAGGGACACCAGGGTGATACACTTATATACACACCGCACAGTCTGATCTCCTAAACACAGGGACACCAGGGTGATACACTTATATACACACCACACAGTCTGATCTCCTAAACACAGGGACACCAGGGTGATATACTTCTATACACACCACACAGTCTGATCTCCTAAACACAGGGACACCAGGGTGATACAGTCATAGACACACCACACAGTCTGATCTCCTAAACACAGGGACACCAGGGTGATACACTTCTATACACACCACACAGTCTGATCTCCTAAACACAGGGACACCAGGGTGATATACTTCTATACACACCACACAGTCTGATCTCCTAAACACAGGGACACCAGGGTGATACACTTATATACACACCACACAGTGTGATCTCCTAAACACAGGGACACCAGGGTGATACACTTCTATACACATCACACAGTCTGATCTCCTAAACACAGGGACACCAGGGTGATACACTTCTATACACACCACACAGTCTGATCTCCTAAACACAGGGACACCAGGGTGATACACTTATATACACACCACACAGTTTGATCTCCTAAACACAGGGATACCAGGGTGATACACTTCTATACACACCACACAGTCTGAACTCCTAAACACAGGGACACCAGGGTGATACACTTCTATACACACCACACAGTCTGATCTTCTAAACACAGGAACACCAGGGTGATACACTTATTTACACACCACACAGTGTGATCTCCTAAACACAGGGACACCAGGGTGATACACTTATATACACACCACACAGTCTGATCTCCTAAAAAAGAAGGACATCAGTGTGGGAAAGAGAGACAGAGGGATCTGGGTCTAAAAGAGGGACTGTCCCTCCTAAAGAGGGACACTTGGGGGGTACAGACCTCTAATATCTGCTAAAGAGGGACACTTGGGAGGTATGGACCCCTAATATCTCCTATCTCCTAAAGAGGGACACTTGGGAGGTACAGACCTCTAATATCTCCTAAAGAAAGACACTTGTGAGGTATGTACCTTAATTTCTCCTAAAGAGAGACACTTGGGAGGTATGGACCACTAATATCTCCTAAAAAGGGATACTTGGGAGGTATGGTCCTAGTGAGCTGTCTGCCTACACTTGCAGGTTCATAAGCCTAGCTGTGCATCTCTAACCTTTGTTTTTGCATACATAGACATAACTGTCTGATGTATGAAGGACATCTACTTAGGTAAGCCTTTCTGTTTAACAAATTGAGAGCCACTCACTCCTAAGGTATACTTCCCCTTTAATGGTGTCAGCTTGCATAATATGCTTTTAACTCTGCACTCTTGGTATGAATTTGTCCATCTTATGACTTTTGGTATTCTGTAAATATCAGAAGACAGTATATATCCTAGGGTTTGGAATCGTGCGGCCATCCTTCTGTCTTTAGACTACAGCTCTCATCATCAGTTCTGTGAGGATGACATGAGGTGTAATTCAACAGTAGCTGGAGTACCACAGATTGCTACCTCTACTTTATGTCTTATAGTACGTTGTTTGTATAATAGCCGCGGCTGTCAGGCTAATACACTCGCTGCAAGCACTTCCACAGAACCTGACACAAACAGAAGCTCTGAATTTCATCATTCAAACCTCCTGCTGGCTCAGCTAAGACATTAAAACTGCCATTAACGATGGTTACAATGTCAGAACACACTGACACCTTGAGATTGATATGGGGGGATTTTCTCTTCCTAATTACACTGAGTAGATTTCCAGAATAACAAGCCTGTTAGAGATTATCCGAGAAGAGGCAGTCGATGACGAATACAGAGGTGAGCGATGCCTGTTTGTTGAAAAGACCTTTAAAAAATAATAATCCATAAATCCTGTAAAATTGCCAGGATGTTGTTTGTTAAATTGTTCATAGATCATATACTATAGCAGAATGAATTGCAACATACATGAGACTAGTGTAAAAGCCTGTGTACACGGGCCAAGGTACGGGCGATGTTAACCCTTTGAATGCCAGAGGGGTACGCAAAGCATTGCTTTGCAATGCGTTGCATATCCCTCTGGCACTCAAAGGGTTAAGAGGCCAGTCTTGCCGCCGACACAGTCATGCACTGTAGAGACTGGCCGAAAGCACAGAATGCTCCCAGCACAGAACTCCCAGCATTCCTACACTTCCTAGCATTCCGTGCCCCCAGCACAGAACTCCCAGCATTCCTACACCTCCCAGCATTCCGGGTTCCCAGCACAGAACTCCAAGCATTCCTACACGTCCTAGCATTCCGTGCCTCCAGCATTCTGTTCTCCCAGCATTCCTACACCTCCTAGCATTCCGTGCCCTCAGCGTTCCGTGCTCCCAGCATTCCTACACCTCCCAGCATTCCGTGCGTTCAGGCAGTCTCTACAGTTTGTGACAGCTTCTGACAAACATCCTAGCAAATTATTATATAGGATGTGATCAAAAAAGTTTAGTGAATGATACACTAAAATATTTTTATTTAACATGAGACTGTTCCATCATCAGAGAATGAAAAAGGCACAAAAAGGTCACAACTAAAGGTCATGCTGATAGTGTTCTTTGACAATTTCTTCCCAAATATGCTTTTCACAATAAAATTTTGAAATGTGTTAGACAGGCGGTCAGACTGAAATGACCTCAGATGTAGAATGTGACGCTCCTCCGTCCCCGCAATGCATCCTGCCACATATCCCTCTATATGTGACGATTTCTGGTCGATTAATCCATTCCTGTCTTCCTGTCTCCATCTTATTCACCCGACCTGGCAGTGCAACGTCTGGCCATCGCCCAAAGTGAAAACAGAAAAGGAAGGAAAGCAATCTTGCATGATCAAAAAATCAAATCAAACATGACAGACCTTCTGAAAGTGATTAACAAAGAAGACTTTGAGCAACGTATCTGACATTGGCAAGAACCATGGAACAAGTGGGTAGGACTTAGAAAGGGATTGATGACAACAATGTCATGTCAAATAAAAATGTTTCAGTCTAACATTCCCCAGATGTGTTGACCTCATAGAGTGACCAAGAGAGAGCTTAGAGGTAGCATGAGAGGACTGATGGGAATAGATCGGGATGTGCAGGCTAAAGCTCTCCAGCTGTTTTTGCACTGCAACTCCCAACATACTCTGGTGGTCACGGCCTTAGTGTTTTAATAGGCTATTGCCCCTACGCTCACCTCTGCGTGTATCGGCATTATAAACCTAAAGTCCAAATTGTACAGGTCTACACTGAGCTTCAAATCCCACCTACTAGAAGAGAACTGTCAGTAGCAGCTTCATTCCTATTGGCTGTTCTGATGCCAATTTCACCTGCACAACCAACAGGAATGGTCAGCACAATCCTACTGCAATAGACTCCTGGGTCATGGTGACCACTTTATTTACCAGATTGTAAATTGCAGTAGTGTCAAATTTATATATTAATTTGGCCAGTTTATTTACAAGAATGTATATGGCAGTTGTTTCCACTTTATATATTAATGTGCCCAGTTCATTTACCAGTTTATATCACCCAATACTGTTCATCATACTTTGCTAAAAGCATTAAAGGGATAGTAATACTTCGTTTTATCTTTATTTTATTTTATAGGCATTAAAAAAACATGAAGAACGATATAAGTCTTATCTCTCAATCCTTTATGGTTTGAGAGATATTCACAAGCAAAGTTTCCCCTCCCGCCCCTTTTACCCAGTGTAAGCCATCTCTTCTCAGATGTGGAATCCAGTCCATAGACCAGACAGATAACAGAAGGGGACAATCTTCTTCCTATTAGAACAATGAAAGCCCTGCCCCCTTGACAAGTTTTTCAGGTTTTTCCCTTATCTTAATTGAAGATTGTCCCTCTCTGCAGTCTACCTGGGCACCTCCCTTCTGATCTGGCTGAGCAGTGTTACATCAGTAAAAGGGATGGGAGGGGGATACTTTATCATTGAATTCCTCTTGAACTACAACTCTGACAGAATTGAAATAACACTCTCCAAAGTCCAAATACTATGATGATTAATTAGAGCTGCTTTTATTATGAAACATTACTGTCCATTTAAGGAGATATTGAAAAGTGTGTCATTGTGAGAACCGCCATACTATATTGCTTCTCAACCACAATGATCAAATATTTACTGGAATAAAATCTACACACATCAGATCATTTTCTGTGGAGATTAAGTAGGTTTTGGGAAGAGAAGCTTTAGATAATAACAGAAAAATAATGAATCTCCTTCATTATGTAAACAAGAACAAAATCTTTGCTGTAACTTTTCTCTTGGACTCGAGAAAAACACTTGACGGTTTTGACTGTTCTTTTATGATGGAAACGCCATGATTTAGGTGTTTTGGCACAGAAGCATTGAGGCTGATGTATTTAGAAGGGATAGAGTAATTCTTGAGCAATGCAACTGCACCATAGTGTACAACAAACATTTCCCAAATTCCCATTGATATATATATATATATATATATATATATTTTTTTTTTTTTTTATGGATGTATTTTAACGGGAATGATACATTGAGATTTTTGCTCATTTTAAAGAATGTCCTGGGTACTCATTTTACCTACCTCAAAAGGGTGGAAGACTGCGGTAACCTTGTTGGGACTTGAACCTACAACTCTGAGGTTCGAACAGATTCCACGACTGGTGCATTAACCATCTGAGCTATCTCATACACTTTAAAGGGATACTAATATTTAAGTAAAAACCAATATATTGTAGTGTTTATCCCCTTGAGTAAAACAAAGGTACTCCCACTGCTGAGAGGTGTTTTATTCTAAAGTTATTATGTTCAAAAGAAAAGTGGAGGCGTTCTGGGGCAAACGATTTAACTATGGGGGAGAACTAAAAATTCCCATTGGTTGCTTGAGAGGTGTCCAAAGCATTGCAGTCGAAGGTGAATGTGAGGCGATGTGTCGAAGGGGAGCGTGAGTTGATCAGGTGAAGATGAGGGAGGGTGTAGAGGGAGGAGGTGTGTACTGTGTTGGAGGGTGAAGTCCTGTAGGTGGAGAATGGGAGGGAGGGTATAGAGGGAGGAGGTGTGTATTGTGTTTGAGGCTGAAGTTCTGTATGTAGTGAATGGGAGGGAGGGTATAGAGGGAGAAGGTGTGTACTGTGGGGGAGAGGGAAGTCCTGTACATGGTGAATGGGAGGGAGGGTGTAGACGGAGAAGGTGTTTACTGTGTTGGAGGCTGAAGTTGTGTAAGTGGTGAATGGGAGGGATGGTATAGAGGGAGGAAGTGTGTATTGTGTTGGAGGCTGAAGTTGTTTAGGTGGTGAATGGGAGGGATAATATAGAGGGAGGAAGTGTGTATTGTGTTGGAGGCTGAAGTTGTTTAGGTGGTGAATGGGAGGGATGGTATAGAGGGAGATGATGTGTATTGTGTTGGAGGCTGAAGTTGTGTAGGTGGTGAATGGGAGGGATGGTATAGAGGGAGGAGGTGTGTATTGTGTTGGAGGGTGAAGTCATGTAGGTGGCGAAGGGGAAGGAGGGTGTAGAATGTTACTCACTAACAGTAGGTTACCAGGAGTACCAAGCAGAGATGGACGGTAAGGCTCCTCCAACACGAGATAGCCGAGGCAGTCGCTAGGGGGCGAGGCTTGGGTACTGTGCTCGGGAGCGTGGGTTGCCAAAGAAGCCGTTGTGCTGCAGCTTAGCCACCTAGATAGTGCTAGCTGCAAAGCTAGATGATGTGGCCCTTAACAGAGGAGCTGAAGGGTGACCCAGGATAACCCCTACCAAGACAATCTATATTAACTGTCCCCAGGGAGAAAAACAAACACTCCAACAGGAAAATAAAAGGGTACTCACAGGATCCAAGAAACTGGAGATCCCCGCAGAAATGGAACTGTAGAGCCGGAGAGAGAAAGAGAAGTCAGGAACAAGCCAGGTCATGCACAGGAAAACCACAAGGTAGGGTCAGCAGGCTGGAGAGAAGTCAGGAACAAGCCAGGTCATGCACATGAAATCCACAAGATAGGATCAGCAGGCTGGAGAGAAGTCAGGAACAAGCCAGGGTGTAGAGGCCGGAGCTGTATATTGTGTTGGAGGCTGAAGTCATGTAGGTGGTGAATGGGAGGGAGGGTGTAGAGGGAGGAGGTGTGTATTGTGTTTGAGGCTGAAGTCCTGTATGTAGTGAATGGGAGGGAGGGTGTAGAGGGAGGAGGTGTGTAGTGTGTTTGAGGCTGAAGTCCTGTATGTAGTGAATGGGAGGGAGGGTATAGAGGGAGAAGGTGTGTACTGTGGGGGAGGGTAAAGTCCTGTAAGTGGTGAATGGGAGGGAGGGTGTAGACGGAGAAGGTGTGTACTGTGGGGGAAGGGGAAGTCCTGTACATGGTGAATGGGAGGGGGGCTGTAGAGGGAGTAGGTGTGTAGTGTGTTGGAGGCTGAAGTCCTGTAAGTAGTGAATGGGATGGTGGGTGTAGAGGGAGAAGGTGTGTACTGCGGGGGAGGGGGAAGTCCTTGCAGAAATTTTCACAGAAGTGAGTAGGGGGGCTACTCCACCCCTGCCCACTCCTGCGAAAATCACTCCCCATGCTGTACCAGTGGGACAGGCAGTATAGAGGAGATATGCAAGGCGTTGCGCACCTCTCTTGACCCTAAAGGGTTAATGCTTTGACTGCCAGAGGGGTATGCATTGCGTACCCTTCTGGCACTCAAAGGGTTAAAGTAAGTGGGGTTTTATTATCCGGGCTATATTGGCCTAATAATAGAACTATATTAGCAGAGGAATCATGACTCTGCAGAGACCCACAGTGCCAGTCACCAGAGGAACACGCTCTCTGTTTGCCGCTGTCACCGGTCAGCTGATTAAAAGGACATTGAATGGCTATATAATGGTCTGAACCGGGCACAGTCAAAACCAGGCTCAGCGCACACTATTTTTAGATGATTTCAGAGTTATTAATAATCGCGCAGCCTCTGATAAACTGCAATTGAAATCCCATTTGTTGTTCCAATGAGCTAACTGCATCCTGTTCATCATATATTATTTCCCCGGAGAACTGATAATAGACACGGCTAAATTCTGTTTTCTAAAAAAAGGGACTCCTGCAGGAGTAGTCAATGAGCCGATACCATCTGGTAATACAGATTTTTGTGGCGCTTTTTTTTCCACTGGAATGCTCTCTTGCAAAATCTTACAAAAATAATTTTGTATTACGGTCTGGACTTATAATTTAGGAGTGCCTAGCCACTCCCGTGACCATACCCCTATCCTCACATGACCCTGCCCCCAGACCCAGTCATTGTTCCCTGGCAAAGAAAATACCCGTATTTTATAACATTAAAGGGATAGTAATACTTCGTTTTAACTTTATTTTATTTTGTAGGCATTAAAAAAAACATGAAGAATGATATAAGTCTTATCTCTCAGACCTTTATGGTTTAAGAGATATTCACAAGCAAAGTTTCCCCTCCCGCCCCTTTTACCTAGTGTAAGCCATCTCTTCTCAGATGTGGAATGCAGTCCATAGACCAGACAGGTAACAAAAGGGGACAATCTTCTTCCTATGAGAACAATGAAAGCCCTGTCGCCTTGACAAGCTTTTCAGGTTTTTCTCTTATCTTAATTGAAGATTGTCCCTCTCTGCAGTCTACCTGGGCACCTCCCTTTTGATCTGGCTGAACAGTGTTACATCAGTAAAAGGGGCGGGAGGGGGACACTTTGTCATTGAATTACTCTTGTAATACAACTCTGATAGAATTGAAATAACACTCTCCAAAGTCCAAATACTATGATGATTAATTAGAGCTGCTTTTATTATGAAACATTAGTATCCCTTTAAGACACAAAATAGCTCTTAGACGCTTGAATGTTAGTGGTCTCTAACACAGAGCATCCAAGGGGTTAAAGGGATAGCAATACTTCTACTACATATAGTAGATAATTGCAAAATAATCTAATAGCCCCCAGGTTCATCTCTCAAACCTTTATGGTTTGAGAGATAACCGAAGGCAAAGTTTCCCCCTCCCTCCCCCTTCCCTGAAGTCAGTGTTGTGCTGACTGCAGGGATATCCGGTCTGACTTTCATCAGGCGGCTCTGCAGCAGAGCCGCGCTCACGTTAAGGAAAAATAATTATTTCATTGAAACCGTCTTCTACGTGTGCTTGCAAACCAAGCACAAACCAAGCACAAGTAGAAGACCGTTTCAGTGAAGTAATTATTTGTCACTAACAGGATCTCGGCTCAGCTGCAGAGCCGCCTGATGAAAGTCAGACCGGATACCCCTGCAGTCAGCACAACGCTGACTTCTGGGAAGGGGGAGGGAGGGGGGAACTTTGCCTTTGGTTATCTCTCAGACCATAAAGGTTTGAGAGATGAACCTGGGGGCTATTAAATTATTTTACAAATATCTACAATATGGGGGATAGTAATAATAATGTATTACTATCCCTTTAAATTATCTAGCCAATGCAAGTATATTTAAACTAGTTAATTAACTGGACAATTTTGTATATAAATTGGACATAACAGGGATATATGAACTGGTAAATAAACTGAACATTAGAGCAATAAATAAAATGGTAAATAATTCAGATTACTGGGCGCTAGAAAAATATATAAACTGGTAACTAAACTGCACAAATTAGTATATAAACGGGACATTACAGAGATACATAAACTATACAAATTAGTATATAAACTGGACATTACAGAGATACATAAACTATACAAATTAGTATATAAACTGGACATTACAGAAATACATAAACTGGAAAATTAGTATATCAAATGGACATTACAGCAATAGATAAACTAGTCAATAATACAACCAAATTTATCTTAAAGCAAAACTATCATAAACTTAAATTGCCCCCCAAATCCTTACCATAGAGATACGCATATATGTACTTTTATTATGCTGAATAAGTCCGGCATTAGTGAGAAATACAAATCATTCGGCAGGCAACAGCAGCAGGGATCTTGCTGTAGATGTTCTGTGTACCTGCACTGTCAGTCCCTTCCGGTACCTTAAGGTACCAAGGAACTCCACTCACCAATCCTGGAGGTGAACAGGACAGCGCAGACTCACAGATGCCTTTTCTGTTGCCTGCTGCTGCCTGCCGAATGAGTTCTATTTTTTATTAATGTCGGACTTAGTCATCAAAATAAAAGTATGTATATGCATATCGCTATGGTAATAAGGATTTGGGGGGCAATTTAAGTTTGATGATAGTTTCACTTTAACGCCTTAAAGGACCCACACCGGTCCAGCACTTAAAGGGATAGTAATGTTTCATAATAAAAGCTGCTCTAATTAATCATCATAGTATTTGGACTTTGGAGAGTGTTATTTCAGTTCCGTCAGAGTTGTAGTTCAAGAGTAATTCAATGACAAAGTATCCCTCTCCCGCCCCTTTTACTGATGTAACACTGTTCAGCCAGATCAGAAGGAAGGTGCCCAGGTAGATTGCAGAGAGGGACAATCTTCAATTAAGATAAGGGAAAAACTTGTCAAGGGGGGCAGGGCTTTCATTGTTCTCATAGGAAGAAGATTGTCCCCTTCTGTTATCTGTCTGGTCTATGGACTGGATTCCACATCTGAGAAGAGATGGCTTATACTAGGTAAAAGGGGCGGGAGGGGAAACTTTGCTTGTGAATATCTCTCAAACCATAAAGGTTTGAGAGATAAGACTTATATCGTTCTTCATGTTTTTTTAATGCCTACAAAATAAAATAAAGATAAAATGAAGTATTACTATCCCTTTAAGGACCTGTGATGGTCCTAGCACATCATGGAATTCTAAGATCTGCACGCTGCTCTGCCATCCCAGAATATCATGCGAGAAAACATAAAAGCGCTGTGGCCCTTAAAGGGTTAGTAATGTTTAACATTACCAAACCCTAATCTTGTATGTATTGAAATAATAAACTTAATGGGACAAGTTCAATCTCTCAACCTTTATGGTTTGATAGATATAAGCGCTTAAAGTTTCCCCCTTTTGCTGACGAGCTGTAAAGCTGTCAGCGGTGGATCTGAGTCGTGCGACTCAGGCGGCTCTTCAGCAGAGACGAATGAGCGATATCTAAAAACAGATCCTTCACTGGAACGGTTTACAAAGTATGCTCGGTTTGCAAGCACACTCTCCAGACCTTTCCACTGAAGTATTTCTTTCTCGATATCGCTCATTCAGCTCTGCTGAAGAGCTGCTGGCCAGTCTGGGACCGGGATCTCATGACGTCAGCTAGATGCTGACGTCTCGAAAAGGGGAGGGAGGTGGTAAGTTTAAGCACTTATATCTCTCAAACCATAAAGGTCTGAGAGATCGAACTTGTCCCATTTAGTTTATTATTTCAATACCTACAAGATTACGGTTTGGTAATGTTAGACATTACTAACCCTTTAACAGCCACCCCGTACTGGATCAGGCGGTCATCAAGAGGTTAAAACCGGACATTAATGTAATATATAAAGTGGTAAATAACCTGATCAAATTAGTATCTACACTGGGAAGTACAGCATTATATAATTTAACAAATGAACTGGACATTACAGCAATATATAAACTGTTAAATAAACCACACACGTTAATCTGGGAACGTTTTATGTTGCTCTACCCGGATGGGGGACTCCTTTGATGCCACTGTGTGAGATAGATGACGCGATTTGTGTCAAAAAGGGGGTGGGGCTTAATCACGAGTGGGGTTGGGGCTTCACGGCCCTGCAAAATCTGCAAGGAATACGCTGGGAAAGGAGGAGAAATGGGAGAAACAGATGGGGAAGGAGCCGATGTGGCCTGAGTTTCAGAAGAAACTCCCCACATCCAGAGAATCAACATCTGCCCCAGAGACCTGGTAATACGGGGCAAATCCGGAGAGTTCCCAGCTATGATTAGTATGTAAACTGGACATTACAGTATATAAAATAAATAGACTGACCATATTAATCTCTAAACTGGACATTGCAGCAATGTATAAATTGTTAAATAAGCTGGACAAATTAGATATAAATTGGGCAATACTGCAATATATAAACTAACAAACTGGACTTACAAAAATGTATAAACTTGTAAATAAGATTTGTATATTTGATATATGTGTATGTATGAATTGGACATTACAGTAGTATATAAACTGTTACACTGGCAAAACAAATCTATAAATTGGACTTTGCAGCGGTATATAAACTGTTAAATACATTGGACAAACTAGAATATAAAGTGGGCAGTACAGCACCATATAAACTGGTAAATAAAATGACCAAATTAGTATATAAACTGGACATCGTTATATATATAGTTAACTATTAACCAGAGGAGTAACTAGAAGCCTCCGGGGCCTGGTACAAAAAGTGTCACGGGCCCCCCCTCCCACCACATTGACCCCCTCCACAATGCTCCCATCTCCTACCTGGAGCTCCCGCGTGGTCCTCTTAGTAATGCAGAGCGCTGGGAGATGATGTCATCTCCCAGCGCTCTGCATTACTAGATGATGTCATCTTCCAGCGCTCTGCATTACTAAATGATGTCATCTCCCAGCGCTCTGCATTACTAGATGATGTCATCTCCCAGCGCTCTGCATTACTAGATGATGTCATCTCCCAGCGCTCTGCATTACTAGATTATGTCATCTCCCAGCGCTCTGCATTACTAAATGATGTCATCTCCCAGCGCTCTGCATTACTAGATGATGTCATCTCCCAGCGCTCTGCATTACTAGATGATGTCATCTCCCAGCGCTCTGCATTACTAGATGATGTCATCTCCCAGCGCTCTGCATTACTAGATGATGTCATCTCCCAGCGCTCTGCATTACTAGATGATGTCATCTCCCAGCGCTCTGCATTACTAGATGATGTCATCTCCCAGCGCTCTGCTCTGCATTACTAGATGATGTCATCTCCCAGCGCTCTGCATTACTAGATGATGTCATCTCCCAGCGCTCTGCATTACTAGAGCCCCGGAGGGAGATTGCGGGCGCCAGACGGAGGGGTCACAGGGGGAGGCCGGGCCCCTGGAGTGACGGGCCCAGTCGCAGGTGCGACCCCTATATTTACACCACTGCTATTAACCATTAAAGATGAGGTTGGCGGCAGCAATTTAGGGGTGGGAGGGGGCAAGTCCACCTGCCCAAATAGTTTGAACACTGTAAACTAGACTGTAAGCTCTCATGAGCAGGGCCTCCTTATCCTTTTGTTTTCTTTACTCTGTTTGTACTGTGTAATGTATCTCTAGGTCTATTCCCTATTGTACAGGGCTGCGGAATACGTTGGAGTTATGTAAATAAAGGAAAATAAAATAATAATAAGAGAACACCTCTCTCTGTGTCTTGCCTGCTGCACACCAAGCTGTTCTGCAGTGTCCTGCTCATTCCCCCTCTCCTGTCCACTATGGCTGCAGACATTAACAGGGGGTATTGTTCTGTGTCTAGCAGTTGGGGAGAGGAACCAATTCGGGGTGTCAGATAGTCTATGTATGGTGTGAGAGAGAGGAACAAGACACAGGTATTAGACAGCGTATGTGTCTGTGACTACCAGTGAACACTGTAAGAAGGCTGGAAAGAGACACTGTGCATGTGTCTGTGACTACCCATGGAACAAGACTGGGGTGTCAGACAGTGTATGTGTGGGTCTGTGACTACCAGTGGAACAAGACTGGGGTGTCAGACAGTGTATGTGTGGATCTCTGACTCCCAGAGGAACAAGGCTGGGGTATCAGTCACTGTATGTGTGGGTCTGTGACTACCAGTAGAACAAGCCTGGGGTGTCAGAAACTGTATGTGTGGGTCTGTGACTACCCGTGGAATAAGGTTGGGGTGTCAGACACTATATGTGTGGATCTGTGACTATCAGTGGAACAAGCCTGGGGTGTCACACAGTGTATGTGTGGGTCTGTGACTACCAGTGTAACAAGCCTGGGGTGTCAGACACTGTATGTGTGGGTCTGTGACTACCAGTAGAACAAGGCTGGGGTGTCAGACACTGTATGTGTGGGTCTGTGACTACCAGTAGAACAAGGCTGGGGTGTCAGACACTGTATGTGTGGGTCTGTGACTACCAGCAGAACAAGGCTGGGGTGTCAGACACTGTATGTGTGGGTCTGTGACTACCAGCAGAACAAGTCTGGGGTGTCAGACACTGTATGTGTGGGTCTGTGACTACCAGTGGAACAAGGCTGGGGTATCAGACAGTGTATGTGTGGGTCTGTGACTACCAGTGGAACAAGACTGGGGTGTCAGACAGTGTATGTGTGGGTCTGTGACTACCAGTGGAACAAGACTGGGGTGTCAGACAGTGTATGTGTGGATCTCTGACTCCCAGAGGAACAAGGCTGGGGTATCAGTCACTGTATGTGTGGGTCTGTGACTACCAGTAGAACAAGCCTGGGGTGTCAGAAACTGTATGTGTGGGTCTGTGACTACCCGTGGAATAAGGTTGGGGTGTCAGACACTATATGTGTGGATCTGTGACTACCAGTGGAACAAGCCTGGGGTGTCAGACAGTGTATGTGTGGGTCTGTGACTACCAGTGTAACAAGCCTGGGGTGTCAGACACTGTATGTGTGGGTCTGTGACTACCAGTAGAACAAGGCTGGGGTGTCAGACACTGTATGTGTGGGTCTGTGACTACCAGTAGAACAAGGCTGGGGTGTCAGACACTGTATGTGTGGGTCTGTGACTACCAGCAGAACAAGTCTGGGGTGTCAGACACTGTATGTGTGGGTCTGTGACTACCAGTGGAACAAGGCTGGGGTATCAGACAGTGTATGTGTGGGTCTGTGACTACCAATGGAACAAGGCTGGGGTGTCAGACAGTGTATGTGTGGGTCTGTGACTACCAGCGGAACAAGGCTGGGGTGTCAGACAGTGTATGTGTGGATCTGTGACTACCAGCAGAACAAGGCTGGGGTGTCAGACACTGTATGTGTGGGTCTGTGACTACCAGTGGAACAAGGCTGGGGTATCAGACAGTGTATGTGTGGGTCTGTGACTACCAATGGAACAAGGCTGGGGTGTCAGACAGTGTATGTGTGGGTCTGTGATACCAGTAGAACAAGGCTGGGGTATCAGACAGTGTATGAGTGGGTCTGTGACTACCAGTAGAACAATGCTGGGGTGTCAGACAGTGTATGTGTGGGTCTGTGACTACCAGTGGAACAAGGCTGGAGTGTCAGACAGTGTATGTGTGGATCTGTGACTACCAGTGGAACAAGGCTGAGGTGTCAGACAGTGTATGTGTGGGTCTGTGACTACCAGTAGAACAAGCCTGGGGTGTCAGACACTGTATGTGTGGGTCTGTGACTACCAGTGGAACAAGGCCGGGGTGTCAGACAGTGTATGTGTGGGTCTGTGACTACCAGTGGAACAAGGCTGGGGTGTCAGTCACTGTATGTGTGGGTCTGTGACTACCAGTAGAACAAGGCTGGGGTGTCAGACAGTGTATGTGTGGGTCTGTGACTACCCGTGGAACAAGGCCGGGGTGTCAGACAGTGTATGTGTGGGTCTGTGACTACCAGTGGAACAAGGCTGGGGTGTCAGTCACTGTATGTGTGGGTCTGTGACTACCAGTGGAACAAGGCTGGGGTGTCAGACAGTGTATGTGTGGGTCTGTGACTACCCGTGGAACAAGGCTGGGGTGTCAGACACTGTATGTGTGGGTCTGTGATACCAGTAGAACAAGGCTGGGGTATCAGACAGTGTATGAGTGGGTCTGTGACTACCAGTAGAACAATGCTGGGGTGTCAGACAGTGTATGTGTGGGTCTGTGACTACCAGTAGAACAAGGCTGGGGTGTCAGACAGTGTATGTGTGGGTCTGTGACTACCCGTGGAACAAGGCTGGGGTGTCAGACACTGTATGTGTGGGTCTGTGACTACCAGTGGACAGTGGAACAAGGCTGGGGTGTCAGACAGTGTATGTGTGGTCTGTGACTACCAGTGGACAGTGGAACAAGGCTGGGTGTCAGACACTGTATGTGTGGGTCTGTGATACCAGTAGAACAAGGCTGGGGTGTCAGACAGTGTATGTGTGGGTCTGTGATACCAGTAGAACAAGGCTGGGTGTCAGACAGTGTATGTGTGGGTCTGTGATACCAGTAGAACAAGGTTGGGGTATCAGACAGTGTATGTGTGGTTCTGTGACTACCAGTAGAACAAGGCTGGGTGTCAGACAGTGTATGTGTGGGTCTGTGATACCAGTAGAACAAGGCTGGGTGTCAGACAGTGTATGTGTGGGTCTGTGATACCAGTAGAACAAGGTTGGGGTATCAGACACTGTATGTGTGGGTCTTAGACTACCAGTAGAACAAGGCTGGGTGTCAGACAGTGTATGTGTGGGTCTGTGATACCAGTAGAACAAGGCTGGGGTGTCAGACAGTGTATGTGTGGGTCAGTGATACCAGTAGATCAAGGCTGGGTGTCAGACAGTGTATGTGTGGGTCTGTGATACCAGTAGAACAAGGCTGGGGTATCAGACAGTGTATGTGTGGGTCTGTGACTACCAGTAGAACAAGGCTGAGGTGTCAGACAGTGTATGTGTGGGTCTGTGATACCAGTAGAACAAGGCTGGGTGTCAGACAGTGTATGTGTGGGTCTGTGATACCAGTAGAACAAGGCTGGGTGTCAGACACTGTATGTGTGGTCTGTGACTACCAGTAGAACTAGGCTGGGGTGTCAGACAGTGTATATATGTTTCTGTGACTACTACTGAATACTGGTACAAGGCTGGGGTGTCAGTCAAATTGGGAGTTAGACACTGGGGGAGATACATTAAGGCATGATAAAGAAGTGATATAGCAGAGATGACTCCCACAGTTCCTATGTTATGAAAACCGGCGACATGCCGCCCTTTGTTGCCAGTTGATCAACTTTTTGCAGCACTGATGCTACCAACAGATAAGGGGTTAATAAAAGAGGAGCGAAGGAAATTGGCTGATGTCCCCCTCATCTCATTGTGGCCCAAAGTGAACTCATGCGGATTGCAGTTTCAGCTATTTGCTTCCATTTAGAAAATGGAAGTTATTTTATGTTTGTTTTGTTTTTTTTGCTTTGTTTTGGATTCCGTTCCCAGCCTGGCCTCAATAATTTCCTGAGTTTATTTCCACTTGAGTGGATGATTACCTTCAATCACCTGAGTCTGCCGCGATCCATGTTTGCAAATCATATCCGCGGATGGTCACTGGGCAGAACTTGGTGTCCTTTGGATGCAGTGTGACTCCTGGTCATGGCAAATGAAACAAAGATGTTTTCTTGCGCCCTCTAGTGGAAGAGATTGTTATTACATGAACAACATTTTTCACAAGATGCTATACAGTAATTTACAAAATAATATAACAAATAGAAATGCAACACAAAAAAGTATCAATCTGATGCAGGTGCATAACAGGGATTAACAATGTATCAGTTCTGTGTAAAATGCAATAGCACAAAGTATTGATAAGTTTAACTGTTTTACTGCATAGGTTCCATAGAATAATATAGGAACTGGAGAGTTTATCACACTGGAGAAGTTATCTCCTCTTTATCACACCTTAGTACATCTCCCCCTGTAGTCTATAACTAAACATCTCCCATAGAATAACATAGGAACTGGATAGTTTATCTCGCTGGAGAAGTTATCTCCTCTTTATCACAACTTAGTACATCTCCCCATGTAGTCTATAACTAAACATCTCCCATAGAATAACATAGGAACTGGATAGTTTATCTCACTGGAGAAGTTATCTCCTCTTTATCACACCTTAGTACATCTCCCCTGTAGTCTATAACTAAAGATCTCCCATAGAATAACATAGGAACTGGAAAGTTTATCTCACTGGAGAAGTTATCTCCTCTTTATCACACCTTAGTACATCTCCCCTGTAGTCTATAACTAAATCTCTCCCATAGAATAACATAGGAACTGGAGAGATTATCACACTGGAGAAGTTATCTCCTCTTTGTCACACCTTAGTACATCTCCCCCTGTAGTATATAACTAAAGATCTCCCATAGAATAACAAAGGAACTGGAGAGTTTATCTCACTGGAGAAGTTATCTCCTCTTTATCACAACTTAGTGCATTTATCCTCTTTAGGAAATATTAGGAGTCTGTACCTCCCAAGTGTCCCTCTTTGAGACCCAAATCCCTCTGTCCCACCCTGGTGTCCCTGTGTTTAGGAGATCAGACTGTGTGATGTGTATATAAGTGTATCACCCCAGTGTCCCTGTGTTTAGGAGATCAGACTGTGTGATGCGTATATAAGTGTATCACCCTGGTGTCCCTGTGTTTAGGAGATCAGACTGTGTGGTGTATATATAAGTGTATCACCCCAGTGTCCCTGTGTTTAGGAGATCAGACTGTGTGGTGTGTATACAAGTGTATCACCCTGGTGTCCCTGTGTTTAGGAGATCAGACTGTGTGGTGTGTATATAAGTGTATCACCCTGGTGTCCCTGTGTTTAGGGGATCAGACTGTGTGGTGTGTATATAAGTGTATCACATTGTTCCGCAACAATAAAAATATTTGTATGAACTTCAGTATATCTGTGTTTTTAAATTTGTGTAAATAAAATACTTTGATTTTGTTCTAAATAATTTATTCAGTTACACAAAGAGGTGTCAGTAGGTCATGAAATAACCTACAAATTAGTGATAATGCCCTGCCCATCAGCAACAATCCCAACACCACCTAAAACGAGTCCTTCTTTGACCATTTGAAGTGTTGGGAAGTATACATATATACATACAGATACACAAACACAAAAGACATATACATAAACACACACTATACACAGACATACACACCCATACACATAAACATCACACATCATACCTCCCACATGTCCCTTTGAGCTCAAAATCCCATTGTTCCTCTTTCCCACCCTGGTGTCCCTGTGTTTAGGAGATCAGACTGTGTGGTGTGTATAGAAGTGTATCACCCTGGTGTCCCTGTGTTTAGGAGATCAGACTGTGTGGTGTGTATATAAGTGCATCACCCTGGTGTCCCTGTGTTTAAGAGATCAGACTCTGTGGTGTGTATATAAGTGTATCACCCTGGTGTCCCTGTGTTTAGGAGATCAGACTGTGTGGTGTGTATATAAGTGTATCACACTGCTCCACAGTAATAAAACATTAATGTTTAAAGTTCAGTATATGTGTTTATACATTAGTCTGTGTAAATAAAATAATTTGGTCTTGTTCTAAATCATTAATTCAGTTACACAAAGAGGTGTCAATGGGTCATGAAATAACATAAAAGTTATAAGTAATGCCCCTCCCACCAGCCACGCCCACAAAACAGTCTCTTTTTGGTCATTTGAAATGTTGAGAGGTGTGACACATACATCCACATAAACACATTCATTCAATTTGATCATGTCCATTTGTTAAGCCATTTTATTTCAATCCTGTGTGTGTCTGTGTGTAAGTGTGTGTATAATATGTGTTATATACTAATGCATGAACCAGACAGATTGGTATGAACCAAAACAATCCGCACGCCAATGTATTATTTTATTTTTACATTTATTTTAATCAGTTTTAACTTAATACCAATCTGACACACAGGTTTTTAATGATATATTTATTAACCCCTTGAGTGCCAGAGGGGTACGGAATGCATTGCAAAGCCCTCTGGCACTCAAAGGGTTAAACTCAGATTCAAGAGCCATAACAGTATCTGTACATTGATAACAAAGACATTGTCACAGGATTGGGCAACGTGAGACCCTGCAGCTGTTGCCAGACTCCCATTCCCCATCATCCTTCGGAATGAGCTGGAGACCACACTACCATTCATTGCATTAAAATGCCAATTAAGTGAACGTCCATTTGTATGTGTGTGCCCTGTGGTGCAGAACTGGTCATCTTCCTGAATCCCGTCCTTGGTATCAGGGTCCTACAGCCCTGTGGGGGTCTTTCTGGGTGTACTGTGTTGGACTCTGCCTCTGCTTGTCCTACTGGTCTGGTAACCAGTCAGGTGAGATGGGGATAGCTCCTCATATCTGAGACACCTCTAGCACCCCAGGGGTTAAAAGTCATCTTTAAATCAATGCAGATTTTTATTTGATCCACTGCCTATTACATCGGCCTGTGTGTATAGCTTCACCAATGCCTTGGAGATCTCTCTGCCTTACCAGGGGTTAAATGGACAATTAAAAGAAACACCCACTAGCACTCAAATGGTTAACTTATAATTAAAAATTAAATATATTTATTAACCCTTTGAGTGTCAGAGGGGTGTGCAATGCATTCCAAAGCAATGCTTTATGTACCCCTCTGGCACTCAAAGGGTTAAGGTGCAGCGGAATTTACAAGAAGCATGTTTTCATATTAAAAAAGAGATGGAGACGTTTGTGTACTTAACCCTTTCTGTATCAGGGGACTGTACAGACACACCCCACCATGTAGATCTCAGATAGTTAAATTACTTTAAAAAAACGTGTTTGCATTAGAGGGAGTTATACAATATACAAGGAATACGTTTCACATTAACACTTTGAATGCTATCAATTGCAATGCAATGCGTCGGATACCTCGCTGGCACTCAAAGGGTTAGAGAGTGTGATGTTAACCTTTAGAGAGAGAGAGCGAGAGAGCAAGTGTGTGCATGTGTTTAACCCTAAAAGTACCTTGCACTCAGCCAAATGACAATTCAGTTTCACTTATTTAACCCTTTGAGTGCCAGAGAGGTACACAACGCATTGCTTTGAAATTAACTGAATTCCTATAGATCATCACCAATAATAACTGTACGAGAAACTAATTAAATAATCTCTACCCTGAGGTTCATACACTATTTAGTTAACTATTTGATTGCCATAAAGGTGCGTGATGCGTAAACAGCCATGTTTTCCACTGTGAGCAGTGCGCACAGACCAGCTTCACGTTCTCCTCATACATAAAAGACATAGAGAGGCTGGTGTACAAACGACAGGCGACAAATAAGAATGTCAAAAACGTCCTAATGTAAATGGCGCTTTTAACCCTTTGAGTGCCAGAGGGGGCAGCGAAAGCATTGCTCCGCAATGCGCTCGCTACTTCTCTGGCGTTCAAAGGGTTAACCCCAAATGATAGAGATGGCTCCAACACATTACTTCACAACGCATTGAGGAACCTTCTAGAATGCAAACGATTAAAATTCCCCATTTGCATCAACAGACATTATTTACTTGTGCCCTATTGTGCAATCGGTTTGCCCTGGAATTGCTCCAGTCCAGTTTAGCGCAGCATCCTCCGGATCTCTGTCCTGATACACAGGAGCTGCACTGCAGTCCCTAGTCACACTGAGCGGATCTCTCTAATGAAATGTTTTTGTCTGTTACCTGTTAGTGTATCTCAGTCTTTGTGTATAGTAAATAAATACAGGATTTCACGGGTGAGTGGACCTGGTATGGTAATGATTTGTTTATTGCCTGCTCAAATAATTACTAAAGAGAGAGAGATCAGGGAGGTACCCTGCGCAGTTCTTCTGTCAGTAAATACCCTGCCCAGGGCTTCTATCAGTAAATACCCATCCAAGGGCTTCTGTCAGTAAATACCCTGTTCAGGGCTTCTGTCAGTAAATACCCATCCAAGGGCTTCTGTCAGTAAATACCCTGCGCAGGGCTTCTATCAGTAAATACCCATCCAAGGGCTTCTGTCAGTAAATACCCTGCTCAGGGCTTCTGTCAGTAAATACCCAGCCCAGGGCTTCTGTCAGTAAATACCCAGCCCAGGGCTTCTATCAGTAAATACCCATCCAAGGGCTTCTGTCAGTAAATACCCATCCAAGGGCTTCTCTCTGTAAATACCCTGCCCAGGGCTTCTATCAGTAAATACCCATCCAAGGGCTTCTGTCAGTAAATACCCAGCCCAGGGCTTCTATCAGTAAATACCCATCCAAGGGCTTCTGTCAGTAAATACCCAGCCCAGGGCTTCTGTCAGTAAATACCCATCCAAGGGCTTCTGTCAGTAAATACCCTGCGCAGGGCTTCTGTCAGTAAATAATTTCCTCTCTGTAAATATTCAGCTTGCTCTTACTACCTGTCATAACCTACCCAACTTGATCCTACCTGCCAGTAAATATCCAACCTGCTCCTTCTTACCTCACAATAAGTACCCAACCTACTCCTACTTACCTCACAATAAATACACAACCGTCTCCTACTTACCTCTCAGTAAATACTCAACCTGCTCCTATTTACCTCACAGTAAATACCCAACATGTTCCTACTTACCTCACAGTAGATACCCAACCTGCTCCTACTTACCTCACAATAACTACCCAACCTTCTCCTACTTACCTCCCAGTAAATACCCAACTTGATCCTACCTCCCAGTAAATATCCAACCTGCTCCTACTTACCTCACAATAAGTACCCAACCTACTCCTACTTACCTCACAATAAATACATAACCATCTCCTACTTACCTCTCAGTAAATACCCAACCTGCTCCTATTTACGTCACAGTAAATACCCAACATATTCCTACTTACCTCACAGTAAATACCCAACATGTTCCTACTTACCACACAGTAACTACCCAACCTTCTCCTACTTACCTCACACTAAATACCCAACTAGATCCTACCTCCCAGTAAATAACCAACCTGCTCCTTCTTACCTCACAATAAGTACCCAACCTACTCCTACTTACCTCACAATAAGTACCCAACCTGCTCCTACTTACCTCACAATAAGTACCCAACCTGCTCCTATTTACCTCTCAGTAAGTTCCCACACTTCACCTACTTACCTCTTAGTAAGTACCCAACCTGCTCCTACTTACCCAGCACTGTGGAATAGGTTGGCACTATCTAAATAAAGAATGATAACAGTACCCAACCTGCTCCTACTTACTTCACCGCTTTCCTGGGCATAAACAGAACATTTTTCCAGGAGGGGATAAAGCCAAAATGGGCCACCCAATCCAGACCCTATGTTAATGCAGCACTGGGGTGGGCATGTGCCCCTTCCTATGGACACACATGTCTGCTCTTTCCTGATGACCTGCAGGTTCATGCAATGCTCCTGTCTCCGTGCCACCCTCCTGGTCTCTGGTAGGTACGTGCTCTCTTCCCCTCTCTGGGTCTCTCTTGTTGATTCATGCCCTGCTTCACTCCTAAAGGACAAGTCCTGCCACTCTCTTCTCGCCACCCTCCGGTAGGTACAAGCCCTGCTCATTGGTATCCTCCTGTAAGAACAAGCATTGTACCCTGCTCCCTGGCATACTGATGTAGGTGCGTGCTCTGCTCTCCTCTTCCAGTCACCACCCTGCAGATGCAAGCCCTGACCCCTCTCGCTGCCACCCTCCTGTAGGTACAAGCCCTGACCCCTCTCTCCCTGCCACCCTCCTGTAGGTACCAGTCCTGCTCTACACTCCCTGCCATCCTCCTGTAGGTACCAGTCCTAAGTTCTCTCCACTCCCGGTTACCACCTTGCAGATGCAAGCTTGATTCCCCTCTCCCTGCCACCCTCCTGTAGGTACCAGTCAGCCTCTACTGTCCCTGAACCCCTTTCTCTGCCACCCTCATGTAGGTACAAGCCCTGCTTACTGGCATCCTCCTGTAAGAAGAATCATTGTGCCCTTCTCCCTGATTTCCACCTGTAGGTACCAGACTTGCTCTCCACCCTGCAGAGCCAAGCCCTGGTCCTCTCTCCCTGCACCCTCCTGTAGGTACAAGCTGTGCTCCGATCTCCCTAACACCCTCCGGTAAGTGCAATCCCTGCACCTAGCCACCCTCCAAAAGGTGCAATCCCTGCTCCCTGACACCCTCCAGTAGGTGCACTCCCTGCTCCCTGACACCCTCCAGAAGGTGCAATCCTTGCTCCCTGACACCCTCCAGAAGGTGCAATCCTTGCTCCCTGACACCCTCCAGAAGGTGCAATCCCTGCTCCCTGACACCCTCCAGAAGGTGCAATCCTTGCTCCCTGACACCCTCCAGAAGGTGCAATCCTTGCTCCCTGACACCCTCCAGTAGGTGCAATCCCTGCTCCCTGACACCCTCCAGAAGGTGCAATCCTTGCTCCTTGACACCCTCCGGTAAATCCAATCCTTGCTCCCTGTCCCAGCTACTCTCCGGCAGGTCCTCGGCTTGTGGCTCCCCAGTCCTCTACTCTCTGTATCTCACAGTCAGGGAGAGGCGTGGCAATGCCCTGTGTGCTGGTGATGTAAGCAATGGGGGCGTGTCCCGGCTCTCTATATAAGCGCTTGCCTGTCCCGTCCCTTCTCATACACGCTCTGCTGTCTTTATTAGCTTTAGGTCTCTATGCTCCTCAGTCACCCCGAGCCGCGCACTGTTACAGCGAGGGTCACCGCAATGATCAAAAAGATGTGCCCCACCGAGTCCGAGCTCAACATCCCCCCCAAAAACTGCTACAGGATGGTCATCCTGGGCTCCTCCAAGGTGGGCAAGACCTCCATCGTGTCCCGCTTCCTGAGCGGCCGCTTTGAGGAGCAATACACCCCGACCATAGAGGACTTTCACCGCAAGTTCTACAGCATCCGAGGGGAGGTCTACCAGCTGGACATACTGGACACCTCCGGCAACCACCCCTTCCCTGCCATGAGAAGGCTCTCCATCCTCACTGGTAGGTGCCTGCTCTGCCTCTATTGGAATGAATCTGTAGTCCAAAAACATGCATTTGGCAACATTAACCCCTTGGGTGCAAGAGTGGACTGCAACGCAAAGCGTTGCAGTCCACTCTTGCGCCCAAGGGGTTAAAGGCAAATGAAGAAAAATACTTGCAGTAGCTTCTTGCATCCAAGGAGTTAACTATTTGAGTGCCAGAGGTAAAGGGAAAACATTTGCAGTCCTTCTCTGCCTCCAAGGGGGTTTAGGACAAGTTTATTAACCCTCTGAGTGCCATAGGGGTATGCAACGCATTGCGTACCCCTCTGGCACTCAAAGGGTTAAGGCAAAACCTGCACCATATTGGGTATGAGCATCAAAGCAAAAGCTTAGTAAATCAGGACGAAAACAAACTGCATCAGATTTTAACTTGAATTTGTAGAAAACATTTTCTCTTGAGACATATTAACATGTAAGCGTTTCCCAGATGAACATATGCATTTATGCAAAGGTCTAGTAAATCCTGTATAATTTTGTTTTGTAAACACCCCATTCAAATTCACCATTACATAGTAATATATATGTATCATTTGGAAAGATAACATTTTGGACACAGGCATCAAGACAAAAGTTTAGTAAAGAAAACCGCACCAGACTTTAATGGAAACATTATTTTGCAGTTTCCTCCACACTCCCTAAACTTTTTTCCTTGATTGTACGTCAAAAATAAAACGATATATTCCAAATTTACTATATTTTGCTTTGCGTGTCTCTAAACTTGCAGTATTTTAATAAGCAATGTTTCATAATCCCACATTAGCCCTTTAAGAATCTAAAGATGACCACTTTTTGGCACTTAAAGGGATAGTAATACTTAAAATGTAAAAAAATATATGTTGTAGGGTTTATCCCCCTGAGTAAAACAAGGGTACTCCCACTGCTGAAAGGTGTTTCATTCAAAAGTTATTAATTTTCAAAGTTGAATTTTTTAGGTGCAATATCACAGTGGCCTGAAATTGTACAGTGGCGCTGTTGCTACACGATCCTATGGATAGTTCTGGTCAGTTGACCATAAATCTCCATAGGATGGTGTAGCAACAGCGCCACTATACAAGTTCAGGCCACTGTGATATTGCACCTAAAAAATTAAACTTTGAAAATTAATAACTTTTGAATGAAACACCTTTCAGCAGTGGGAATGCCCTTGTTTTACTCAGGGGGATAAACTCTACAACATATTTTTTTTTACATTTTAAGTATTACTATCCCTTTAAAGAGTTGATCCCTTTTGTTGATCACTTGAGTACTAACCACAATCCTGGCATACAAAGGGTCAGCAGAGTTGTGATCTGATTTGCTATTCTGCACACCACTATCCGTGCCAGTATTAGCATAGTCGTGAGCTCTGCTAGAGACTTAATCGTCCTTTACTGCACAGCCTATAATGAATCACTTCTTTGTGCTGCATTACTATGGATAAAGGCAGTCGGTAACAATCATTCGAGTTGCATGGACTTATTTAAATTTGTTTACATAAATGGCAAACTTTCATGTGCCTTGGAGCATTAGCTGGTCAGTTGTTTACTTCTCTTAATCTTGCATATCTATTTGTCTTTATCTTGTCATGTAATTGGTTTTTAACTTTTATAATGCAGTTGCTAACCTATCCATCTGTCTTCTCCCTTAAGGTGATGTCTTCATCTTGGTCTTTAGCCTGGACAACAGAGACTCCTTCGAGGAGGTCCAACGCCTAAAGCAGCAGATCATTGAGACCAAGTCTTGTCTTAAAAACAAGACTAAGGAGAATGTCGATGTGCCTCTTGTGATTTGTGGCAACAAAGGAGATCGGGACTTTTACAGAGAAGTGCAACCTCATGAGATTGAGAAGTTGGTCGGAGTGGACAATAAGTGTTCTTACTTTGAGGTGTCGGCTAAGAAAAATTCAAAGCTGGATGAGATGTTCCAAGCTCTCTTCACAATGGCCAAGCTTCCCAGTGAGATGAGCCCCGACTTGCACCGGAAAGTGTCTGTCCAGTACTGTGAGATCTTGCACAAGAAGTCCCTCAAGGGCAAGAAAGTGAAAGAAGATGGGGATGCCTATGGTATTGTGGCTCCGTTTGCCCGTAGACCCAGCATCCACAGTGACTTGATGTACATTAGAGAGAAGGCTATAGGGGGAAGTCAGAGTAAAGATAAGGAAAGGTGTGTTATAAGCTAGGGATTGCAGAGGTATGGCCAGTAAGGCTTTATAAATATATACATAGAGAAACACAAAAGACCAGGTCGTTTTGGCAGAGCCAAGCCGAGAGGGCGTGTCCGCAGAGGGGGATCCGATTGCCCCCCATGCCTTCTGATGGCTGGTCAGGCTGCTGTGGAAAGGAGAAGCCAGCCTTGCGATGCTGATGTTGGACAGTCTGAAAGATCTTACCAGACACTAGATGATGGAGCTGAAGAGATGTATATGGACAGTGACATTGAGACGTGTGATAAACACCAAACCTCCCATGTTGTGATAACATTCTGGACTGGAACTTTGGGGAGGTTGAAGTAAAATGATACTGTAAGAACTGAAACTGACTTGTTTACATGGTACCACTTGGTACTTCTGTCAAAGTATTGTAAATTAATATGAACAAATCCAACTGTTTATATACTTTGTGCTTTTTTTTTTTTTTTCTCTAACATGATTTTATTTTTCTACAAAATAAAAAACAAACATTTTAAAACTTCAGTGTCTGTCCTCAGTGTCACCATAATCTTCTGTGCAAGGTCACACGATAACTATTATGGGGTAGGTGTATAAAATGTAACCCCCCCTCAGACCAGAAGTGGCTTAATACGGAGTGCCAGAAGGGTATCTAGAGCAATGCTCTGCATACCTGTCGTTCAAAGGGTTAATAAAACAATTGTGGGGTAAAAACGATATTAATCCTGAGTGCCAAAGGGGTATGCAACTTTCCAATGCATACATCTCTGGCATTCAGGGTTAAAACTGATGGAGCTTGTGCCACTATCATTCGAGTGTTAACATTTGGCAAAGCTGTACATAGAGGGGTTAACCCACAACATTGTTTCCTGCAGCCAGAAATGTCTACACTCTGTCCACTGGCCATCTAAAAACCTCAGGTTTCTATTAACCTCTTGTGTGCCAGAAGGGTGTGTAATGCATTGCTCTGATACTTTGCACAGCTCTCTGGCACTCACAGGGGTTAAACTGCACTGCTCCTCAAAACTCTTGTTAAACTAGAGTAATAGTAAGTGAAAACTCTCATTGTAGAGCAGGGATAGAAAATTGTCTGACCTCCCAGCTGTTGGACTACAACACATCAAGCAGCTAGGGATGATGGGAGCTATAGTCCAAACGACCAGAGTTCAGACAATTGAGTGCTGCTGTAACATGAGGGATCCAGGAGCGATAACTACACCAGTGCACTGATTTTTGCCATGGAAGGGGTTAAATCATAGAGTAATATAGGGGCATCCTCTCCAAAATGGATGCCCATAGCTGCAGATGTTAGAGATGGCAGCCTTCCTATATTGGTGTCCTCTAGCACAAATCGCCCTACTCTAGGTTAAATTGGGGATAGTTGTTCCATCTAGCCATGGACTACAGCTCCCATCATCCTTCAGCCAGCTGTTGATGGAAGTTGTAGTCAAACAGCTGAAGTTCTAGTAATTTGCTAGGCATAAATTAAATTGTCATAACCTATATAGTTAAAGGCTGTCAAATTACATCAATGTCCTGGATCGTTGATCGGAGAAAGAAAACTGGTTTGTTTAGCCCCATTAATGAAGTAAAAAGAAAACTCTCTCCCAACCTGTAAAGTAAATAAATAGAAGGGGAAAAAATATCCCCATAAACACTGCACACACAGTACTGTATATATCACTGCACACACAGTACTGTATATATCACTGCACACACACACAGTACTGTATATATCACTGCACACACACACAGTACTGTATATATCACTGCACACACAGTACCGTATATATCACTGCACACACAGTACCCTATATATCACTGCACACACAGTACCGTATATATCACTGCACACACAGTACCGTATATATCACTGCACACACAGTACCCTATATATCACTGCACACACAGTACCCTATATATCACTGCACACACAGTACCGTATATATCACTGCACACACACACAGTACTGTATATATCACTGCACACACAGTACCCTATATATCACTGCACACACAGTACCGTATATATCACTGCACACACACACAGTACTGTATATATCACTGCACACACAGTACCGTATATATCACTGCACACACAGTACCGTATATATCACTGCACACACAGTACCCTATATATCACTGCACACACACACAGTACTGTATATATCACTGCACACACAGTACCCTATATATCACTGCACACACAGTACCGTATATATCACTGCACACACACACAGTACTGTATATATCACTGCACACACAGTACCGTATATATCACTGCACACACAGTACCCTATATATCACTGCACACACACACAGTACTGTATATATCACTGCACACACAGTACTGTATATATCACTGCACACACAGTACCGTATATATCACTGCACACACAGTACCGTATATATCACTGCACACACAGTACCGTATATATCACTGCACACACACACAGTACCGTATATATCACTGCACACACAGTACCCTATATATCACTGCACACACAGTACCGTATATATCACTGCACACACACAGTACCCTATATATCACTGCACACACAGTACCGTATATATCACTGCACACACAGTACCCTATATATCACTGCAAAAGACTCCCCATCCTCCTCCCCATTACTGTGTGAACTGCTGGAACATTCGTACCACTGTTCAGTAAATCCAGATTTCAGTTGGTACACAGCGCCACTGTATGGAATGGCAAAATAGGACACCATTCCAAACCACCTAAATCATAAGTATCTTCAGCCTGAGGATGATGGGTGGTGCAGTCCAGCAACTGACTATCCCTGCGCTAAATGGATATTTTCCCTCCTCAGTACACTGAGTAGGGGTATTAAGAAGAATTGGAGAAGCTTGGGGATGAACGAACCATAATATTGTACAAATAAAATTCCTACTGATTTATAAATGGGACTTTTAACCCCTTGAAAGCCAGGTCTCCAACCTCTAGCATTCAAGGGGTTAAAAGCCTAATTTATCAGCGAGTATGGTCCTGCTTCCATGGTGCCGTTCGCTTTCTGCAGAATTGCCCCATACCACACGTTTACAGGGCTGCAGCTCAGTAAACTGCTATATAGAAGCAATGGGTAGATTTCTAGCTAATAAACGCAGAGTAATGACTGTTGATATCACTTTGGGGTAAGATGTTGATCCAGGGAGAATTCAGACTCCATTTTGGAGTCAGGAAGAAATGTCTTTGACCATCATGACCAGAACTAGAAGCTGTTTCAGCGGGTTTCCGGATACCTTCCTCTAGATCAACAAGAGAGATCTGGCAGAGATTGACCCTGATGGGCTCCGGAGCTAACGATATCTAGTTTAACGAGGATACTTCTAGGGGTCTAATGAACTACAGAAAAGTGAATCAAAGCACCTGCACCAGAGGGGAAAAGAAAAACAAAATACAAAACATGATTAAGTGTTTTGAAAGAGAAACTTTTGTGGTTCTGGGCTCCCATGCTTCAGAACATCTTAAAGGAATAGTAACACTTAAAGGGATAGTAATACTTAAAATGTAAAAGAAAATATGTTGTAGGGTTTGTCCCCCTGAGTAAAACAAGAGTACTCCCACTGCTGAAAGGTGTTTCATTCAAAAGTTATTCATTTTCAAAATTGAATTTTTTAGGTGCAATATCACAGTGTCCTGAAATTGTACAGTGGTGCTGTTGCTACACCATCCTATGGAGATTTATGGTCCCGGGACCAGAGCTGTCCATAGGATGGTGTAGCAACAGCGCTACTGTACAATTTCAGGCCACTGTGATATTGCACCTAAAAAATTCAACTTTAAAAATTAATAACTTTTGAATGAAACACCTTTCAGCAGTGGGAATACTTTTGTTTTACTCAGGGAGATAAACCCTACAACATATTTTTTTTTACATTTTAAGTATTACTATCCCTTTAATATACAGGCTTATAATTATAAGTCCTTTGCTACTAGCCAGACCTGAAAAGTTACTCACCACTGCAATCCATAACATACCCACCAGGGCTGAATTTTCACTAACCATTGACCAGTTCTAACTGAATGTCTTCAAGACTTTTATGAAAGAGTAAGTAGTAATTTGGACAGGGGAATTGCTGTAGTATACTTGGATTTTACAGAAGTCTTTGATACAGTGCCTCTCAACAGGTTACTGCATAAATGAAAAGGCTTTCGTTTGGGAGGTGATATCTGTACATGGACCAGGGTCGGCCCAAGACATTGTGCTGCCTGGGTCTAAGGATGAAATGCTGCCCCCCCTCCGCACACCAAAACCACACCCACCAAAACACACCACATCCTTAATTATATTAACCCCTCTCCTGCCCCTAAAACCACATAGATCTGTAGTGTTGTGTTTTTTTTTTACACCCCCTCTCCTGCCCCTATAACCACATAGATCTGTAGTGTTTTACAACCCTTGTACCTTTCTCCTCCTTGCCTTTTTACACCCCCTGTGCCTCTTTTCCCCGCTTTTCATTCCATGTACCTATTTTTCACCCCTTGTGCCTCTCTTTTACCCCCTTGTGCCTTATTTTCACCCCTTGTGCCTCTTTTCCCCTCTCTTCACTCCCTGTGCCTCTCTTTTCACCCCTTGTGCCTCTCTTTTCACCCCTTGTGCCTCTTTCTCCCCCTTACCTGTTTCTCTTCTCCTCCTGGCTCTCTCGCTCCCTCTCTTCTCTGCTTGTCTGGCTCTTCTCCTGCTTTTTACTCAGTCTCCCCACTGACGGCACAGATAACAGCCGGGACCGTGTCACATGCGGAGACGCAGCGTGGTGCATGCTGGGATTTTATTAGTCAGTCTGGGCGCCAGTTTTAAACTTGCGCTGGCCTCCGAACAGAGGAAGAAAACCCCGGCATGCTCCACACGGCGTCTCCGCACGTGGCACGGTCCCAGCCATTATCAGTGCGGGCAGTGGGGAGACGCTGTGCATGAATTAACATGCCTTGGGGTGGCAAATTGCCGCCCCTGTCAGAGTGCTGCCTGGGTCCATGGCCCCACCGGGACCCATGTAAGGGCCGGCCTTGACTTGGACTGACACCTAGTAAAATGAGAGATAACAGAGAGTTGTTGTAAATGGAACCTTTTCAAGTTGGTCTAAAGCTATACGTGGGGCGTCACACGGTTCAGTCCTGGGCCCAATGCTTTTTAATTTATTAATGATCTAGAAGTGGGTATGTAATCTTTGTTGATGACACTACGCTGTGTGAGGAAATAAGATACAGAAAATAACTATTTTCTCAGCAAAAATATTTAGAAAATCAGTGAATGGGCAGACACATGCAGATGAGTTTAATGTAAGGTTATGCACTTTGGCTGCAGAAACTAACATGCTACATATACACTTAATGGTAATCCTTGTTAGAGAAAGATTTAGTACTGATAGACAATAGACCACAGCAGTGTGCAGTGTTACTCAGCTGCTGCAAAAGCCAATAGGATTTTTTTTTTTTTTTTGTTGGTTGGTTGTTTTTGCATTAACAGCGCCCTCTGGTGTCCAGAGAGTTCCTGTACAATTCACCTTGTGTTAAAGTTATTCTGTTAGATTGTGCTGGAGAATTAAGATTCTGACTGCACTTCTGCATGGAATTTATAGTAACAGCTTCATCATTTTCTGAGGGATTGAAATCACTTTCTGAGAGTCCAAAATGTTTATATCTTTTGAATAAAAACAGCAATGGAAGTACCCTTGTTTTACTCAGTAGGAAAATCTAGCATCTATGGTTGTTGTTTGTTTTTTTTAACTTGCATTTATCTTTATTTTATATTTTAACCATTAACCCCTTAATGACCGGGCGATCGGCGACAGGACTTAAGGACAGCAGAGCCAGGGGCGGACTGACAGGACCCAGGTCGCCTGGTCCAAAAAGAGGTCTGGGCCCCGTGCAGAAATCTCCACAATGCCCCTATCTCCACAATGCCCCTATCTCCAAATTGCCCCTTCCACAATGCCCCCATCTCCAAATTGCCCCTTCATCTCCACAATGCCCCTATCTCCAAATTGCCCCTTCCACAATGCCCCCTACATCTCCACAATGCCCCCATCTCCAAATTGCCCCTTCCACATTGCCTCCTTCATCTCCACAATGCCCCTATCTCCAAATTGCCCCTTCCACAATGCCCCCTTCATCTCCACAATGCCCCCCATCTCCACAATGCCCCCTTCATCTCCACAATGCCCTTATCTCCAAATTGCCCCTTTCATCTCCACAATGCCCCCTTCATCTCCAAAATGCCCCCATCTCCACACTGCCCCTTCCTCAATGCCCCCATATCCACATTGCACCTTCCACAATGCCCCCTTCATCTCCGCAATGCCCCTTCCACAATGCCCCCTTCATCTCCAAAATGCCCCCTTCCACAATGCCCCCGTCTCCACATTGCTCCTTCATCTCCACAATGCCCCCTTCATCTCCACAATGCCCCCATCTCCACATTCTTCCACCACCATGCCCCTTTATCTCCCCAATGCTCCTACCTCCAGTCCCTGGTGGTCTAGCGGTGTGGCGAAGTCCTGCGCGCCTCTAGTAATGCAGAGGCTGGGAGATGATGTCATCTCCCAGCGCTCTGTATTACTAGAACGGCGCGCCATCGACCGTTGTAAGAGAGCTGCTCAGCAGCTCTGGAAGCGGCGGCGGTGGTCAGTCCGCCCCTGAGCAGAGCATTTATTTTTCTTTTTCCTGTTCTGGACTCCCGGAACTGCGTGCAGCTGCAGGGGGAGCCCGGAACTACAAGACGGTCATAGTACGTCATGGGTCGTTCAGTCAGATCGACCCTTGACGTACTATGACAGTCAAGGGTCGTTAAGGGGTTAAAAAAAAACATTAAAAACAATATAAGCCTCATCTCTCAAACCTTTATGGTTTGAAAGATATTCTCAAAGTAAAAAGTTTCCCCTCCCTGGCTGTATCGGTCAAGTCTGCCACCTAGCTGACAGACTTGGAATCTGGTCCGCAGACAAGCCCGCGGCTCTTCAGCAGAGCAGAGACTGTAAGATATAAAAATAACTATTTCATTGGAAGGGTCTACAAACCAGGCACACTTTGTAGACTATTCCAATTAGTTATTTTTATATCTTGCGATCTCGGCTCTGCTGAAGAGCCGCCGGCTTGTCTGCGGACCATATTCCAAATCTGTCAGCTAGATGGCTGATGTCAGTTGGGGGAAACTTAAGCATATAAAGGTTTGAGAGATAAGACATATAGTTTTTAATGTTTTTTAACGGCTACAATATAAAATAAAGATAAATTCAAGTATTACTATCACTTTAACCCTGAGTGCCAGAAGGACATGTAATGCATTTCCCCAAACTGTCACAAAGTCATGGAACTGTTACAGTCCCATTCTTTCCAACCTCTCCCATAGGACGCGACAGAATAATTGTCTTTACACCAAGTGGCGCTGTTACTATAAAACAGTTGAACTGTTATAACTATGGGACAAAGCATCTCCGCAGCGAGCTCACCTTTGTTTTGCTCTGTAGGAAAAGTATTACATTTTTTTTCCTTTCTTCATTAAAAAAAAAGGATTACCATTTAACCCTTTGAGTTCCAGAAGGGGGTACACATTACCCCATCTGGCAATCAAAGGGTTAAATCCAAAATTAGCTTTCGCTGTTACCCATGGCTATTACCCATAATTCTTGCATTTCCAGCTATGGACGTAGGACTTATATTTAACCACTTAGACGTTAAAGAGCACACCTCTCAAGTATCTAAAGGGTTAACCGCCCATCTGCTATCACTGTACAAATCAGTGAATATAATAAGTGGGTGTAACAATCTCATAGGATATTAATGAAGACAGTCTGGTACATGTATCTCCCACGTGGAATAGGGTACCGCCCTGGGCTGGGTCCTTCTGTTGCTATTATTAATCAGTGATGATTTTGGTTAGTCAGATTCAATTAACTATCTGAATCCTCATTATACATGGCTTTTTTTTATTTCTGAAAGTCCACAGTTCTCCATCTTAGATGTTCAGTGCAACTGATTACATGCGCCAGGGAGTGGATCTATCCACTGAGGACTGTGAATTTATTATGCTGCTACTACCAGAGGTCGCACTAGCAATGCCAGCATTAATCCTATTGTCTGACCTCTTTGAAACTCACACCACCAGCTCTGACAGATAAAAGTCCAGGGGGAACTGGTTCACTAAATATAATTGGTTTATATTGCTGATAATGCCAGGTGAGAAAAAGCAGGGAACTAGTGTTCAAAATCACCTATATCTTGTATTAGCCATATTTTACTTAGAAAACTGTTTTGAGTTATTTAGATGTATATAGCTTATGCTGATTGAGCAATGCCTACACGAGCTACCTGTCTTATCCCTACATTTCCACTATCACTACCATCACCCCACTCGCTGATACTGCTCAACAATGCATTGCCCACCTCCTCTAGGCATAGATGTCCTGTCTTATCCCTACATTAACACACACACACCTCCCCTAGCTACGACTTCCTGTCTTATCCCTACATTACCTCCCTCCCAGACACTGCTCAGCAATGCATTACCCACCTCCCCTAGCACTGACTTCCTGTCTTATCCCTATATTACCTCCCCCACTCACTGACACTGCTCAGCAATGCATTACCCACCTCCCCTAGCACTGACTTCCTGTCTTATCCCTACATTACCTCGCCCACTCACTGACACTTCTCAGCAATGCATTACCCACCTCTCCTAACACTGACTTCGTCTTATCCCTACATTACCTCCCCCACTCACTGACACTTCTCAGCAATGCATTACCCACCTCTCCTAACACTGACTTCCTGTCTGTTCCCTACATTACCTCCCCACTCACTGATACAGCTCATAATGCATTATTCTCCTCCCCTAGCACTGACTTCCTGTCTTATCCCTACATTACCTCCCCACTCACTGACACTGCTCAGTAATGCATTACCCACCTCTCCTAACACTGACTTCCTGTCTTATCCCTACATTACCTCACCACTCACTGACACTTCTCAGTAATACATTACCCACCTCCTCTAGCACTGACTTCCTGTCTTATTCCTACATTACCTCCCCACTCACTGACACTTCTCAGTAATACATTACCCACCTCCTCTAGCACTGACTTCCTGTCTTATCCCTACATTACCTCCCCACTCACTGACACTGCTCAGTAATACATTACCCACCTCCCCTAGCACTGACTTCCTGTCTTATCTCTACATTACCTCCCCCACTCACTGACACTGCTCAGCAATATATTACCCACTTCCCCTAGTACTGACTTCCTGTCTTATCCCTACATTACCTCCCCCACTCACTGACACTGCTCAGTAACGCATTACCCACCTCTCCTAGCACTGACTTCCTGTCTTTATCCCTACATTACCTCCCCACTCACTGACACTGCTCAGCAATGTATTCCAATGAGACAGCTGTAGCACTCAAAGGATTAAATGCCCCAATTAAATCAATATTCCCCCTCCCCCACGGTGCAGTTGGTTTACTCCAGAATGTTTCATTTTTAGCATGATTAATAAGGATCTCAGATGCATTAAGTTTTAATTGATCCTGTTATTTGTTTTTTTTAAGCTGCTTAGTTCACGGTTTACATTCTTTATTAAACTAAATCACAATTAGCTACGCGTACAGGGTAAAGAGGGCAGTTATTTCTGTTCAGCCATTGAGGCGCATTTGTACAGTTACAGAAGAACACGGACAAACATCTAGAAGAGAACATTGCGAATGATGGTTAGTGACGTTATAGCACTTTGGAGTGGGAGCCATACGAAGCTTTCTGTACAAAACTACTCAAGCCCTATTTTCAGGCAGTTTCCGCCTCTTGTCTGCGAGCTACACAAACCCATCGTTCATATAAACAATGCGTTGTGACTAATGCAGAGCACATCAGTGGATTAGTGCTATCCTGCAGATCGATCAGTGGAGTCGTCCTGCAGCACAAGGCATTACTCATTCCTACTTGCAGCTCTTAAAAGACAGATACAGAGGGAGCCAGCCACAAGGTTGCTGTAATTATACTGTTACCTTGAATCCTAATTAGGACACAGACAATTAGTAGGAAACTTCACATCTGCACACCTTATTCCAAGAAGATACTACATGCAAATGACCTTTATAACAAACAATGCAAGAAGTTCGTCAGTGGTTTAATTGTCATCTTGGAAAGAGGTTATTTGATTGTAAAGGCTGGGAACATGGTCAGGGAAAAGGTTCTAAGAAAGGATGATTTGTGAGGCCTAGAAATCAGAGGGACACAACCTCTGGCACTCCAAGGGGTGGAGACTGCAACTTCAAACATCCCTCACTAGCCCACAGCTGGAGGGGGATGATGGGAATTTTCTCAAATAACTGGAAGTCCGCAGAGGAACTACCACTGGCCTAGATCATGTTAGGAAACATTTGTCTTTATAGCAGATGGTGAGAACTACAAGTCCCATCATTCCCATCCAGTAGTTGGCTGGAATCGTGCTTTCCTTTTATTATCTTTACTAGTTGAAAAGCCTGTTACAGGGGCCACAGTGCCACTGCCAGCCGGTAGTGGGCAGTCATGCGCAGTAGAGACTGCCCGCGCCTGATACAGAGCTGGACGCTCAGCTGCGGCGCGGACGGTCTCTACTGCGCATGACTTTGTCGTTACACACGTTTTAGCGAATTATTATATAGGATATTTCAGCACCCAGGTCAGAACCTACGACTGAATAAGGGGTGTCTGTAGAAATTTTTCCGGGGGGGGGGATGAGCCATAATATGACCTCCCAGGCCAGTCCATTCAGCCCCTTTGTTTATATGGAGGGGGTAAATTGTAGGGGGGGAGGCAAGTGCCCCCCCTTGCGCCCCCCGGATGCCCATGAACTGAATGAGAGAAGCCAGTCTTTACTACTTTTAATTTTATATTATATATCTGTTCACACTGCTGAACGTAACATATACCATAAATGTAATGCATCTTGTTGCAACCTTTGGTCTGACTGTGCGTTATTTCAACGGTACTGCATCAGATCTTACAGGTTTACAAGATTACTGTGCAAGAATATCATTGTGGGTAGAAAAGTTGTGATTTGTGCAATTCAAATCGTATGGGAAAATGTAGTATACTTGCATACTTAATCCAATTTCAACACATCAAACAAATCGACAGTGTGAACTTAGACTAAAACTCCCTTACGCAAATTAATATAGTTCCTTTAAATTAACCCCCATCCCGCCCCTTTTATCCACGTCAGCACTCAAGCTGACAACTTGTATTCTGGACCCAGGACTGGACAGCTCATCTGCAGACCCAAAACAGCATTGCATACAGATAGAATCTTCATGATAACGGTCTACAAAGTGTACCTGGTTTAACGTGGCACCATTAAAGCGGAACTTCCCTGTCACAAAATGTTTAGCTTAACTAAGCCCCCTTCTGGCGACTACCTGCTTAGTAGTGCTAGTTGCCAGAATTATTACCTGATTGAATAGATATATGCTTTAATCCCCAGCTGTCAGTAGCACAGAGTGCGGACATCTTGCCAGAATGACGACCGTGCGCCTGCGCTGTCAGTCCCAGCCGGGTTTAGGAAGTGTTGCTAGGAGCCATTCCGCTCCGGCTGGGACTGACAGCGCAGGCGTGCAGACGTCATTCTGGCAAGATGTCCGCGCTCCGTGCTACTGACAGCTGGGGAATAAAGCATATATCTATTAAATCAGGTAATAATTCTGGCAACTAGCACTACTAATCAGCTAGTCGCCAGAAGGGGGCTTAGTTAAGCTAAACATTTTGTGACATGGTAGTTCTGCTTTAACCCCTTAGTGACCGGCCGCGAGCGCACGCGGCCGGCACTTAACGACGGGGTTTGTTTGTTTTTTTTCTCCATTGTAGCGAATGACTTCCGTGACTTACCAGGTACGTCCTTTGTCACTAAGTGACATTTTTTCGTGACGTACCTGGTAAGTCACTTGTCGGGAAGGGGGTAAAGACATATAAAAATCTAATGTTGAGTTTCAAATGCATATTTATGGGAATGGTCATCGACAATGTTTTTTATTCCAATTGGGAGACCTAAAAATAGCTGTATATATATATATATTTGTACCTTCAACACATCTATAATAAATTGTGTATATAATGTAGGGATGTCCCACAGATTCCAGACTGCATGCATGCTAGTGGTGCCTTGATAGAAGAGGGAAAAAAAATTGTTGAGAACCAGTTCATTATAGTGAAGTTAAACTTCATGTTGCACCTACAGCTCCCCCTACTGGGACAACCAGACAACCAATTCACATAAGGCAGGGGAGCTCAAACCTGTCCTCTGTATGGTCGGCTATGATTAGGAGGTTCTTTCTACTTTAATTTATGCAATCAGAAGGACTTGCCTATGTAGGTGTCCTTCGTAGAGCAGTCGGTTATTTTTATTTGATTTATTTTGTGGCCCACTGCAAATGGTTTCTGTATACAATCTGATAAAGACAGTTGCCTCTTATGAGGAATTCAGGACTATTAACGACCATTTTTGCTGTAAGGTGGGGTGTCCTAAAGGCATTCAATAAAGCGGAACTTTCAGATCTTTCTAAGTCTAAAAGAAAAGAAATCCTTGCCGTTTGGAGACTGGAACCCAGGTTACAGAGCAGACATCTTGTCTGCGCTCATGCACTTGATGATGAAGGTTACTGTTAGATAACCAAAACGTTAATCTGACCAAATAAACCCCAATTTTCACTTAATAAGAAGTCCTGAGAGTGCTTTTCCAATTGGATTATACTACATCTTTGGCTGGAATCCTAGCACCCAGGCGATTGACTTTAACCCCTTAGAGTCCGGTGACGTACCTGGACCGTCAAGCTGGTCCGGCACTTAAGGACCAGTGACGGTCCTGGTACGTCACGTACTATTACTCACCGCGCTCCTTCAGGAACGCGGTGAGTAATACCGGGGACTGAATTTGATCGCTCCAAGACCTGAGCGATCTCTTTCAGTCCCTCAGTTTGGCGTGCCGCCCCACGTGATCAGTCACGTGGGGCGGCACGCCGAAATTCTCTATCTGGTCCTTAAAGGACCACTCACCCTGCGACCGCTGGTCGTTAAGGGGTTAAAAGCATGAGTGCTTCCCTGTAACTTTTATTATATATATCTATATATGCCATTGGGAGAGATGTATAAAAAGCCTTCTTCGTGTAGGTTTAAAAATGGTCTCTAAAATTCACGATGACAATGGTCATATTAATATAGAAGTAAAGTCCCGTTCATAAGTACGTCTGAGAATATTATGAGAAAATTTAAAACTGAATACTTTTTCTCATGCGTTGCTGCCGCTATACACTTCCATTAAAAAATAGGTTATACCTGGCTTCAAACCTTTAGGTGCCAGAGGGGTACACAACGCATTGCTCTGCAATGCGTTGCGTACCCCTCTGACACTCAAAGGGTTAAGATTTAATCACAATCCGCCTTTATTTTTAATACAATTAGCAAATTTCTTTATAGAAACACTGCTCCACAATACTTATTTGGACAAGCCCATTTCTACTCTGTTTCTGATACAAAAAGTCGACTGACTGGAGTTAGAACTTAGCGAAAAACGTGTCTAAATGTTTATACGTATCACTATGTCACTTTATGGCATATTTTACAGACACTTTCTATATACCGTAAGTCCAGTTTTATAAATTTCCCGTAATGTCCTTTTAGACCAGCTTTTCCCAAGCCTGTCCCCAAACTGCCGTCCAACAGGGAGTTTGCTGGATAGCCCCCGTTTAGGGCAGGTGGTGCTGTCATTCGAACAGGAGGATCTGCGTGATAGATTGACACCCCCGTGATTATGAGAGGAGAGAAATAAAACACACAAGTTGGGGGGACTTTAGAACTGGTTTGGGAAAACACAGTTTTAACGCTTTGAGTGCCTGAGTGGAGACCAGCGCATTGCTTTGCAATGCATTAGCCACCCCTCTGGCACTCAAACAGTTAAAGCGGGACTTTCAAGCTCTATAAAGTCGCCCTCCAATAATTAGGCATATGGAGACTAGCTTCATAATAGTTCTATTATCTCTCATAATTACCCGGTTCTGAAGTAATCCTTAGTATCTGAAGACTGACAGCCAGGCTTCTTTCTTTAATGCCGTCTGTGGCATCAGACTCTTTTGGTGCTTTAAGGCACAGTGCAATGCCACCTAGAGGCTGGAATGCACCGGGCTGATGATAGAGACGTCAGAATGACCGGTTGCGCCCATAACGTTGTTTTGGACTGGGTGATTGAAGCCTAGATGTTAAGAAGCATGTTAGAAGTGAACATATATAAACAGGTACGTTTAAACTAATAATTATGATGCTTTTATGATACTTATGCCAAGGCACAAAATTTCCACTCGCCACTAGCCAATTTGAGAGTGAAAATTTAGCCCTGGCGAGTAGAAATTCAGCCCTGGTGGGTATGTTATGTATTGCAGTGGAGAGTAACTTTTCAGGTCTGGCTAGTAGCAAAGGACTTCAAGTTTTAACCCTTTGAGTGCCACAGTGGTACGGAATGCATTGCTTTGCAATGCATTCCGTACCACTCTGGCACTCAAAGGGTTAAGCCCTGCTTATGCTATAGTTTTGGTTCCCTGACGAAGTGTCCATTTGTCAGATATGAAACGCGTTGAAAAAACATTTGCATTATATTTAATAAAGACATCATTCACACATCAGTTTTCAAACGGTGATTCCTAGATATGCAAAAGGACCCTGGAAAGAACATCGATTGGGTTCCCTGTTATTAAGCTGATTAAACATGTATATCTGGTGAGTACCAGTAATCTGTGGGGGGTTTTTAATATCTGTGAAACAGATCCACTCTTAGATAAGGTTTGCGCCTTTTCTCTTTTCTTTTTGTCCTAGAGGAGACCGGGACTGACAGCGCAGGTGTCTCTAAGACAAGATGTCTGCGCTGATGCCTAGCTTCCGGCCTCTGAAGACTAAGGATTATTTCATAACGCGGGAGAGATAACAGCACTATTATAAAGCTAGTCGACATATGCCTACTGGAGGGCAACTTTATAGAGAGTGAAAGTTCCACTTTAAACTCACAGATGTTAGACATCTACAATCACACTGCAATGCATCAAGGGTGGGCAACATGGTCATCCATTGGTTGGCAGGTTATGATGAGATTTGTAGTCCACCCAGACGCTGGAGGCCCTCACGTTGCCCACCCACGCATTAGAGATTTCACCAAGAATAGTGATAACATGAAAAATATCTCGCCCGCAATTTTTGCACTGAAACTTCAGGGATGAGGTAGAGAAACCCACAGGTAACGGTTAAACACCATTTAAAAAGACATATAATTCCCAGCTTTGCATCACTGTTAAGTAACACCCATTCATTATCTTTCCGCTTGACGACTGTTTATAATGATTACGACCATAATGATCTGTTGAAAATTATTCTCCTGTGATTCATGTTGAACAAAAACTTTCCCCAGATTCACTCCCAGACTATGTAAACAACCTTAAGTAAGCATCGGATTGTAGCCAAACGTGTATTTTGAAAAATAAAAATAATGACAAGAGTACATGGATGCAAACAGTTAAATACAAAAGTGAAAACATCACAGTCCCAATTGCAGAGAGATGCCTACTCGATCCAGAAGTCCCATAATCTACTATGTCACAGGGGAAGTGAACGTTGGCAGAATTTTGCTTAACATTAAATGGTCTTTTGCACTCCATTAAACTGTGAGGTTGTCTCACCTAATATTCTCTGCTACTTAAAGGGATAGTATTACTTCAAAATTACTATCTCTCATATTGTAGCCCTTAATAAGCTGAGTTAAACAACACCAGCGGCATCTCTCAAGCGTTTATGGTGTAAGAGATAGCCGCTTTCAAAGTTTCCTCTCCCCTGCTGTCAGCGTTCTGCTGCAATCAGGGGAATCTGGTCCCGGGACAGGTGGAGGCTCTTTAACAGAGCCGATATCTCATTATGGAAGGAAAAATGATTCATTGAAACAGTCTTCTACGTGTGATTGGTTACCAAGCACACGCAGAAGACTGTTTCAGTTAATCATTTTTCCTTCCATAACGAGATATCGGCTCTGCTGAAGAGCCTCCTCTTGATTCAAAGACCAGATTCTCCTGCTGGCAGCAGAACGCTGACAGCAGGGGAAAGGAAACTTTGAAAGCGGCTATCTCTTACACCATAAAGGTTTGAGAGATGCCGCTGGTGTCATTTAACTCAGTTTATTGAGGGCTACAATATGAGGGATAGTAATTTTGAAGTAATACTATCCCTTTAAAGTCTTAGATCAGCGGTTCTTAGCTCCGATCTTTGGGGAAGGGTTTATCCATACGAGTGTCAGAAAAGTATCCAACTTAATACACTGAATACATTTCTGGCATTCAAAGGGTTAAAGCAATCCCTGCACAAGTACAGCAATGAAAAAAGGACTTAGCGGCTGATTATCCATATGTTAACAAGCAGGAATGTATTGAAAATCTGCACTGTGGGTGTGTTTTCAAGACTCGCTTTGAGAAACATTGCCTTAGATGCTTAAGAGGTCTCCAATGCAGGCACTCTAGCAACCACGGAATTCAAAGGAAACTATCGTGCCTTTAATCCTTTGCGTACCAATTGGGTGTGCAATGCTTTACTTACAATGCATTGCAGACACCTCTGGCACTCAAAGAGATAAGGAAAGCCAGTGTTAATCCTTTGAATGCCAGAGGGGTATGGAATGCATTGCAAAGCAATGCATTCCATACCCCTCTGGCACTCAAAGGGTTAAATGCAACAAAGGAGCAGTAAAATTTATTTTTTAATGAAAACATATGTTATAGAGCTTTTCTGGTCGAGTAAAACATGGGCACTGCCACTGTTGTCAGCCGTTTTATTCAAAGGTTATAACAGTTCAAACTATCAGGAAGTGAGTTACAGTGTCCTTACTTCCTGAAAGTTCTAACTAACAGGAAGTGACTCAGCAGTTTCTGTCACATTCTATGGAGAACTGTTGGTGGTGACTTACTTTGTCTAGAGAACGCAACAGAATAACTATTTGGAATCTGACCACTAAAGGGCACCGATTATGTAAAAAGAACAAGAGTTTAAAATGTAATTACTGTGGTAATACATATCTCACAGAAGTGGACGTACCCCTCTTTTATAGAACAGAAAAAGTCCTACAATATATATTATTTCTTAAAAAAAGTTTACTGCTCCTTTAATGACAAGATGGGTACGCAATGCATTGCTTTGCAATCTGTTGCACACCCCACTGATGCACAGGTGGTGAAGTTCTATCCAGTCCCCAAATCCGTTTACATTCAGACATGTAAATTGGAATAAACAGTGCGTTTCACATAATAGCAATCTGGATTTTAGCATTTGTGAGCTCAGAAGTGCAATATTAAGTCCTAAAGCCCTTAGGCTGAATGTCGCCGTTTTGTACAGGACAGCAGCCATCTAAGTGATGGTGTGAGGCTGTATCAGAGTCCTGGTTGGCCACTGCACCACCTCAGCCTTTTGTGGGGAGTTTCCAGGCTAGTCCTTGGGGATCTCGAACATGCACAGGCCCTTGTATTTGTGCAGCAGTTCGCTCTTAGTCTGAACCTGCTCCTTCAGTCTCTGCAGGTGTTCCTGCTGCTGCTCGGGGGTCAGGTCGATGCCAGGCATGTTGTTAATCAGCTTCCTCATGGTCTGGAACTTATTCTTGAGGTCAGTGAGTTTCTGGTACACTTCTTGCTGGTCCTTATCCATGCTGCGGAGAGACACAGACTCATTATTACCCAGAATGATCTCGGTTGTAACAAAAGTCTAGACATGGATAGTCAAATGCACAAAAAACGTGGCACGATTCTGTGGAGAAACAAAACAGTACCTTAGGGGGACAAATAAAAATTCATATTGAGGTAAACAGGGCTTTTAACCCCTTGAATACTAGAGAGGATGGACACGACTCTGGGATCTTGGTGCAGTATCTCCGCTTGGTCTCTCATTGACCAAAGATTCACATAGAAACAGTCGGAGAACACACTCTAGAAGATGTGCAGAAATCATCTCTTGCTGAACTTTATTGAATGCAATGAAACATACAACGTTTCAGGGATGCACTGAGCCCTCCGAAACATTGTAGGTTTCATTGCGATCAATAAAGTTCAGTGAGAGATGATTACTGCACATCTTCTAGAGTGTGTTCTCCTTACTGTGTTTCTAAGAGAGGTCTCTGGCGCACTGCAATGGAACTCTTAGAGCTCTCTAGCATCCAGGGGGTTAAAATAACCGTTAGTATTAAGGAAAACTTTAATTCACCCCCGCAGTACGCAGTTGTTTTGCCTGAGGATTCTTCCACCTTTACTTTGTGCATATGTTGCATTGGGCGTTCTATTGATCAAACGGAAGAGATGCAATTCTGGAGCAACCCAAGTGCACCGGGAATGAGTGTGAGAAAGAGTGTGCATGAGTGTGCGTGAGTGTGTGTGCACGTGTCACTGGTTTGGACATGTGTACTTGCATGGCCAAGCCTGTGCTGGGTCTGCGTGGTTGTACTCTCTCCCCTGTAGCTTTCACTCCTTTATTTAGAGCTCCCTTGGGGGCATACGGACCCTCCTCATGCCCCATTCACCCCCGTTAGAGATATCTCTCTCTATAGAAACCAAAAGGGTTAAAGGGATAGTAATACTTCGTTTTAACTTTATTTTATTTTGTAGGCATTAAAAAAAAACATGAAGAACGATATAAGTCTTATCTCTCAAACCTTTATGGTTTGAGAGATATCCACAAGCAAAGTTTCCCCTCCCGCCCCTTTTATCTAGTGTAAGCCATCTCTTCTCAGATGTGAATCTGGTTGTAAGACCAGACAGATAACAGCAGGGGACAATCTTCTTCCTATGAGAACAATGAAAGCCCTGCCTCCTTGACAAGTTTTTCAGGTTTTTCCCTTATCTTAATTGAAGATTGTCCCTCTCTGCAGTCTACCTGGGCACCTCCCTCCTGATCTGGCTGAACAGTGTTACATCAGTAAAAGGGGCAGGAGGGGGATACTTTATCATTCAATTACTCTTGAACTACAACTCTGACAGTATTGATATAACACTCTCCAAAGTCCAAAAACTATGATGATTAATTAGAGCTGCTTTTATTATGAAACATTACTATCCCTTTAAATAACATCCTGTAAAAAAGGTATATATACCTGGTGCATGTACATGGAGATTGCTCTGGCCACACCCACAACTCAGAATATGGGTGTGGCCAGCACAGCTGAGGCTCAGCCCCTCAAAATTTGGCAGTCTAGTCAGTTGAATATTAAAATGCCCCCCAAATCATTTATCACATAGCGTTAAGACTATCAATACTTGTGTTCTCCTTAGTAAGTGCGGTATTATTTAGACTCACCGGCAGACATCTTGACGTAGAGGAATCTGTGCACCTGCGCTGTCCATCCCGGTCTGTACCTTAAGGTACAATGCAGCTCCCCCTTACCAATCATAGAGGAGACAGGGACGGACAGTACAGGAGCACAGATGCCTCTTCAGGGTGATGTCTGCACAGTCGTCTGCAGTGAGTTTCCGAAGACAGTAAGGACGGAAGGCGCTTGGCACACAGCCCGTTAACTGGGAATCCAGCAACCACACAGTCGGTCCTGCTGCTTTCACTCCTCACGGAGTCCAACCACTCCCAAAACAGTAATATGTAAGGATTCTCAGGAGTCAGCACTGATCCAAATGTGACCAAATAAGCCCTGCAGTGGTATATGCACACACAGAATCCACTCTGGAAGAAGAAGTTGAATTTCTAAATAATGCCGGACTTACTAAGGATAATACAAGTATCGATATGCTTCACGCTACGTGAAAAATGATTTCATATCATGGAAGTTCTGCTTTAAACAGCGTTACCATTTCAGTTGTGCCCCATATTCTGAAAAAGAAGTCAGCAGTTAATCCGCTCTTTCCGATTTCAAATCTTCCCGGAGTTGTCGAGATATTTTCTAAGTATTGTCGGATGTTTAAATAGGACCCTCCACCAAAGTTGACATTTAACAGCAAAACAGGATACTGACTTATTGTAACCAATGCCCTGTTCCATTAAATGGCATTTCTACAGATTAGCGGACACACGAGTCTATCTTTACTTATGTAAACTTGGTTGTTTTTGTATTTAAATCTCATCCTATGCAGCCTGAACACAAGATCCAAATGGAAATCCGCAGCCAGATGGAAGCTATTGATTTTCATATGCATTCCTGAGAGGCCTACGCAAAAAGAGACTTATTCAGGGCTTGGCTGGACTCATATTTATTTTCTCCCTAATGAATATAGTTTCAGTCACCTGTTAGGAGCCTGATAGGCAACGTGCTGGCTTGTTGTGTTAGGCACAGCTCCCCCCAGAACAGTTGTGTACTGAGGGACGTGGAACAGTAGAGCATCCTATATTAGTATATCTTTGTACAGAGTAGTGTTACATCTGTAACAAGGGAGTTCAAAAGTTTTTCTACAATGGCCAGATTGAGAAAACTGTGACTTAATGTCCAGACCTTGCTTAACTCAGTCTCATTGCACTCAAAAGTTTAATAAGTGGATGTAAAGCCACGTGCAAAGAGATTTTGCCAGCTATTATATGCAAACCATCACTAGTCTAACAAGCTGCCTTATGTTTTGTTACATAAATCTACACTCACCACTCTGGGACTTAAAGGGATAGTAATATTTCACAATAAAAGCAGCCCCAATTAATCTTCATAGTATTTGGACTTTGGAGAGTGTTATTTCAATACTGTCAGAGTTACATAGAAACATAGAAACATAGAAGATTGACGGCAGAAAAAGACCACCTGGTCCATCTAGTCTGCCCTTTAGTATTCCTTTATTGTTATCTTAGGATAGATACATGTTTATCCCAGGCATGTTTAAACTGTGTTACTGTGGATTTATCAACCACCTCTGCTGGAAGTTTGTTCCAAGTTTCTACTACTCTTTCAGTGAAATAATATTTTCTAATGTTTTTCTTGATTTTTCCTCCAACTAGCCTCAGATTGTGCCCCCTTGTTCTTGTATTCAGATTCTTATTAATCACACTTCCCTCCTGAACCTTGTTCAGTCCTTTAACATATTTAAAGGTTTCAATCATGTCCCCCCTTTCTCTTCTTTCCTCCAGACTATACATATTTAGATCTCTGAGTCGTTCTTGATAAGTTCTATGCTTTAGACCTTCCACCATTTTTGTAGCTCTTCTTTGAACCCGCTCAATTTTAGTTATATCCTTTTGCAGATGAGGCCTCCAGAACTGTACACAGTATTCCAGATGTGGTCTCACTAGAGCTCTATACAGAGGGATCACAATCTCCCTCTTCCTGCTTGTTATACCTCTAGCTATGCAGCCAAGCATACGATTTGCTTTCCCCACCGCCTGGTTGCATTGGTTACTCATCTTGAGGCTGTCAGAGATGACCACCCCCAAATCCTTCTCTTCTGAAGTCTTTGCTACCACAGAACTGCCAATACGATAGTCAGATTGAGGGTTTCTTGTCCCCAAGTGCATTATTTTACATTTGGAAACATTGAACTGAAGTTTCCATTGTTTTGACCACTTATCTAATAGTGCCAAATCTTTCTCCATATTACAGACACCTCCTGGAACATCAACCCTATTACACACTTTTGTGTCATCAGCAAACAAGCAAACCTTCCCTGCCAAGCCTTCCCTTATGTCACTTACAAACATGTTGAACAGAACAGGGCCCAGAACAGATCCTTGTGGCACTCCACTTGTAACCAGTCTCTGCTCAGAATACACTCCATTAACAACAACCCTCTGGTTTCTGTCCTTCAGCCAACTGCAGATCCACTGAACTATCCAGGGGTTAAGTCCAATTTTTGATAATTTATCTATCAGCTCTTTATGGGGAACTGTATCGAAAGCTTTACTGAAATCCAGGTAGGCGATATCCACAGCACCACCTTCATCCAGCACTTTAGTTACATAGTCAAAGAAATCAATGAGATTAGTCTGACAGGATCGGCCCTCAGTGAAGCCATGCTGGTTTGGGTCCATCAGGTTGTTTTTTGTTAGATGGTCAATTATCTTCTTCTTTAGAAGAGTCTCCATCATTTTTACCACTACAGATGTCAGGCTGACTGGCCTGTAGTTACTAGCTTCTTCTTTACTACCCTTCTTGTGAATGGGTACAACATTGGCCATTCTCCAATCATCAGGAACTTCTCCCGTAAGAAGGGACTGGTTATACAGATTAGTCAGGGGGCCAACTATGACAGATCGGAGTTCTTTAAGAACTCTAGGGTGGATTCCATCCGGACCCATCGCTTTATTTGACTTTAGCCGGACAAGTTCCTCTAGAACATCGGCCTCTGAAAACACTGGGGCTAAAATTATACAACTAGAGGCAATGCTGTGTTCAGCCATTTTCTGATTATGAGGGCCGTCGTCTGAAAAAACTGAGCAGAAGTAGTTATTCAGATGGTCAGCGACCGCCTTTTCCTCTTCTATATACTGATTTTTTCCGTTGTTAATTTTTGTAATCCCGCAGTTTTTCTTCTTCCTGTCACTGATATATCTGAAGAAGGTTTTATTCCCCTTCTTAACAGATTTGGCCATTTCTTCCTCTTTTGAGGCTTTAGCAGCATTTATCATCTGTTTAGTCTTCTTCTGTATAGTTTTATACCCTTCTCTGTCCGCTTCACTTCCAGTCTCTTTATATCTCTTATAGGCAGACTTTTTATCTTTCACTATAGCTCTTACCTCTCTAGTAAACCATAGTGGATTTCTCTTTCTTTTCCTCTTGCTAATTTGTCTAACATGTAATCTTGTTGCCTTTAAGAGGACTTCTTTGAGTGTCTTCCACTGAGTACTCACTCTCTGTGTTTTATCCCACCCTTTTAATTCTTTCTTTACATATTCTCCCATATCCTCAAACTTCGTCTTCCTAAAGTCCAATACTTTGGTTGCAGAATGGGATTTCTCGTAGTCAGTCTGGATTCCGAACCACAAACATTGGTGGTCACTGGAACCTAGATTTTCTCCCACCTTCACCTCAGATACCAGGTCTCCAGTATCAGTTGTAGTTCAAGAGTAATTGAATGATAAAGTATCCTCCTCCCACCCCTTTTACTGATGTAACACTGCTCACCTCAGAGCAGCAAGACTGTCCGGATGGATCGCAGAGAGGAACAATCTTCAGTGATCATAAGGAAAAACCTGTCAAGGGGGGCAGGGTTTTCCTTATGATCACAGTAAGAAGATTGTCCCTTGCTGCAACCTGTCCGGTCAAGTGACCAGATTCCACATCTGAGGGGAGGCAGCTTACACTAGGTAAAAGGGGCAGGAGGGGTATAATTTATCAATTACTCTTGAACTTCAACTAGCACTCAAAGGGTTACAACAAGTGCCATATCTACAAATATTATGAAAGTAAATTCAAACCATAGAAATAAATGCCACACAAATCTTGTGCTATTTGTTTTCCCCATTGTGTGTATTCCGTGTCCCTTAGACACAGACATCTGCTTTGTACAGAGATGTGTGATAGTATATTGTACAGCAGCCTTGTATAATACTGTTTTATACAGAGGCACTATAGGGAGGGGACACAGAGGCATGGTCTAATATTGTTATGTATATGAGTGTTACACAAAGTGAACAACAACAATGAGATACAGGTATAAAGGAATCCCAACTGCATAGTAAGAATATGCTTAACTCCCCTCACCGATTTATAATTAATTGCAACTTTTTGCTTGCCAGCTGTGCTGCAATACACACTTTACATAAACTAAGTTATAATTGTTCCAACTTGTATGATATCTTGTCCTTTTCATAAAGGACAAAAAAAAAAAAAAAAAAAAAAAAAAAAAAAGTAATATATATATATATATCTATCACAATGGATATAGGCAATGGCACACACAATACTATAAATAAGGTGCACGTCCCATAGAAATACATAGAATACACCAACACACACACACAAAATATAATCACTATGTGGTGCTGTCTCATTAGCCCTTATGGCAAATTGTAGTCAACTGACTATGAAGCTTGTCAGCTGATAAAACTATTGAATAAAGTACGTTTGTGTTCTTAAAGCGGAACGACCACATCAGGTAAAGTCGCCCTGCAATACTTAGGCAGGTTGCGACTAGCTTAATAATAGTTATTTTACCTCTCAAAAGTGCCCCCTTGTAAAGTAATCCTTAATTTTCTGAGACCAGAAGCCAGACATGTCAGTCCTGGTCTCCCTACAGATGCATAGGACTACCCCAAACGGCACCGGAAGGGACTGATGACGCAGGTGCGCAGACTGCATTAACCTGGCTGTCAGTCTTGGAAGATTTAGGATTACTTTACAATAATTTTACGTTGATTTAATATTGTAGACATTAAAAAAAGATTAACGTCAATGCAAGTCTCATCTCTCAAACCATTATGGTTTGAGAGATATAATTTGCTAAAGTTACCTTTTCCTGGCTGTTTTACTCAAGTCTGCCATCTAGCTGACAGCTGCAGATTCCAGTCATTTGACCAGACAGAGGTTCTTCAGCAGAGCTGAAATCACGCTATTTAGAAATAAATACTTCATTGGAACGGTCTACAAAGTGTGCTTGCAAGCCAGGCACACTTTGTAGACCGTTCCAAATTAAGTATTTATCTTTAGATATTGTTATACCAGCGCTGCTGAAGAGCCACATCTGGTCAAGCGACCAGAATCTGCTTCCGACAGCTTTACAGCTCGTCAAGCAGAAAGGGGAGGGACCAGAGAACTTTATTTTCCTACATCTCTCAAACCATAACGGTTTGAGAGATACGAATAAGTGCAAGTGCTCTCTTTTAATTGTATCTACCATATAGTTAATACTTTTTTTCTGACATTACTATCCCTTTAACGTGCTTTATCAAGGGCATAAGAAGGGTACAATAAATAAATATACAGTTATGTTTTATAATCATAATAACAAAATGAAATATATTGTGCATAACAATTTCTATAAAACTTTATTTAACAGTCCATTTTTCTTAGCATTAGTCGAAAACATGGGGCACCCTACTTTGATGTCTGTGGCATACCAAAGTCCCACGGCACCCTGGTTGAGAATCACTGCTCTATGTAAACGTGCAGCACGAGGCAGTTGTGGGGGGCTTATGGCTATACTTGGGAACTTGCCGGGTTTCACCCGGAGACTCTGGATTTGGAGTTCTGCCTCCGAGTAAAACATCAAATTCTCCGGGCCAAAGCAAGCACCTGTAACACAAACAAAATTAAAAAGAGAGCAGCTCCTGTAATATCAGAAGGCTGAGGCATTGCATCCGTGGCACGTGACCTCAGCCAGCCAATGACTGGATAGATGGGGCAGATGTCAGGAAGAATGAAGGCAGCCGTGGTTCTAAGTTGCTTGCTTGCCCACATCGCACTAGGAATGGGAGGAGTAGAGAGGAAAACATGCGCACCAGCCAGTGTTGGCTGGTAAGTGTATTCTAGTTTTTCGTTTAACCCTTTGAGTGCTAGAGCGGTATGCATTGCAAAGGTTTGCGGTTGTGTATCCCTCTGGCACTCAAAGGGTTAATGCAATCAACTCCCCCCCCCCCCCCGGCTTTCAGATCTCCGGGTGATGGCTTTTTAAAAGTTCCCAAGTATGCTTATGGCTATGCCCGACACTGGAATAATCAGCAGCACAAGGAACAACCAGATATTAACCCCTTAGTGACAGACGACTTACCTGGTAAGTCCAGGAAGTCATTCGCTATAATGAAAGATACAAAACAAAAAAAACCCTGTCATTAAGGGGTTAACCCCGAGTCATTTTCACTCACATCACGGTTAGAAAGGAGGTTTACTAATGTGGTGGCGGTTGTTTATTTACTATGTGGTGAACAAGAACATTACTGGAATCTTGGAAGACAGAGAATGTTGATGAGTCAACGGGTACTTTTAGGAGCTAGTGAAGGGGTAAATGCATACAAACGTATGTTAAATGTCCCCTAAACACACACATTGGCCTCAGGCCACAGTAGCTGCCCACCCTTGGACTATATGCAATATTAAGTGTTGTGAGAAGCAATGTAGATGATCTGAATAAGAATGGGGCACTCAGGCTCTGTCTAGGAGGGAGTCAGGATCATTACAATGCACAGGTGGGGAAGTTCAGAACAAAGCACATTTTACATTCAATAGAGTAAATTCCAAACCAATGTTTTGCAAAATTATTTACTTAAAGGAAAGTAATGTTATGTAAATTATGGAATAATACAGCCCTTGGTAAAGACAGAAGTAGAGTATATTAAATGAGGCTTTTAAAGGGATAGTAATACTTCAAATGTAAAAAAAAAAAAAGGGGTTGTAGGGTTTATCCCCCCTGAGTAAAACAAGAGTACTCCCACTGCTGAAAGGTATTTTATTTAAAAGTTATTACAGCTCAATGTTAAAATTTTTTAGGTGCAATATCACAGTGGCCTGAAATTGTACAGTGGCGCTGTTGCTACACCATCCTATGAAGATTTATGGTCCTGGGACCAGAGCTGTCCATAGGATGGTGTAGTAACAGCGCCACTGTACAATTTCAGGCCACTGTGATATCGCACCTAAAAATTTCAACTTTGAGCTGTAACAGCTTTTAAATAAAATACCTTTCAGCAGTGGGCGTGTCCTTACTCAGGGGAATAAACACTACAACATTATATATATATATATTTTTTTCTTTTACATTTTAAGTATTACTATCCCCTTTAAGTCCTTGAAAGCTAGAGATCTCTAATGCATTGGGTTGCAATTCAGTAAGCTTAACCCTTTGAGTGACAGAAGGGTATCCAATGCATTGTCTTGCAATGTGCTGAACACCCCTCTAGCACTCAAACAGTTTAGAGGTACAATTCCAGGTCAAACCAACAGCACCATAAGACAGAAAACACAAAAGCTGACGTCAGGGGAGAGGGAACTTTGAATGCAGATATTTATCAAACCATAAAGGTTTGAGAGATACCGCTGGTCTCATTTAATTCCAATTTTTAAGGGCTACAACATGGGGGATAGTAAAAATGAAGCATTACTATCCCCCCTTTAAGGGCTTACAGACCCATTTAAAATAAGGGGAATTTCCTACAGAAGGTGCAGATGGTTAGGCCAACAATACAATTTTCAACTGAAAAACAAGATTGTGATACAGAAGTTCAAGATATCCTTGATCAATCAATTGTGTCCTGTATTCTGACTCAATCAGACACTGTATACGCAAAGCGGTAATCAATAGTAAATTGTTATCTTGTTGTGTTGTTAAAAGTGCACATGACCTATGGATCTGACTGAATCACCGGCGGAAGCAGATACAGATATACTAGACAGATCATGAATGGAAAATTCGGAATATTGCCCGCTAAGTGGCTATTGCCTTTCCGTGTTGTCGCTTTTTCTAGGAATTGGTCTATTTTCTTTCTGGCCAATTAAACTTGTGTAAAAAACACCAGATCCGCCGATTCACAATCAGTGGTTGATTTAAATGGGGAGTTTAACCCCTGGATTGCTACAGAGGATTCTAAAACATGTAGACAGTTAAAAGCCCTGTTTAAAGGGATAGTAATACTTAAATATTACTATCCCCCATCTTGGAGCCTTTCAATAACTGAGTAAAATGAGCCCAGCGGCATCTCTCAAACCTTTATGGATTGAGAGAAATCCGCTTTCAAAGTTCCCTCTTTTTGCCTTTCCCCTGACGTCAGCGTTCTAGGTGAGAGCAGGGGAATACTCTCCTGGGATCAGCCGGCGGCTCTGCAGCAGTGCTGAGATAGTGTTAATAAAAAAATAAATCCTTCACTAAAAAGGTCTTCTATGTGTGCTTGGTTTGCAAGCACACATAGAAGACCTTTTAAGTTAAGGATTTATTTTTTATTACCACGATCTCTGCTCTGCAGCAGAGCCGACAGCGGTCCCAGGACCGGATTCCCTTGCTGTCCGCTAGAATGCTGATGTCAGGGGAGAGGGAACTTTGAAAGGGGATATCTCTCAAACCATAAAGGTTTGCGAGATGCCACTGGTCTCATTTAACTCAGTTTTTGAAGGGCTACAAGATAGGGGACAGTAATATTTAAGTATTACTATCCCTTTAAAGCGGCACTTTTATTACATTAATATTGTGCCCCAATCCATAATTACAATAGTGATATGAATAGACGTACTTGTAATTTCAAGTAGAATTGTGGCATTAGTGAGAAACAGACCTTTTTAGGAAGACAGGCAGCGGGGAACAGCGCAGATATCTTGCAGAGAAGACATCTCTGAATCTGCTCTGTCCATTCCCTTCAACTCCACGATTGGCGAGTTGAATGCCTGGTTACCTTGAGGCACCAGAAAGGACTAGCCATGCAGGAGCAAACAGCGCCTACTGCAAGATCCCTGCCGCTGCCCGTCTGCCTAATAAGGTCTATTTCTCACGAATGCAGCAAATTATTCTTGAAAATACAAGTACATATATGCATATCACTATTGTAATCATGATTTGGGAAGCAATATTGTGATGAAAACTCCACTTTAATCAAAAGTTACTGTTCAACCCTCTAAATGCAGGGGGGGGCAACATATTGCATAGCAATGCACTGCATACAATTCTGGCACAGGAAGGGTTAATGGTCACCCATGGCACAGCCAATTTGGCCCCAAAGTGCTCCAGCTTTTCACAAAATGTCAGGTTCAATGTCACTGCATAGCTTGGAGCAACTGTTTTTTCCACTTTGTGTATATTCCCCCAAATGATTCCCAAAACTTCTGCACCTCTGCGATAAACAATTTCATAACTAAACAACTGTTGGCAAAGAGCTCCTTTAATTCTTTAACCCCTTAACGACCGGCGCGTTGTGGTCACTTAAGGACCACTGAGCCGGAATTCCACGACGGTCATAGTACGTCATGGGTCTCAGATCGACCCATGACGTACTATGACCGTCAAGGGTCGTTAAGGAGTTAAGAATGTATAAGTACGTCATGGGGAGAACGTGTGTAAAGGACCCATGACATACATGTATGTCCTGTAATTCAAGGGTCCCCTCGCGGCTGCACTCTGCTCAGGGATCCCTGAATCAGTTGCACACGAAAAAGTCTGTGGTCCTTAAGAGGTTAAGAACTCAACAGAAAATGTTTACTTTTCCCTGTCTACAAAAGACATATGGAACACGTGCACAAACATATGTACCGCAGTTAAAGGGACAGTAATGTCCCATAACAAATGCTCACAGTTTTGTAGAGATTAAAAAAAATAAACCATATGCCACAAATCCTATCTCGCAAACCTTTACGGTTTGAGAAATATCTTCCTTTAAAGTTCCCCTCTTCCTCCCCTTCTCCTGACGTCAGCTGTAAGCTGACAGCAGGAATTCCTGGTCTGGGGACCGACCATCGGCTCTTCAGCAGAGCTGCAATAGTGCAATTTAAAGAGAAATACTTCTTTTAGAACGGTCTACAAAGTGTGCCTAGTTTGCAAGCACACTTTTTTAGTCCTTTCCAAAGATGTATTTCTTTTTAAATGGTGCTATTGAGGCTATGCTGAAGAGCCTACTCATGTCAGATCTCCTTCTGTCAGCTTTACAGCTGACATCAGGAGAAGAGGAACTTTAGAGGAGAATATCTCTCAATCCATAGTGGTTTCAGAGATAGGACTTGTAGCAAAATTTATTTTTTTTAATCTCTACAAAACTCTAAGCATTTTATGGGACATTACTGTCCCTTTAAGGTGTCCATACCACATTCCAACCAAAACCACATCATCAAGGATACATTCTCCTGTGGATCATCTAATGTTTTCTACCTCATCATGTGTGTGATATGTCCCAACACAGGATTATATGTAGGTGAGACAGTACAAACTAAGAAACGGATGAATTCTTGTAGGTCCAGTATGAACAAGAAAACAGGCAACCCAGTGTGCCAACATTTTTGCAAAACTGGTAACGGCATAAAAGATCTCAGGGCGTCTGTAATTGTGCGAAATTGTAAAACACACAGAGACAAGGATCTGGGAGAATAGATTGATGACCAAGTTTAACAGTCTGAACTGTGGCCTGAACCGTAACAAGGAATGTATGTGACATTATACCACACAATAAACATATTTTTGGCCCTTTGGGTGCCAGAAGGGTGTGCAATGCATTGCAAGTGGCTCAGCAGATTAACCCATACATTCCATAGACTTAGTCATCTTGGCTGGAGCTACTCACATATCAAAAGGTAAATAAATTGTGTGCCACTTGGCCAGCTATAAAGAGATGTTTCTACTGGATTCTTCGGAATGATTTACAAAGACAATGTAGATAAGAGATTCAAATGTAAAAACAATTTTCACGAGTATATAACCTGTCATATTTTGTATTCAGCATTCATTCTAAATATGCCTGAAGAAGAGACTGAAGTTGAAAGTTTGCCCCCTAAAGTTAATGGCCAATAAAAGGTATCAATTTCACCCTCCCAGTCTCCTGCTTATAAAATAAAGCCACAGATGAGGTGATTAATCATTTGAATGCCAGAGAGGTATTGCTCAGCAATGCTTCGCGTAACACCCTGGCACTCAAATGGTTACATTCTATAATTTGCTACAGATGACAAATAGTGTTTTCTCAGCAGTATCCATATATTATGTAAAAGAGATGGTGCAAATTTTTAGCATATGATTCTGGGCAAGGGTAGGTCTGATAAATATCAAACTCTTTTGAGTGCCAGTGCAAATGTAAAGTATGCAGCAGAAGGGTGCATGTACAAATACAACACTTTTGCTTATCAATCTGTTGCACATATCTCTCTGGCATACAAGCAAAGGGTTAATTTCATTATTTTATGATTTTGAAGGATGTCTGCTTTTTCTGTTAGTATCATACCTGCTGATTTTGTTTAACCCTAAGTGGCAGAGGGGTATGCAAGACATTGTGAAGCAATGCATACCCACTCTGGTAGAGATAACCCTTTGAGTGCCAGAGGGGGAATGTACTGCTTGACAATATGTTGCATACCCCTCTGGCATTCAGGGTTAAAACAAATCAGCATGTATGAAACTAATAGAAAAAAATATTAATAATTGAAAAACAGAAATTAATGAAATTAACCCTTTGCCTGTACACCAGAGGGATCAGGAAGTGCAACACATTGAGAAGCAAACGTGTTGTATTTGATTAATAATTGCAGCCCTAAGCGATAAGCATCATGGAGCTCTCCAGTTGTCAATGGACTATAACTCCAATCATTCTCAACCTGCCAAAGGACAGCAGAGGATCATGTTACCCATAGTTCAACAACAGCTGAAAGACAACAGCTTAGGGCAGTAAAATAAAGCCAGCAGCTGATGCACTGCCTCTTCTAAAAGCCATGGTGGGAAACTTGTGGCTGTCCAGCCATTGTACTACATCTCCCATCATTCTCATCCGGATGATGGGAGTCGTAGTACAACATTAACCGTGACCCCACAGTTTGCCCACCTCGATATAAAAAATGTTACACACTGTGATATCTAGATCAGAGATATACTTATATACTCCAGGCCGGGGGTAAGTCTTATATACCTTTTAATAATGTCGTACACCGGTTTTATGAACGAATAGTCCCCTTCCTCCTGCTCTCCGTTCACCACCTCCTCCTCTTCTTCCTCCTCCTCCTCCGGTTCTTCCGCTGGTCTAGCCGGTCCCCCTGTCGCCATGTTTGTTTCTCAAGCTCACGGCCTCAGATCCGTTACGTCACACAGAGTGCGACTCAGGCCGCCAGTCAATGCGGCTTTTTCAAAATGACAGATATATTTCTGCGACGTCGCTAGCCTTGACGTCATAAACCAGTCATGTTTAGTTATGGATAACTGAATACAGCAGGAATGCACACCTTCAAATCATACATGGGAACTCTCAGGGTGTGACCCAAATCTCAGGGTCAAGGGCCAGATTCTCAGGATGAGAGAGGTCTGTGTCACCTACTATATGAATTTCCCCAATTAAATGTTTCCTTAGCCTCTAAACTGTTGCCATTAGTACAAGAAATTCAGTGGGAGATATTCTACTTGTCTTGTTTGTGTTCAGGCAGTGAGTTATCCAAACTGTAGCATGTTAAAGGTCCCTTGCACAGGAACCTGAGCACCTCTGTGTTAGAGCAAGCAGGCACATATCGCATAAAATCTACATTATGGGAAACTTTAAGGGTTAATATTTCAAAGATCTCAGGGTCAGCTCATCTTGAAAGTTCCCAGGTATGCTTCAAATATTTCAGATGGCTAAAAAGGGACACTGTTGCTAGGGGCGTGGCTGGTGGGCTGAGGATTAGTGGAAGGATGTGCCTGAATTTGTGGGAGGGGCTGCAAGCCATAAATACCGTCCGCAGCCTTTCCCATGGGCCGCATCGTCAATTGTTCCCCCTCCCCTCCATCACCCTACCTCGTCGACATTTACCGGAGATTCCAGTAAGCTCCGGGTTATGGCAAATCTCTCCACATTTACAGTCGCTGGAAGCCCCAATCACAACTGAGAATGTTTATTTTATAAAACATACCTCCCAACATTTCAAATGGCCAAAAAGTAGGCTGACCAGACCTCACATTTAAGTGGAGGCACATAAGTATAATATTTATTCAGGGCTGCACTGAAATCAAGGAAGCCCTCCAATATAAATTTTTCATATGTGGCCCTGGTTAATGGTGACATCTGGTCATCCCCCTGGTGTTCATGGGGGTGTGGTATTACCAAGAAATTTAGGATTATTTCAGGACCTATTAACACCTCTTAGTGTAACCGAATAAATGATAAAAGACCAAAGTATTTAACCCCTTAACAACCCTTGACGGTCATAGTACGTCAAGGGTCGATTTGACTGAACGACCAATGACGTACTATGACCGTCATCGAATTCCGGGCTCCCCCTGCGGCTGCACGCAGTTCAGGGAGTCCGGAATGCAACGGAGCAATAAAAAAAAATGGTCTGTTGTCATTCAGTCGCGCCCGTGCGCCGATTCCCCCGTTGTTAAGGGGTTAATTTACACGGACTAATTTATAAACATATATATACTGAAGTTTACACCAACGGTAATGTGAGTTTTATTACTGTGGAGCAATGTGTTACAGCAGTAGTTCTCAATCTTTTTTGTTTGGGGCACCCCTAACATATAATATAGAACATTCGGGACACCCCTAACATATTTAATGTACTTTATCAAGGGCATAATGACGGTACACTGCATACATATACAGTTATTATTAGGTCTTACAACCATAATAAAAAAAGGAAACATAATGTGCATAACAATTTCTATAAATCTTTATTTAAAAGTCCATTTTTGTTAGTCTTCATAGAAAACATGGGGCACCCTAAGTTGATGTTCGTGGCACCCCAAAGTGCCACGGCACCCTGGTTGAGAATCACTGTGTTACAGTTATACTCACACTACTCAGTCTGATCTCCTAAACACAGGGACACCAGGGTGGGAAAAGGGCATAGCTGGGAACTCTCCGGATTTGCCCCGGAGACTCCGGTTTTGTCTTCTAATTACCGGGTCTCCGGGGCCCAGGATGATTCTCAGAGTGTGGCATGTTTTAAATAAAACTGTACCCACCCCTTGCAATCTAGCTAAATTCCCCTCCTTTCCATGCTATTTTTCTGTTTTTTTTGTGGTTTTTGAAGCCCCACCCCCTACTCGCGAGTAAACCCCACCCCTTTTCTGATGCAAATCGCGTCATACATCTCCCCCAGCGGCACCAGAGGACTGCCTTCCAGGTAGTCCACAATGAAAAGTTCCCAGGTATGGAAAAGGGGCAATAGGGTTTGGGTCTCAAAGAGGGACTGCACCTCCTAAATAGGGGATACATGGAAGGTATGTTAACTTTCTTTTCTCATATGTATTAAAATTACCAAAGAAAGAGCTTTTCTCCTATATGCTTGAGAGGGTAGCAGTGTGAAAGGGGAAAGGGACACACACTGCAGGACTGCACTGGATTAAATAAGCATCCTGCATTCAAGAGAAGGTCTGGTCACCTTCAGAAAATAAGGTAAATTGTATTTATAAGCCAGCTATAAGTAGCATTCACGTACCTACCAAGTGTCCTTCTGTAGGATATATTAGGGGTCTATACCTCCCAAGTGTCCTTCTGTAGGATACATTAGGGGTCCATACCTCCCCAGTGTCCCCTTTTTGGAGATATCAGACATTGACTTCACTTTCTCTTGTTTTTTGCATGTCAGCAGTTGTCACTAATGCTCCTGAGGCTGACTTACTAACAGAGGCGTAACTAGACACCACCGGGCCCTGGTGCAAGACTTGCCATGGGCCCCCCCCACCACATTGGCCCCCTCATCCACATTGCCCCTTCCACAATGCCCCCTCCATCTCCACATTGCCCTTCCACAATGCCCCCTTCATCTCCACATTGCCCCCCCTTCATCTCCACAATGCCCCCCCTTCATCTCCACATTGCTGCTTCCACAATGCCCCCTTCATCTCCACAATGCCCCCATCTTCACATTTCCCCTTTATCTCCACATTGCCCCTACCTCCAGTCCTGGTGGTCTAGCGGAGTGTCTTTACAGATCTGTGACTCCTTCGGCACAGATCTCTGTAACTGAAGCTCCCGCGCGCCGCTGTGCAGAGGCTGGGAGATGATGTAATCTCCCAGCGCTCTGTATTACTAGATGATGTAATCTCCCAGCGCTCTGTATTACTAGATGATGTCATCTCCCAGCGCTCTGTATTACTAGAGCGGCGCGCCGGTGGGAGATCAGCTGAGGACTGCTGCTGGCAAGGGGGTCACAGGGGGCGGCCGGGCCCCTGGAGTGACAGGCCCGGTCGCAGGTGCGACCGCTGCGACCCCTGTTGTTACGCCACTGTTTACTAACATACATCCTAACTGTTTCAGATTTCCAGGGATAGTCCTTGTTTGAGCTCCCTCTCCTGGTTTTTGTCCCTGGTACTAAAATTTAATTTTAACCCCATATTATAGGGGCTTGTCATTAGGCCAGTAAAAAATTGGCTTCTGTCCAATGTTAAGTCTATGGAGGGCATGCCATGGACGGTATTTTTTTGAAGAAAAGATGGCAACCCTACTTGTCATTAAAAAGTTAATAAGGCTTGAGCACCCCCCATGTCAATTATAATAATTCATATAGTATTTAGTAGAGATGCACCGATACCAATTTTTTAAGACCGAGTACAAGTACCGATACTTTTTTCAAGTACTCACCGATACCAATTACCAATACCTTTTTTTTGCAGTCATTTGCCAGTTTTCTAAGTACCTATATGCTTTAGGTACTTGGAAAACTGGCAAATGACCGCAAAAAAAAGTATTGGTATTGGTGAGTACTTGGAAAAAAAAATTATATATATATATATATATATATATATATATATATATACACATACACATACACACACACACACACACACCACCTCTTGATTCTCCCCTTTTGACTCTTTCTCCCCCTCTTGATTCCTACCTTTTACTTCATTTTACCCCTCTTGAGCCCCCTTCTTTTGCCTTTGCTTTTTATCTCCCTTTTGATCCCCCTCCTTCTCCTTGACTTACCCTTTTGCCTCTCTCACTGTCTCCTGATCCTTCCTCCTTTTGCGCCTTTCTTGGCCCCCCTCTCTGCCTCTTTCACCACCAGCTGCCCCATCTAGCCTCCCTTACTGTCCTCTGCCGGGTGCTCACTGTTCTCTCGCGAGCCCCGGCAGAGGTCAGCGTTGGAGCGTTGCCATGGTAACCCGCGGCAACGCTCAGACGCTGCAGGAGTGAGAGAGGTGACCGGGGAGCATTGTGAGCAGCTCCCCGGGCTCCCTCTCTGCAGCACCGACCCTGACACAGGGTATTGGTGCTGGCATCGGCCGCATTTGCGCGAGTACAAGTACTCGCGCAAATGCTGGTATCGGCACCGATACCAGTATCGGTATCGGTGCAACCCTAGTATTTAGGTGTGTGTAATATGTATACCTGGGAACTCTCCAGATCTGGGTCTCTGGGGCAGAGGCTGATTCTCTGACTTTGGTGACTTTCTAAGGTAACTCTGCCCACTTCTCCTCCATTCTGCCTACTTTCCACCCCGTTCCACCCACTTCCCACCTATTTTAGAGTCAACCCCCAGCCTTTCTCTTATAGGGTTGCCACCTTTTTTTTAAAAAAATACCCGCCAAGGCATTCCCTCCATAGACTTAACATTGGAAAGAAGCCAATTTTTTACCGGCCTGCCGGTAAAATACCGGCTGGGTGGCAACCCTATTCTCTTATATCCCACCGACTTAAGCCCCACCCACTCCATGCTATGATTCATGTCATTGCGCCACTCCAATTCCCAAGCCATGAGCCCTCTCTGGGCTCCCCAAACACTAAAGTTCCCCTTTATGGTAATACATATTGTGCTGTACAAATGCAGCTGTAAGAAGAAAAGTGGGTTTACTTTTAACCCCTTAGTGACTGGCCGCACGCACACACGGCCGTCACTTAATGCCCGGCTACGAATTTTTATTTTTTTAAATTATTCTGGAGTCCCCGAACAGCGTGCAGCCACACGGGGACCCGGACTTCCGGGACGTACATGCACGTCCTCTGTTACCAAGTTACGGTTTTTGTGGGACGTACATGTACGTCCATTGACGGGAAGGGGTTAAAAGGTCGCACGAGAAAGAAAGTGCGACCAAATGACGCAGTTACCATGTTGCCATAATAAAAATGTCTACATGACAATCTCGCACGGCACGACAGAGCAAGATTCTCATGTCGCTTACTGAAAGGTCGCATCAAATAGCACAGTTTTACAGAAGGAGAGCAAACTCCCTTGCAGTACCGTTTTACCCCTTTGCGGGCAATGACTATCCCATCATTCTGCCCCACCTCTAAGTGTGAACATGTCCCTTGTCCTCATTTTGTCCTCAGCAAAGCTGCGCCCTACTACCAGACAGACTGGGGTTACCAGCTCTGTACTGCAGTCTGTCACTCCTCTGCCCCCTCCCTTTATCCAGCCTCCTTTAATGATGGAGGATTTCTTCATGTATGCTGGAGTGCTCTCATTGGCCAGGGACCACTCCAGCTTACATGCAGAAATCCTCCGTCATTGGAGGAGGCTGGATAGTGGGAGGGGGCAGAGGAGGAGCGATAGACTGCAGTACAGAGCTGGTAACCTCAGTCTGTCCGGAAGTAGGGCACAGGGCAATATTTAGTCTATTAAATTCAGCAAAATAGCGATTTTATTAAAGAAATGAAAACGTTATAACATCTAGTCGCTACGTAAACTAACTATTTAGACCAACACGTATAGGGGTGATAGATCCCTTTTAAGCTTCCCATTGGAACAAACTATAAAGTTAGAAATAGGTCACTAAAAATGTGGTGTAGCACAAAGCATTGGGTTTATGCCCCTTTACAGGCTGTTATTTAAAGGGATAGTAATGTCAGAAAAAAAAGTTTTAACTATATGGTAAATAAAATTAAAAGAGAGTACTTGCACTTATTCATATCTCTCAAACCTTTATGGTTTGAGAGATATAGGAAAATAAAGTTGTCTGGTCCCTCCCCTTTCTGCTTGACAAGCCGTAAAGCTGTCAGAAGCAGATTCTGTTCGCTTGACCAGATGTGGCTCTTCAGCAGCGCCGATATAACGATAGCTAAAGATAAATACTTCATTTAGAACGGTCTACAAAGTGTGCCTGGCTTGCAAGCTCAGTTTGTAGACTGTTCCAATGAAGTATTTATTTCTAAATAGCGTGATTTCAGCTCTGCTGAAGAGCCTCTGTCTGGTCAAATGACCGGAATCTGCAGCTGTCAGCTAGATGGCAGACTTGAGTAAAACAGCCAGGAAAAGGTAACTTTAGCAGGTTATATCTCTCAAACCATAGAGGTTTGAGCGATAAGACTTACATTGATGTTAATCTTTTTTTAATGTCTACAGTATTAAATCAACTTAAAATTAACCATTACTATCCCTTTAACCTCTTGGATGCTATATAGATCTCTCCAGCTTGTTGGATTCTATATAGATGTCTCTAGCAACAACTGGGTTAAAGCCTTTTTTTGGATTATTGCTTGTTACAGGCCAAGGATATTTTCTGTTCCAGGAAACAGTGGATGGGACTGGGGGCGGGGCCATCTGAGAAGTAGATATGTGGCCATGGGTGGAGCTAAGAGGTCCTGGTTTACCTTGCCTAGGTGCACATAGGATGTAAATCTGGCCCTGTTCCTATCAGCTAGTCTGGGGGTTAGAATATTGCACCCCTTGGCTGGAACATATATAAGGGATGTATGAGGCTATCAACTAGAAACGTCGCTGGTTGTGTGCCACCTCCGTGGACTCTCTGTGCCCTGCTTTCAAGCCAGATACAGAGAGTCTATGGGGACTGTGTTGAGCAGCATAAGAGACTGAAGAGTGAGACTTCAGTCCTGCAGATCAGTCTCTTCTTCCAGGACTAATGAGGGAGCCCTGGGTTTGTCTTATCAGACCACCATTCCATACCTCCCAAGTGTTCCTCTTTCGGAGGGACAGTCCCTCTTTGAGACCCAAATCCCCCTGTCCCTCTTTTCTACCCTGGTGTCCCTCTTTTTAGGACATCGGAGTGAGTGGTGTATATATTAGCCTATCACATTGCTCCACAGCAATTAAATTCACATAAATGTTAATTAATCCTCAGTATATGTGTTTGTAATTGAATCTGTGTAAATAAAATACTTTGGTCTTGCTCTAAATCATGTATTCAGTTACAGAAAGAGGTGTCAACAGGTCATAAAGTAACCTAAAAATTCCCCGCCCACCAGCCACGCCCCCAGAAACACCACCTATAACACAAGTGTCCCTCTTTGGCCATTTGAAATGTTGGGAGGTATGCCATTCTACTCTCCCATTGGTCTACCTTGGATCATAGTGCAACCCAGGCTTCATTAGTAGGTCTTCTCCCAGGGCAGTTGATGTGATGATAAGGCTCTACACAGTTGATAATTCCACTTCCGGAGTGGAATCCAATGCATTGCAAGGTTGCATACCTATCTGGCGCTCAAAGGGTAAAACCTTATTTTTACTTTTTCTTGTCTGTATCTTGTATTATCCATTTGTTTATCATATAGATATTTTTAGAGAAATTAGTCTATGCTGGTGGCACAGTCTATGCTAATTCATTTCTGTGCTGGGCCAATATTAACACATACTGATATGAATGGATCTAGGCAGAGTCCACACACTGTGATATGAATGGATCTAGGCAGAGCCCACACACTGTGATATGAATGGATCTAGGCAGAGTCCACACACTGTGATATGAATTGATCTAGGCAGAGTCCACACACTGTGATATGAATGGATCTAGGTAGAGTCCACACACTGTGATATGAATGGATCTAGGCAGAGTCCACACACTGTGATATGAATGGATCTAGGCAGAGTCCACACACTGCGATATAAATTAATCTAGGCAGATTCCACACTGTAATATGAATGGATCTAGGCAGAGTCCACATAGTGTGATATGAATGAATCTAGGCAGATTCCACATAGGGTTGCCACCATTTCTTCAAAAAAATAGCGGCCATGGCATTCCCTCCATAGCCTTAACATTGGACAGAAGCCAATTTTTTTACCAGCCTGCCAGTAAAATACTGGCTGGGTGGCAACCCTAATTCCACACTGTAAAATGAATGGATCTAGGCAGAGTCCGCACACAGTGATATGAATGGATCTAGGCAGAGTCCACACACTGTGATATGAATGGATCTAGGCAGAGTCCGCACACAGTGATATGAATGGATCTAGGCAGAGTCCGCACACTGTGATATGAATGGATCTAGGCAGAGTCCACACATTGTGATATGAATGGATCTTTGTAGGCACAGTCCACATTCTCTGCTATGAATGAATCTAGGCAGAGTCCACACACTGTGATATGAATGGATCTAGGCAGAGTCCACACACTGTGATATGAATGAATCTAGGCAGAGTCCACACACACACTGTGATATGAATGGATCTAGGCAGAGTCCGCACACTGTGATATGAATGGATCTAGGCAGAGTCCACACATTGTGATATGAATGGATCTTTGTAGGCACAGTCCACATTCTCTGCTATGAATGAATCTAGGCAGAGTCCACACACTGTGATATGAATGGATCTAGGCAGAGTCCACACACTGTGATATGAATGAATCTAGGCAGAGTCCACACACACACTGTGATATGAATGAATCTAGGCAGAGTCCACACACTGTGATATGAATGAATCTAGGCAGAGTCCACACACTGGGGGGCATGTACAACAGCAAATATAACTATCATACTGTGCAGGGAAAGTGCCACATTGTGTCATTAAAGCATTAAGGATAATTTCTTAATGAAAAAAATGACTACCATACCATATAGTGCGATGTTATGAATTCAGCTTGTCTGAGGGTGACAGATCCCCTTTAATTTAAATTTTTGCTTTATACCCAGTGCTGGATTTAGTGCCACTACGCAAGGCACTAAAGATGCTCCGCCCATGGTCACACCCCAATTCCAGACATGACCCTCAGTCCCATCCACTATTTCCAGGCACAAAAAATACCCTTGGCCTATAACAAGCAAGGTCAAAATTGTACTGGAGATCTCACTAGCATCGCATGTGTTAAAGGGACAGTAATGTACCATAACTTTTTTTAGAGTTTTGGAGAGATTAAAAAAATGTGCTAAATGCCACAAATCCCATCTTTCAAACCGCTATGATTTGAGAGAGATCCTCCATTAAAGTTCCCCTCACCCCCTCTTCTCCTGATGTCAGCTGTAAGCTGACAGCAGGAGTTACTGGTCCAGGGACCGACAAGTAGCTCTTCAGCAGAGCCAAAATAGCACAATTTAAAAAGAAATGCTTCTTTGTAACTATCTAAAAAGTGTGCCTGGTTTGCAAGCACACTTTTTAGACCGTTCCAAAGAAGTATTTATTTTTAAATCACTCTATTGCGACTCTGCTGAAGAGCCTCCTCGTGTCGGCCGACATGGATCTCCTTCTGTCAGCTTTACAGCTGACATGAGGAGAAGAGGAACTTTAGCGGAGGATATCTCTCAAACCATAACGGTTTGAGATATAGGGTTTGTAGCATTTAGCGTATTTTTTGAAGTTCTACAAAATGCTAAAAAATTTTTTATGGGACATTACTGACCCTTTAAATTAATAGTCTGTAAAGGGAAATAAATCTGGGGCACAGACATTGAGATGGCTCTGGCCAAACCCACAAGTCAGAATGTAGGTGTGGCCAGCACAACTTAGGCACCGCCCCTCAAAATTTGAAGCTCTAGACAGCTGCCTACTTTGCCTATTGGGAAATCCGGCCGTGTTTATACTTTAGGTTTATCCTTTTGAGTGCCAGTGAACTGGGCAGCACATTGCTTGGAAATGCATCGTTCAGCTCTTTGGCACTCAGAGGGTTAAGAACCTGTCAGCCATGCTTGACATTTCAATGGAACTAAATGTACAAATGTATCCTACCTGTAATTATTGTTTGCCACAAAAAGGATATTGCCTGCGGCAGACCTGGAATTACTGACTGAGGCCTGTGTTTAAGCTTTTACGTCTCAGTGAGCCCCAAGTTAAACACAGAGTACGGGAAGTTTACTTGTTTGCACTGAAAGACCTCAGTCCCTGCTTGTATTCTTTTTGTCTTACTTATTTTATATAATTGTTCCCTAAATGACTTTCTTCTACTGATTACAGGTTACAGAGGAGTTGAATGCTAATGGATTTTAGCCAACTGGAACTGAAGGAATAATTAAGTCAAGTTATTCATTGATGTATCAAGCAGAGAGAAAAAATATACTCTTGCTGGTGAATAAAGGGGAACAAAACATCAGCAATTTGTTTCTGGAATCAGTTTGGAGAGAGAGAGACGGCAAGGTTATTGTGAGGGAGGGGGTTGGACAGAGGTGTAACTAGAAGCCACCAGGTCCTGGTGTAAAAGTTGCCATGGGGCCCCCCGACCACATTGACCCCCTCATTGGCCATCTCCACTGGTCACCTCCACAATGCTCCCAATCTCCACATTGCCCCCATCATCTGCACATTGTCCCCGTCATCTCCACATTGTCCCCATCATCTGCACATTGCCCCCATCATCTCCACATTGCCCCCATCATCTTCACATTGCCCCCATCATCTGCACATTGTCCCCATCATCTCCACATTGTCCCCATCATCTGCACATTGCCCCCATCATCTCCACATTGCCCCCATCATCTCCACATTGCCCCCATCATCTGCACATTGCCCCCCATCTCCACATTCCCTTTACATTGCCCACACATTGCCCCCCCCCCAGTGACCATTTCCTACCTCCCTGTGGTCCAGCGGCGTGGCAGGAGAGGTCTGTGACTCCTTCTGCACAGACCTCTATACAGCTGGAGCTCCCGAGCGGTCCTCTCTCCAGTAATGCAGAGCGCTGGGAGATGATGTTGTTTCCCAGCGTTCTGAATTACTAAGGAGCCGAAGAGGGAGATCAGCTGCTAGAGGTCTGTGCAGAAGAAGGCACAGACCTCAGCATGTTGCGGGCCCCGGGCGGGAGGTCAAAGGGGAGGCTGGGCCCCTGGAGTGATGGGCCTGGTTGCAGGCACGGCCCCTATTGTTATGCCACTGGGGTTGGAGCAGGTGGTTGCAAGGAGGGAGTGTAAGCAGGAATGAGGAAAGCAGAGAAGTAGGGGAGCTGAAGAGAGAGGAGGTGGGAGTATCGGGGGAAGGACAGAGGGAAAATTGGAGAGAGAGAGAGAGAGAAGGGGAGAGAGGGAGAGGGGAGACAGCTCATGGGCATAGTTGGGAACTCTCCGGATTTGCCCTGGAGACTCCAGTTCTGGCACTTCATTACCGGGTCTCTGGGGTAGAGGCTGAGTCTCCGGATGTGGGGAATTTCTACTGAAACTCTGTCCACTTCTGCTCTTTCCCATTCTGTTCCTCCTTCCCCAGCCTATTTTTACAATTATTTCACCCCTTTTAAGCCCCCCCACGCTCGTGGTTAAGCCCTGCCCCTTTTTATGCGATTCACAGAATTTTTCTCACCCGTTCGGCACCACAGGACTCCCCTCTGAGGAGACAACACATTAAAGTTCCCAGGTATACTCCTGGGAAGGGCATAGATGGAGAGTAAGAATCAGAGAGACAAAGTAGGGGAGACATGCAGAAACAGAGGAGGGCTGGGGGCGCAATTGCCCCCTTGGCCAGTCATATGTCTGGGTTGGTGGGCCACTTCTGCTTGCTGCTGTAAATATAGCTACACTAAGGATACCACAGAGCTTACATCTGAAATAGATCTACACTAGTGATACCACAGAGCTTACATCTGAAATAGATCTACACTAGTGATACCACAGAGCTTACATCTGAAATAGATCTACACTAGTGATACCACAGAGCTTACAACTGAAATGGATCTACACTAGTGATACCACAGAGCTTACAACTGAAATGGATCTACACTAGTGATACCACAGAGCTTACAACTGAAATGGATCTACACTAGTGATACCACAGAGCTTACAACTGAAATGGATCTACACTAGTGATACCACAGAGCTTACAACTGAAATGGATCTACACTAGTGATACCACAGAGCTTACAACTGAAATGAAGCTACACTAGTGATACCACAGAGCTTACAACTGAAATTGATCTACTCTAGTGATGCCACAGAGATTACAACTGAACTGGATCTACACTAGTGATACCACAGAGCTTACAACTGAAATGGATCTACACTAGTGATACTGCAGAGCTTACAACTGAAATGGAGTTACACTAGTGATACCACAGAGCTTACAGCTGAAATGGAGCTACACTAGTGATACCACAGAGCTTACAACTGAAATGGATCTACATTAGTGATACCACAGAGCTTACAACTGAAATGGAGCTACACTAGTGATACCACAGAGCTTACAACTGAAATGGAGCTACACTAGTGATACCACAGAGCTTACAACTGAAATGGATCTACACTAGTGATACCACAGATCTTACAACTGAAATGGGTCTACACTAGTGATACCACAGAGCTTACAACTGAAATGGATCTACACTAGTGATACCACAGAGCTTACAACTGAAATGGATCTACACTAGTGATACCACAGAGCTTACAATAGAAATGGATCTACACTAGTGATGCCACAGAGCTTGCAACTGAAATGAAGCTACACTAGTGATACCACAGAGCTTACAACTGAAATGGAGATACACTAGTGATACCACAGAGCTTACAACTGAAATGGAGCTACACTAGTGATACCACAGAGCTTACAACTGAAATGGATCTACACTAGTGATACCACAGATCTTACAACTGAAATGGATCTACACTAGTGATACCACAGAGCTTACAACTGAAATGGATCTACACTAGTGATACCACAGAGCTTACAATAGAAATGGATCTACACTAGTGATGCCACAGAGCTTGCAACTGAAATGAAGCTACACTAGTGATACCACAGAGCTTACAACTGAAATTGATCTACTGTAGTGATGCCACAGAGATTACAACTGAACTGGATCTACACTAGTGATACCACAGAGCTTACAACTGAAATGGTGCTACACAAGTGATACCACAGAGCTACAATCCAAATGTTGCTACATTAGGGATACCACAGAGCTTACAACTGAAATGGATCTACACTAGTGATACTGCAGAGCTTACAACTGAAATGGAATTACACTAGTGATACCACAGAGCTTACAGCTGAAATGGAGCTACACTAGTGATACCACAGAGCTTACAACTGAAATGGATCTACATTAGTGATACCACAGAGCTTACAACTGAAATGGAGTTACACAAATGATACCACACAGCTTACATCTGATATGAAGCTACAATAGTGTACCACAGAGCTTACATCTGAAATGGAGCTAAACACGAAGCAATGCGTTGGAGACCTCAACAGCATTCAATGGAGTAAATGCCACATTTAAATCATTGGGTGTTAGGGGAATTTTTTATCCCCCTTCCCCCCCATGGTGCAGTTGGTTTGCTCCAACATTGCTCTTTATTAAAGGGATAATAACACAATATATAGTAAAATTTATATTGTAAGGGTTATCCTCCTGATTAGGGTACAAGGGTACTCCTACTGCTGTCAGGTGTTTTATTCAAAGGTTATTGTAACACAAAGTTTTTTAGGTACAATATCTCACCGGCCTGAAATTTTAGTGGCGCTGTTGCTACACCATCCTATGGAGGTTTATGGTAGCTGTCCATAGGATGGTGTAGCAACAGCGCCACTAAAATTTCAGGCTGTTGAGATATTGCTCCTAAAAAATTCAAGATTGAGTCACAATAGGATTTGAAACTATTTCCACATCACTGGATAATCCTAGGTCTGAATGTGAATACAAAGTATATGTTACACTGCAGTGTCACAGAAATTTTCATAGGTTTGTGATATTGCTCAATGTGTCGCAATGAAACATGTTAACCATCTGGTACAGTGAATAGGTTAGACAGTCGATAATATGTGTGTCAGTGGAAAGTTTACATGACCCATAATCGTGTCATCAACATAAGAAAAGGACTGTCCAACCTAACGTTGTTACAGAGGCAATCAAAACACAAGCAATATAATATTACAAAAAATCTTTATTTGTTTCAAAACATATCAGAACTAACAACTCCATATATTAAAAACACTTACAGCAGAACTATCATCAAACTTAAATTGAGCCCCAAATCCTTATTACCATAGCGATATGAAAATATATACTTTTATTTTGCTGCATAAGTCCTGCATTAGTGAGAAATGGAACTTTTTAGGCAGGCAACATCGACAGGGATCTTGCTGTAGGCGCTCTCCGCGCCTTCGCTGACAGCCTTAAAGAGACATTAATGTCCCATAAAAAATGTTTTGTAGAGGTTAAAAAAATAAACGATATGACACAAATCCTATCTCTCAAACCGCTATGGTTTGAGAGATATCCTCCGCTAAAATCCCCCCTCCCTTATGTCAGCTGTAAAGCTGACAGAAGGAGATCTGTGTCGGCCGACACGAGGATGCTCTTCAGCAGAGCCACAATAGAGTGATTTAAAAATAAATACATCTTTGGAATGGTCTAAAAAGTGTGCTTGCAAACCAGGCACACTTTGTAGACCATTCCAAAGAAGTAATTATTTTTAAATTGCGTTATTGCGGCTCTGCTGAAGAGCCGCTTGTCTGTCCCAGGACCAGGAACTTCCGTTGTCAGCTTACAGCTGGCGTCAGGAGGAGGGGGAGGAAGCGGGGAACTTTAACGGAGGATAGCTCTCAAACCATAGCGGTTTGAGAGATAGGATATGTGTCATATTGTTTCTTTTTTTTAACCTCTACAAAACTCTAAGCATTTTTTATGGGACATTAATGTACCTTTAAAGTACCAAGGAATTCATTTCGCCAGTCGTGGAGGTGAAGTGGACGGACAGAGCAGACTCAGTGATGCCTTCTCTAAAAGACGTCTGCGCTGTTGCCCGTTGCTGCTGGCAGAACCAGTTCTATTTTTCACTAACGTCGGACTTATTCAGCAAAATTAAAGTATGTATATGATTATTGCTAAGGTAATATGAATTTGAGGGGCAATTTAAGTTTGATGATCGTTCCGCTTTAAAAAAACATATTTACACACAAAAATAAGTGTTTTTAATATATGGTGTTGTTACTTTTGATATGTTTGCTACTACTAAAGATTTTTTTTAACCCTTTGAGCGCCAGAGGGGTACGGAATGCATTGCAAAGCAATGCATTCCGTACCCCTCTGGCGCTCAAAGGGTTAATAATATATTGCTTGCCTTTTGAATGCTTCTGTGACATGGTTCGTTTTGATCTACTGGACATTCTGTTTCCTAGATTGTGCTTTCTTGACCTTTAACGATTTATTAACCACTTGATGACTGGTGAAGTGTCGGGACAGTCACCAGTAAACTTGCCTAAAGGACCGGTGATGATCCGGGCACAAAACAAATTTTGTGCATGCAGCTGTCCTGCGGGAGCGCTGGAAGCACTAGCAGGGTCTGAAATTGACCATTCCAATACGGGAGCGGTCTGTGTCAGAACCCCGTTTGGTACACGTCATCAGTCACGGGTGAAGACACCAACCAACTTCAAAGTGGTCTGTAAGGGAAGTTCACTTCCTGGATTGTTAGTCCTTAAGGGGTTAACCAGTGAGTGAAAAGGATTTGGGAGTAATGGTAGACAATAGACTTAGCAGTAGCATGCAGTGCCAACTGGCAGCTGCAAAGGCCAATAAGATATTGGCATGTATTAAAAGGGGTATTGACTCAAGGGAGGAAGATATAATTATGCCTCTTTACAGGTCCATGGTAAGACCCCACTTAGAATATGCTGTTCAATTCTGGGCGCCCTTTCTGAAAAAGGACATTATGGAACTAGAGAGAGTGCAGAGGAGGGCTACAAAACTAGTAAGGGGAATGGAAAGTTTTAGTTATGAAGAGAGGCTAGAAAAGTTAAACTTGTACACACTAGAGAAACGGCGTCTTAGAGGGGATATGATAACACTATATAAATATGTTCAGGGCCCATACAAAGGGCTCTCCAAAGACCTGTTCATTAACAGAACAGTACACAGGACAAGGGGCCACTCGCTTAGACTTGAGGAAAGGAGATTTAATCTACAACAGCGGAAGGGTTTCTTTACAGTAAGGACAATAAAGGTATGGAATTCACTGCCTGAGGAGGTGGTGCTACAAAAACATTAGATGCCTTTAAAAGGGGCCTGGATACTTTTTTAAAAGAGCATAACATAGAGGGCTATGTACGTTAGTATTGGGATGAATATTTAGTTGGGGCTTGTTGATCCAGGGAGAAATCTGATTGCCATTTGGAATCAAGAAGGAATTTTAAATTGCTAATTGAGGGGTTTTTTTTGCCTTCTTTTGGATCAACGATGGTAAACAGGAATAGGAAAAGGTTGAACTAGATGGACGCAAGTCTTTTTTCGACCTAAATTACTATATTACTATATTACTATATAGTATAAAGTGCTTACACTGTAAAAAGAGTGGAAAGGGGTGCTCCTAGTGAAATATAGTTATACACTTGAACCACCACCACTACACCACAGTACTCACAAAAGTGGACAGTTGAACAAATGAGGGACTCCGGACTGCCCCCACTCTGTCACTCCTTCAGTGGAGAATGGATGCAGCTCCACATCAACAAATCGGTTTACTTTTAAAAGGTTGCACGCAAAAGAGTGCGCCGCCATATGAAACAGTTACCATGTTGCCATACTAAAATGTCAACATGAGAATCTCGCACTGCATGACAGCACGAGATTCTCATGTCTAATAGTAAAAGGTCGCATGGTGCCCCAGCTGTATCACACCATGCTGCCCCTTCTTTGGCACAGACCTCTATTAGCAGCTGAGCTCCCTCTCTGTCTCCAGCACTCTAGTAATGCAGACCTCTCCTGCCATGCCGCTGGATCATCAGGGAGGTAGGAGGTGGTCATTGGGGGCAATGTGTGGAGAGGTGGACATTAGTGGAAATGTGTGGAGAGGTGGACATTGGGGGCAATGTGTGGAGAGGAGGACATTGGGGGAAATGTGTGGACAGGTGGACATTGGAGGCAATGTGTGGAGAGGTGGACATTAGGGGAAATGTGTGGACAGGTGGTCATTGGGGGCAATGTGTGGAGAGGTGGTCATTGGGGGCAATGTGTGGACAGGTGGATATTGGGGGAAATGTGTGGAGAGGTGGTCATTGGGGCAAAGTGTGGACAGGTGGACATTGGGGGAAATGTGTGGAAATGTGGTCATTGGGGGCAATGTGTGGACAGGTGGACATTGGGGGAAATGTGTGGAGAGGTGGTCATTGGGGGCAATGTGTGGAGAAGTGGACATTGGGGGAAATGTGTGGAGAGGTGGTCATTGGGGGCAATGTGTGGACAGGTGGACATTGGGGGCAATGTGTGGACAGGTGGACATTGGGGGAAATGTGTGGAGAGGTGGTCATTGGGGGAAATGTGTGGAGAGGTGGTCATTGGGGGCAATGTGTGGACAGGTGGACATTGGGGGAAATATGTGGAGAGGTGGTCATTGGGGGCAATGTGTGGAGAGGCGGACATTGGGGGCAATGTGTGGACAGGTGGACATTGGGGGAAATGTGTGGAGAGGCGGACATTGGGGGCAATGTGTGGACAGGTGGACATTGGGGGAAATGTGTGGAGAGGTGGACATTGGGGGCAATGTGTGGCGAGGTGGTCATTGGGGGCAATGTGTGGACAAGTGGACATTGGGGTAAATGTGTGGAGAGGTGGACATTGGGGGCAATGTGTGGACAGGTGGACACTGGGGGCAATGTGTGGAGAGGTGGACATTAGGGGCAATGTGTGGACAGGTGGACATTGGGGGCAATGTGTGGACAGGTGGACATTGGGGGCAATGTGTGGAGAGGTGGACATTGTGTGAAATGTGTGGAGAGGTGGTCATTGGGGGCAATGTGTGGAGAGGTGGTCATTGGGGGAAGTATGTGGAGAGGTGGACATTGGGGGCAATGTGTGGAGAGGTGGACATTGGGGGCAATGTGTGGAGAGGTGGACATTGGGAGCAATGTGTGGAGAGGTGGACATTGGGGGCAATGTGTGGACAGGTGGACATTGTAGGCAATGTGTGGACACTGAGGGCAATGGTTGGACAGGTGGATATTGGGGGCAATGTGTGGAGAGGTGGACATTGGGGGAAATGTGGGTGGGGGGGGGGCATGGCAATTTTTGCAACAGGGCCCGGGGACTTCTAGTTACGCCTCTGATCGTACACCCTTCCAGTAGAAAGGACTAACATTCTGATCATGACCATTTATGCCCTTAATCCGGTCCTGTTTTATAACTTTTTTCTATGCATTGGTCACCCTTAACCTTTGAGTGCCAGAGGTGTGTGCGTCTACATGGGAACTTTCAAAGTGAGCTGATCCAGAGATCTTACATTTTAAGTATTTTCGCTCTCCATAATTTAGATTGTAGGTTTCTTGCTGGGACCAGGAGGTACTCCAGTAACCTCTAGCATTCCATAGCTTAAAGGGATAGTAATACTTTGTTTTAACTTTATTTTATTTTGTAGGCATTAAAAAAACATGAAGAACGATATAAGTCTTATCTCTCACACCTTTATGGTTTGAGAGATATTCACAAGCAAAGTTTCCCCTCCTGCCCCTTTTACCTAGTGTAAGTCATCTCTTCTCAGATGTGGAATGCAGTCCATAGACCAGACAGATCACAGCAGGGGACAATCTTCTTCCTATGAGAACAATGAAAGCCCTGCCCCCTTGACAAGTTTTTCAGGTTTTTCCCTTATCTTAATTGAAGATTGTCCCTCTCTGCAGTCTACCTGGGCACCTCCCTTCTGATCTGGCTGAGCAGTGTTACATCAGTAAAAGGGGCGGGAGGGGGACACTTTGTCATTGAATTACTCGTACTACAACTCTGACAGAATTGAAATAACACTCTCCAAAGTCCAAATACTATGATGATTAATTAGAGCTGCTTTTATTATGAAACATTACTATCCCTTTAACCATGTAAGGATCGGGGGATGAGCAACGTATTGCAAAGCAATGTGTTGCACACCTCTCTGATCTTTAAAGGGTTAATTTTATCATTGCTTGAACACAGGCAATACAAAAAGTACTTCTGCTGCTTCCTTTCTTGTACAAATAGCACCAATTTAGACAATAAAGAAGCAGTTAATTGTCACACAGAAACACTGAAACATAGATAAGAACCATTCGGTCTATCTAATCTGCCCATTTTTCCGCTGTAAAAACCACAAACCTTATTTGGTCCTTGGTCTTGTCTTATGTTAAGGACATACTTATGCCTATCGCATGCATGAGTACATTCCCTCACTGTATTAAAGGGATAGTACTGTCTAATTTTAAAAAACTTCAGTCTTGTAGCCATTCAAAAAATAAACTAAACGATCCTAGTCCAGTCTCTCAAACCTTTATGGTTTGAGAGATATTTGCAGCTAAAGTTCCCCCCTTCCTCCCCTTTCCCTGACGTCAGCGGTCTGATTGACTGCAGGGGAATCCAGTTCCAGGACTTTCGGAGGCTCTTCAGCAGAACCGAGATCGCGAGATATAAAAAGAACTACTTAATTGTAACTTTCTACAAAGTGTGCCTGGTTTGCAGGTGGTGTGGTTGCTTTGCTTCAGAATTGCGCCACTATATTCTTAGTACATGAGCCTCTGTGGCCTTTCTCTGGATCTTTCTTTCCATAGAGCTCAATGGGCCTTAATCGTTATTCTAAGGCAAACCAACTGCACCAAAGGGCACCAATAAAATTTCAACATGGAATATAAAACGGATAGGTGCACTGACACTTTTAAATAATTGCAATACCTTGCAGAGAATAAAATCACTAATGACCTTTATTTAATGCAAAAGTAAAAAGGACCAAGTGTACCTTTTATTCAAGTACGACCAACCGGAGAATAGCCAGTGGGTACCATTTGATTTGATGCCTGGATGTTTAGATCGACACGTTTCGCTCCACTCTGTGCTTAATCATGATCTGTGTAAAAATTATCATGATTAAGCACAGAGTGGCACAAAACATGTCGATCTAAACATCTAGGCATCAAATCAAATGGTACCCACTTGCTGTTCTCCGGTTTTTCATACATGAATAAAAGGTACACTTGGTCCTTTTCACTTTTGTATTAAATGAAGGTCATCATTGATTTTATTCTCTGCAAGGTATTGCAATTATTTAAAAGTGTCAGTGCACATATCCTTTTGTATTCCATGTTGATGTCTAAAGGGTGAATGGAAAAACCCTAGGTTGCACACACATTGCATACATGTTTGCCTTAGCATCAAGAAGAAGGAAAGAGGATTGCTTCATTGTCTGTGTATTTGGAGACATTATGGAAATAAGATGTGCATTTAACCCCTTAAGGATTACATGACGTGCTATGACCGTCACGGTCCTTATACCCTAAAGACCAGAGCGATCTCTCTTAGGCCTCAAAGCGGCGCGCCGGTACACGTAACAGGTCACGTGTACCGGCGCGTCGGCAAGGATCAAAGCAGTCCTTAAGGGAAGGTAACTTCCCTGGACCGCTGGTCCTTAAGGGGTTAAGGAGCCTGAGCCGCCATACTTTTCTTATACTTATGTATTTATCACCAATAAAATTTCCCCAAATTCCTGTTGACTTAAAGGGTTAATAATGTCCGCATATAAATTTATGCTATATTGTAGATTTACAAAAAATAAATTTCGTGGAGCAAGTCCCATCTTTCAAACCTTTATGGTTTGAGAGATATAACATTTTAAAGTTCTCCTCTTCCTCTGATGTTAGCTGTAAAGCTAACACAAGGAGATCTTTGTCGGCCGACTCGAGGATGCTTTCAGCAGAGCCGAAATACTGATATCTAAAAATAAATATTTCATTGGAACGGTCTACAAAGTGTGTTTGCAAACCAGACACACTTTGTAGACCGTTTCAATGAAGGAGATATTTTTATATCTTGCGATCTCTGCTCTGCTGAAGAGCCTCCAGTGGTGCCAGGAACCGATTCCTCTGCAGTCAGCTAGAGCGCTGACATCAGGGAAAAGGGAGGGAGGGGGGAACTTTAGCTGCAAATATCTCTCAAACCATAAAGGTTTGAGAGATGGGACTAGGATCATATAGTTTATTTTTTGAATGGCTACAAGATTGAATTTTTTTAAAATTAGACAATACTATCCCTTTAGCCTCAACCACTTCTGCTGGTAGGCTACTCCACGTATCTACCACCCTCTCAGTGATATCACGTAGTCGGCGATATCGGACTATTTCACTGTACAAATTTGGCTGCTCACCATAAGATTTAGGTCAAACCAAGGCCGGCCCAAGACATTGTGCTGTCTGGGTCCAAGGATGAAATGCTGCCCCCCCTCCGCACACCAAAACCACGCCCACCAAAACACACCACATCCTTAATTATATTAACTCCTCTCCTGCCCCTAAAACCACATACAAACTGTAGTGTTGTTTTTTTTCACACCTCTTGTACCTTTCTCCCCCCTTGCCTTTTTACACCCCTTGCGCCTCTTTTTTCCCTCTTTTCACTCCTTGTGCCTCTCTTTACACCCCTTGTGCCTCCCCCCCCCCCTTGCCTGTTTCTCTTCTCCTTCTGGCTCTCTCGCTCCCTCTCTTCTTTGCTTGTCTGGTTCTTCTCCTGCTTTTTACTCAGTCTCCCCACTGCCCGCACTGATGACAGCCGGTACCATGTCACATGTGGAGACGCTGCGTGGTGCATGCTGGGATTTTCTTTGTCAGTCTGGGCTCCAGTTTTAAACTTGCACTGGCCTCCAAACAGACCAAGAAAACCCCGGCATGCGCCACACGGCGCCTCTGCACGTGACACGGTCCCAGCCATCATCAGTGCGGACAGTGGGGAGACGCTGCGCACGAAATAACATGCCTTGGGGCGGCAAATTGCCGCCCCTGTCAGAGTGCCGTCTGGGTCCATGGCCCCACCGGGACCCATGTAAGGGCCGGCCCTGGGTCAAACCCTTGAGTCTCCTGTTCATACCCAGAGAGTCTGCAGGTTTGTGCGATGCAAAATGAGTTGCCCACCCAGTGGTGGTGCTATAATATCAGCAGAATAAGCAGCTGCTTAGGACCCCCACTTGGACAGAGGGCCCCACAGTGCTTAAAAGGAACTGCATGTAAACACAATCAGATGGCAAGTCTTTTTGGAAATACCAACTCAGAAGCAAAGGGGGTCCCCTGTAAATTTGTTGCTTAGGGCCCCCAAAAAACCTAGAGCCGTCCCTGAGCCCACCCCTTCTGGCACCCAGTGGGTTAATCTCCAAATGACAGCTTGACGTGCACCTAGATCAAAATGATACACTGATGTAAATGCCTTTGTTTCACAATTGCTGTGTGTCCTGCATTCAGATTGCCTGTAATCAAACGTCAGCTTGTCTGGACCCCTGTCCGCTCTTAGCGCTGCGTTAGGCTCTCAGATCAATTATCTTCCAAGTTAGCTCTGCACTCACCGCACATCATGTACTGAGTAAATGACCAAAACAGTCGCTTTCCTCTAATTGCCCTCTTGGTTCTAATTTCAAGCTTGTACTGCACACATTCACATCATTTCATTCCTTCCACACTTACAGCATGTTAAATAAGGAAACGCTGCTATTTTCATCTTTGTAGGGACGTATGTTCAAAAGAGCAGTGGAGGCGTTCTGGGACAAACCATTTACATTATAGAGGAGAACTAAAAATTCCAAAAGCCCCCATGGATTTAAAAAGGGGATTATAACCCTTTAAGGACTGGGAAAATCTGAGGTGGATTGCACTTAAAGGGATAGTAATACTTAAAGGGATAGTAATACTTCGTTTTAACTTTATTTTATTTTGTAGGCATTAAAAAAAACATGAAGAATGATATAAGTCTTATCTCTGAAACCTTTATGGTTTAAGAGATATTCACAAACAAAGTATCCCCCCACTGTTCAACCAGATCAGAAGGGAGGTGTCCAGGTAGACTACAAAGAGGGACAATCTTCAATTAAGATAAGGGAAAAACCTGAAAAACTTGTCAAGGGGGAAGGGCTTTCATTGTTTTCATACAAAGAAAATTGTCCCCTTCTGTTATCTGTCTCGTCATACAACCAGATTCACATCAGAGAAGAGATGGCTTACACTAGGTAAAAGGGGCGGGAGGGGAACTTTGCTTGTGAATATCTCATAAACCATAAAGAATTGAGAGATAAGACTTATATCGTTCTTCATGTTTTTTTAATGCCTACAAAATAAAATAAAGTTAAAACAAAGTATTACTATCCCTTTAAGTATTACTAATCCCTATAGCAAAGTACTACTTAAAAGAAAAACGTATTGCCCCCAGTGTCATCTCTCAAACCTTTATGGTTTGAGAGATGATCGCTTCTAAAGTCGCCCTCTCCCTCCCCCTTCCCCGTAGTCAGCATTCTAGCTGACTCAGGGAAATCCGGTCAGAGACCATCAGGCGGCTCTGCAGCAGAGCCGCAATCGCGTTAACTAAAAAAAAACTTTCACTAAAACGGTCTTCTACGTGTGCTTGCAAGCCAAGCACACGTGGAAGACCATTTCAGTGAAAGTTTTCTTTTTTTAGTAACGCGATTCGGCTGTGCTGGAGAGCCACCTGAAAGTCGTACGACTCCTTTCCTTTCAGTCAGCTAGAATGATGACTACGGGGAAGGGGGAGGGAGAGGGCGACTTTAGAAGCGATCATCTCTCAAACCATAAAGGTTTGAGAGATGACACTGGGGGCAATACGTTTTTTTAAGTAGTATTTTGCTATAGGGATTAGTAATACTTAAGTATTACTATCCCTTTAAGGACCGGAGCAATTCTGACCTTTCTGCCTATGTCTTTGTTCAACAGTGTTTTCCCTCTAAGGCTTTTATTCCAGCCACATACATTATATACTGTTGTTTTACGCACAAATAGGACTTTCATTTGCTACCACACGTAGATGGATAACCCACCATTTACTTTATTAAAATTAAAGAAAATTGTTAAAAAATGTAAAAAAAACACCATTATTATTTTTTATCTTTTGACATTTGGGCACAATGGGTTACGTTTTTATGGAGACCACATGAAAGGTATGACCGGTCATTCATACCTACTAAATGGGCAGTTTTAAGTTGGCATTCTCCCTCTGGGGCGAAAATCCCCATGTCCCTTTTTCACACACTATTTTTCAGAATTTTGGAGATATTATTGTGTAGTGTATATAAGTGTATTACATTGCTCCACAACTGTAAAAGTAACATGAATTTGTGCTTAAACTTAATTAGATTTGTTTTAAATGAATGGGTGTAAAATAAAATGTTTGTCTTGGTCTCATTTATTTAAAAAACTCAACAAGTTGATGTTAGCAGGTCATAAAAGGACCTGCTTTCATGCTTCTCACTGCTTCAGTGCTGAAGGAGTTAATACCCCCATCTCTAGCCTTTTACTAATCCTTTACTGCTTCTCTCTCCCTCACTTTAATAGTAAGGAAGAGAGAGGCAGAGAGCAGTCACAAAGGCAATGTGTAAGCACATTGCCTTTGTAAATAGAAATGCCAGTACATGTGATTGCTCCTGAAGCGGTCACGTGTTCCGACAGAAGAGAGAAGCACTGAGACAGAGAGCTCCAGTACCGGAGCGATCTGTTTCAGGCTGTAAATCATGATAGCAGTGTGCATGGAGGCGAGCTGCTATCATTTAACCCATGTCGTGCCAGGACCGTCACGGGTCCTTATGGGATGTTTACCCCCCTGGCTCGTCATGGGTCATTAATGGGTTAACCTATTGAATGCTAGAGAAACAGAGGAGGACTGGCCTTGGGGGGGCAGGGGCGCTGTTGTCTCCTGGGCCAGTCATATGTCTGGGCTGGTGGGCCACTCCTGCTTGCTCTGTAAATGTCCCTAAACTAGTGGTACCACAGAGCTTACAATTGAAATGTCGCTATACTAGTGATACCACAGAGCTTACAATTGAAATGGAGCTACACACAAAGCAATACTTGGGAGGCCTCTCTAGCATTAAAATCCCCATTTAAATCAGTGGGGATTTTTGGCTGGCCCCTGTAGTGCAATGGTTTGCCCCAGAACGCCTCCATTTTTCCTTTAAACATACGACCCTTAGTGTCCTCACAGCCGTCATTTTAGTCACCTCGTTAAACCAAACAGATCCAACATCCCTTTAACCATCTGAGTGGTTAAGCAGTGCGTTGCGTACCGCTCTGGCACTCAAAGGGCTAAACCTTTGAGTGCCAGAGGGGCATGCAACACACTGCGTTCATGTGTGTTGTATACCACTCTGGCACTCAAAGGGTTAATTTTTCCCATTTCCAGCTTATATTTAGTTCATTGAATCCACCTCGGAGACATAAAATCTGCCTGATCCAAATAATCTCCCCACTGCAGACCTCGTTATACCATGATGTACATGGGATTTTGGGTAAGATGACCATATATCCCTTTAAATCAATGACCCCCTTCTGGCACTCCGAAGGTCACATTTACTGTTGGAAAGGACCAAATGTACTGCTATTACAATGGAGCAGTCCTTCCTAAGATTAAGACAAAACAGAACACACAAGATATGTCTCATTAAGCCTTTGCGTATAAAAAAGGGTACTCAAGGCATTGTTTCGCAATGTGTCGTGAATCCATCTGGCATTCAAAGGGTTAATACACCCTTTGAGTGCCAGAGAGCTATCCAGTGCATTGAGATTCAATGCATTGGATACCTCTCTGGCACGCATTAAGTTAAGCTCTGGCCTGGGTTTCGTGACACAAAGTCATAGAGGGTGATTGACAAGTGAGGGTTTAGAGGTAAAAAGAAATCTATCTATCTATCTATCTATCTATCTATCTATCTATCTCATATCTATCTATCTATCTATCTATCTATCTATCTATCTGCCTCATGTCTATCTATCTCATATCTATCTATCTATCTATCTATCTGTCTCATGTCTTGTCTATCTATCTCATATCTATCTATCTATCTATCTATCTCATATCTATCTATCTATCTATCTATCTATCTGTCTCATGTCTTGTCTATCTATCTCATATCTATCTATCTATCTATCTATCTATCTATCTATCTATCTATCTCATATCTATCTATCTATCTATCTATCTATCTATCTATCTATCTATCTATTGTCTATCTATCTGTCTCATGTCTATCTATCTATCTATCTATCTATCTATCTATCTATCTATCTATTGTCTATCTATCTATCTATCTATCTGTCTATCTATATATCTATTGTCTGTCTATCTATCTATCTATCTATCTATCTATATATATATCTATTGTCTATCTATCTATCTATCTATCTATCTATCTATCTGTCTTAGTCCTTTCTTGGGGAGGAGATGCACTAAGGAGTGATAAACAGGTGATAAAGTGGAGATAACTTCTCCAGTGACATCTCTTCTCCAGTTCCTATGTTATTCTATAGATCCTATGCACCAAGAACACCAACGCTGAAGATATCTTAGTGCATTGGCTCCATAGAATAACATAGGAACTGGAGAAGTGATATCACTGGAGAAGTCATCTCCCCTTTATCACCTCTTTATCACACCTTAGTTCATCTCCCCCAATGGGAAGCATTTACTAAGTGGTGATAAAGTGGAGATGACATCTCCAGTGATATCACTTCTCCAGTTCCTATGTTATTCTATACAGCCTATTCACTAAGATCTCTATAGTTGAAGAAATCTTAGTACATAGGCTCCATAGAATAACATAGGCATTGGAAAGGTCATCTCCACTTTATCACCTCTTAGTGAATCTCCCTTGATGTGTTTTTTGGGGTCATCGGGTCTTTGTACTCCCTCTAGCAATTCCAAGGAGTAGTAAACTTTTTTTTAATGAAAACCTGTATTTTGTAAGACTTTTCTTGTTGAGTAAGACAAACGCACTCCTACTGCTGGAATTTGTTTTATTCAAAGGTTATTCCTGTTCAAAATGTCACCCAGGGATGTAGCTGTTAATATCGCAGTTTATGGAGAACTGTAGTCAGTGACTCATCTCTTCCATAGAATGCAATGGAATAATTGTCTGAACTTTCTGGACACCTCTTTGTTACGGAACAAAAGAGGTCCTTCATAATAAAATACTAAAGGGAGGGAATATTCAACCTCTCCTTGAACCCCCCCCTATAGGGGAGATATTAAAATAAATGAGTATTCCATTTTCCAAAAGTACTGCAACAATCGATGAAGCAAAAAATATAGAAATTACTTCCCAGAAGAAGGTGTACCCTTGTACGAAGAAGGAAAGAGCCCTACAATATGTGTTTTTTGTATTATAAAGTTTACTGTATGTTTTTATAAGGGTACTGTCCTGTCAGAGAAAACAGAGGAAAGGGATTTGCCAGTAATTATTTCCAATGACTTAAAGGTAGGCAGGCAATATAATAAAGCAGTGGGGAATGCAAGCAGGGTACTGGGTTGTATAGCTAGGGACATTAGTAGCAGAAAAAGGGAAGTGGTCATGCCACTCTACAGATCTCTAGTTAGACCTCACCTAGAGTATTGTGTACAGTACTGGAGACCTAGAGTATAGTGTACAGTACTGGAGACCTAGAGTATTGTGTACAGTACTGGAGACCTAGAGTATAGTGTACAGTACTGGAGACCTAGAGTATTGTGTACAGTACTGGAGATCTAGAGTATTGTATACAATACCGGAGACCTTGAGTACTGTGTACAGTACCGGAGACCTAGAGTATTGTGTACAGTACTGGAGACCCAGTGTATTGTGTACAGTACTGGAGACCTAGAGTATTGTGTACAGTACTGAACACCCCATCTCCAGAAGGATATAGATACTCTATAGAGAATACAGAGAAGGGCTACTAAAATGGTGACTGTTTTACAGGAAAAGACATATCGGATAGACTAAAGGATCTGAACATGTGTAGCTTGGAGGAGAGAAGAGAGAGAGGGGATATTATAGACACATTCACATACATGAAGGGATTCAATAAAATGCAGGAGGGAAGTACATTTCAAAGGAGTAAAAATGTTAGGACAAGAGGTCATAGTCTAAAACTAGAGGGACACAGGTTTAGACGTAATGTAAGAAAGTTTTACTTCACTGAGAGGGTAGTCAGTGGCGTAACTATAGGGGTTACAGGGGTCGCACCCGCGACCTGGCCTGTCACTCCAGGGGCCCAGCTGCCCCCTGCAGCCCCTCCTCCTGGCGCCCACAATCTCCCTCCGGCTCTCTAGTAATGCAGAGCGCTGGGAGATGACATCATCTCCCAGCGCTCTGCATTACAGAAGAGGATCCTGCGGGAGCCCGTCTCTCCTGCCACTCCACGGGACCACCAGGGATTGGGAGGTAGTAGATGGGGGCATTTTGGAGGGCCCGGGGGCCAATGTGGTCGGGGGGTGGGGAGGCCCATGGCAGTTCTTGCACCAGGGCCCGGAGGATTCTAGTTACACCTCTGAGGGTAGTAAATAAGTGGAATAACCTACCAGTAGACGTGGTAGATTTTAATACAGTGACAGAATGTAAGCATGCATGGCGTAGTCATAAAGCTGTCCTGAACATGAGACCAAGGACCAAATAAGGTTTGAGCTTTTCACAGTAGGAAAATGGGTGACTAGATGGGCCGAATGGTTCTTATCTGCCATCAAATTCTATGTCTCTACTAGCGTTGCCACCCAGCCGGTATTTTACCGGCAGCCCGGTAAAAAATTGGGTTCTGTCCAATGTTAAGTCTATGGAGGGAATGCCACGGCCGGTATTTTTTTGAAGAAAAGGTGGCAACCCTAGTCTCTACTCGTCCTTTAAAACATTCCCTCCATCTATTCTGTGGAAGGAAGAGGATTTATCAATGAATCTTGTCGTGTGGTTTGTTTACATTTACCCCAGCTCTGAAGAACAAGGAGCTTTCTCTGTTGGCTTTGTCTGAACAGCATACCTCCCAAGTGTCCCTCTTTAGGAGGGACAGTCCCTCTTTTAGACCCAAATCCCTCTGTCCCTCTTTCCCACCCTGATGTCCCTCTTTTTAGGATATCAGATTGTGAGGTGTGTATACAAACGATTCACATTGCTCCACAGCAATAAAATTTGCATTATTGTTTGTTTTAAGGTCAGAATGTGTATTTATAAATTAGTCCATGTAAATAAAATACATTGATCTTGTTATACATAATTTATTAGGTTATACAAGGAGGGGTCAATAAGTCAAGAAATAGTCTAAAAATTGACGGTAATGCCCCACCCACCAGCCACGCCCCCAGAAACATCCCCTAAAACACAAGTGTCCCTCTTTGGCAATTTTAAATGTTGGGAGGTATGGAACAGTCACTGCTTATCTTGCTCCACAAACATCAGCAAGGAAAGTTAATCAATTCCACTTAGTCTGAGGCACTGATTTTGCATTGGCCGTCAGGCCTGTGTAGATTGTTTTACCTGGTTTCTTTGTTTGATTCTTTATATAGCATTGACACAAGTTTTTTTTATTGGTAGATGTATTGTTTTTTGCTCTATTGATTGCTGCAGGATATATTTATTGATTGACGGATTAATTGATTATTATTTCCGTCCCCTTTCTTGAGAATTTTTTAATTAATGTGAAGTTGTTAAAGGGATAGTAATACTTCGTTTTTTCTTTATTTTATTTTGTAGGCATTAACAAAAACATGAAGAATGATGTAAGTCTTATCTCTCAAACATTTATGGTTTGAGAGATATTCACAAGCAAAGTTTCCCCTCCCTCCCCTTTTACCTAGTGTAAGCCATCTCTTCTCAGATGTGGAATCCAGTCCATAGACCAGACAGATAACAGCAGGGGACAATCTTCTTTCTATGAGAACAATGAAAGCCCTTCCCCCCTTGACAAGTTTTTCAGGTTTTTCCCTTATCTTAATTGAACATTGTCCCTCTCTGCAGTCTACCTGGGCACCCCCCTTCTGCTCTGGCTGAACAGTGTTACATCAGTAAAAGGGGCGGAAGGGGGATACTTTATCATTGAATTACTCTTGAACTACAATTCTGACAGAATTGAAATAACACTCTCCAAAGTCCAAATACTATGATGATTAATTAGAGCTGCTTTTATTATGAAACATTTCTATCATTTTAAAGGGTTAGCAATGTCCAATGATAATTTTATGCTGTGTTGTAGATTTAAAAAAATATAAATTATGTGGAGCAAATCCAATCTCTCAAACCTTTATGAGCTGAGAGATATTTGCCGCTTACCCCTTTGAGTGCCAGAGTGTTGCGTATCCCTCTGGCACTCAAAGGGTTAAGTTCCCCCTTCCCCTTCTCCTGACGTCAGCACTCTACTGACAGCAGGTGATATCGGTCCTGGGACCAGACGGTAGCTCTTCAGCAGAGCCGAAATAGCGATATTTACAAAGAATTACTTCATTGGAAAGGTCTACAAAGTGTGCTTGTAAACCAAGTACACTTTGCAGACCGTTCCAATGAAGTATTTATTTTCAGACTGCACTATTTCGGCTCTGCTGAAGAGCTTCCTCCGGCTGGTCCTGGTACCAGGATCTGCTTATGTCAGCTAGATGCTGACGTCGATGAAAGGGGAGGGAGGGGGAACTTTGGAACCTTATATCTCTCAAACTATACAAGTTTAAGAGATTGTACTGGGATCAATGGATTTGTTTTTTTCATATGTACAATATTAAATGAAGTTAAAATAATACATTACTATCCCTTTACTGTACTGTACTAGTCAGGGCCGGATTTGCCATAAGGCAAAGTAGGCACCTGCCTACAGGCGCACACCACCGAGGGGCGCCTGCCATTGGGATTCTTTTTTTTTTTTTTTTTTTTTCTTTTTTTAAAACCCCCCCAAAAAACTAGCCACCTCGCTGACTGCGCCAGCTCCCACTCCATGTCGCCCTCACATTGCCCCCCTTGTCCATTTCCTACCTTCCTGGCAGGACAGGTCTGTGCCTCCTTTGGCACAGTCCTGTAAGTGCTGAGCTCCCTCGTCAGCTCTTTAGGAATGCAGAGCGCTGGGAGATGACATCATCTTCCAGTGCTCTGCATTCCTGAATAGGAGACCGCGCGGGAGCTCCAGCACTTACAGGACTGTCCTAAATGAGGCACAGATGACAGATCTCCTGCCAGGGAGGTAGGAAACGGACAACTGGGGGAGGTAGGAAATGGACAATGGGGGGAGACAATGTGAGGGCAATATGGAGATGGTGGGGGCAAGTTGGAGCTGAAGGGGGGCAATGTGAAGGCAACATGGAGATGGTGGGGGCAATTTGCAGCTGATGGGGGGCAATTTGGAGATGGTGGGGGCAATGTGGAGCTGATGGAGGGCAATGTGAGGGTAACATGGAGATGATGGGGGCAATGTGGAGCTGATGGGGGCAGGTTGGAGATGGTGGAGGCAATGTGAGGGCAATATGGATATGATGGGGGCAATGTGGAGATTAGGAGCATTGTGGAGGTGTCCAGTGGACATGGCCAATGGGGGGGGGGGGCGCTTCAGATTTCTGTACCTACAGGCTCCTGAGATGTAAATCCGGCCTGGTCTCATGTAATACCAGGTAGAAAGGTATTGGGCTATTGACGTTACATGACCTGACTGAAAATCAACACTGCTGAGATGTAAATATAGACCAGACCCGATTCCTTCTTCTCATGCAGGATCCCGGTTGCGCCAAGCCAGGTCTCACTGATGCTTGTTCCAGTTAGTTGATCTCGCTTCCTCGGCTCTGGCTCACCTTTCCATATAGGTAGAGTGGGTCACAGCTGTGTGCGCTGTCTATATCAGTGATATGATAGCCTACTTTTTTGGAAAGCTGCCTATGTTTTGATCACAAGCCATAACTGGGTCAGGGCTAGAAAGAAAATCTGATTAAGACAACACACACCTGGGGCCATCAGTTGAACGTCTCAATCCTCACTCACTGCAAGGAGCTTTATGAATATATGAGGGGATCTTAATAGCTTTCATTGTATGGCCGGCACATATCACCCGCTTCAACTCTCTGCCTCCATCCTTTGTTTCTAAGGAGCTGAAATCTTTCTTGATACAGAAACTAGGTTAATGGGATTCATTTAGTTCAAGGAGAGGGTAACGGCAAATAGAGGTGCTTGAGTTTCTCTATTAACTCTGTCCTTGCAGCCAAATGCAATGAGCCAATCGATCTACAAAAAAAACCCTCAACAAGTGAATCATATTAGGTCGCTAAAAAAGTGTCATTCTGGATCAAACCATCTGTACTATAGGGGAGAAATGAAATTTGTCCAAATTCACATTGAAGTGAAATGGAAATGTGTGCATTGCTTAGCAATGGGTTGGAGACCTCTCTAGGATTCCAAGTGTTAACCCTTGGAGTGCCAGCGGGGTATGCAACGCACTACAAAGCAATGCGTTGCGTACCCCTCTGGCACTCAAAGGGAAGTTTAATTTGTTCAATGTAGTGCAGCCGGTTTGCTCCTGGATTGCACCTTAAAGGGATAGTAATGTTTCATAATAAAAGCAGCTCTAATTAATCATCATAGTATTTGGACTTTGGAGAGTGTTATTTCAATTCTGTCAGAGTTGTAGTTCAAGAGTAATTCAATGATAAAGTATCCCCCTCCCGCCCCTTTTACTGATGTAACACTGCTCAGCCAGATCAGAAAGGAGGTGTCCAGGTAGACTGCAGAGAGGGACAATCTTCAATTAAGATAAGGGAAAAACCTGAAAAACTTGTCAAGGGGGGCAGGGCTTTCATTGTTCTCATAGGAAGAAGATTGTCCCCTTCTGTTATCTGTCTGGTCTATGGACTGGATTCCACATCTGAGAAGAGATGGCTTACACTAGGTAAAAGGGGCGGGAGGGGGGAACTTTGCTTGTGAATATCTCTCAAACCATAAAGGTTTGAGAGCTAAGACTTATATCGTTCTTCATGTTTTTTTTAATGCCTACAAAATAAAATAAAGTTAAAACGAAGTATTACTATCCATTTAATATGGCCACAAGTGACTATAATCTTCTCCAGTACCTATGACTTTAACCCTTTGAGTAAGCTGATCAGACCTTCCCTATAACCATGGACATATAGAAAATAGGCATTTTTCAGGACTTCACTAAAATCAAAGCAGCCCTGCAGTATGCATTTTTCATAAGTGTCCAGTGGAGTGATTACCATGGTCGCAGGGGTCGCAATAGCGACCGGACCCGTCACTCCAGGGGGCCCAGCCGACCCCTGAGAACCCAGTCACTACATCCTCACTTGCAGGTTGCGTTCAGGCCGGGTCCGGAAGGTCTTCACAAGCGCAGGAGGAGGAGCACGATGTAGTAGCGCTGCCCTTTCCGGACGCGTTGAGACTGGCTGCTGCTGCTGTCTGCTGGGGTGATGACTAGTGTTGAGCGAGCACCCCGATGCTCGGGTGCTCGGGTGCTCTGACCGAGCACCCCCTGAGGCTCGAGTGCTCGGCCGAGCACCCGAGCCCCATTGAAATGAATGGTGCGACACCAGGCACCCCCTGCTCTGATGAGGGGAGGGTGCCTGGTCAATGCCCCCTTCATCTCCGCTATGCCCCCTTCATCTCCGAATGCCCCCTTCAGCTCCGCAATGTCCCCCTTCAGCTCCGCTATGCCCCTCTTCCACAATGTGCCCCTTCATCTCCGCTATGCCCCTCTTCCACAATGTGCCCCTTCATCTCCGCTATGCCCCTCTTCCACAATGTCCCCCTTCATCTCCTCTATGCCATAGAGGAGATGAAGGGGGACATTGTGGAAGAGGGGCATAGCGGAGATGAAGGGGCACATTGTGGAAGAGGGGCATAGCGGAGATGAAGGGGCACATTGTGGAAGACGGGCATAGCGGAGATGAAGGGGGACATTGTGGAAGAGGGGCATAGAGTCTATGCCCCTCTTCCACAATGTCCCCCTTCATCTCCGCAATGCCCCCTTCATCTCCGCAATGCCCCCGTACCTCCAGTCCCTGGTGGTCCAGCGGAGCGTCTTCGGATCTGTGCCTCTTCCGGCACAGATCCCCGCCACCCGAACATGGCGGGAGAGCACATGGCGGTACTCGACGAGTACCGCCATGTGCCGAGCAGAGCGATGCTCGAGCCGATCCGAGCATCGGCCGAGCACGCTCGCTCATCACTAGTGATGACAGTTGAACTATGGGTCATTAGGCGTGCAATGTAGTGGAGGGTGGCCAGTGTGGAAGTGGATGCAATGTGGGGCATTATGGAGTGAAAGTGAATACATTGGGGGCAATGTGCAAGTGAACAATGGGGCAGATATAGAAGTGGACAATGGGGGATTGTGGAGGTGGCTAATCCCTAATGTGGAGCTGGATAGGCAATGTGTAAGTGGACAATTATGGGGGATTTGTGAAGGTCAGGCTAACGTGGAGGCGTACAATGGAGGCCAATGTGGAGATGGCCAATGGGGGCAATGTGGAGGTGGCTAAGGTGGAGATGGACAATGGGGGTTAATGTGGAGGTGGCCAATGGGGTCTAATGTGGACATTGCCAGTGAGGACTAATGTAGAGATTGGCAATGGGAGCTATGTGGAGATGCCAATGGGAGCAATGTGGTTGGGGGCCCCATGTCAATTCTCGCACCAGACCCGGTGGCTTCTAGTTACGCCTCTGTAAGTATCCCAGGTTAAAGGTGAGGTCTGGTCACTCTACCGTTGAGTGCCAGGAGGGAGAAAGAAACATTTACTGTGCACAGCATCCTGGCACTGGTTACACTAATAGATGACCAACCAGAGAAAAATATAGATATATGCATGTATATTACCGCTCAGTCTCTTACTGGTTAATCCCTACTAGTCCCGCCTCTGTCAGGATCAGAATTATATAAATTTACAACCCTCAGTGTGAAGGTCTCCACTGGGTTCTTTCTCTCCAGAGTACAATTTTGGACGCCAGTTCTTAAAAAATACATTATTGAACTGGGAAAAGTGCAGAGACGTGCAACAAAACTGATAAAGGGATCGGAGGATCCGAGTTATAAAGAGAGACTAGCCAAACTGGGTTTGTTTACATTAGAGAAGAGACGTCTAAGGGGTGATATGATTACCATGTACATATACAGTATATTCAAGGTCGATACAAAGAACTGTCCAATTAACTATTTACTGAAAGAGCTGAGCTACGAACAAGAGGTCATCCATTAAGACTAGAGGAAAGGTGCATTCTACTAAAACAAAGTCAGGGATATTTTACAGTAAGGGAGGTAAAGTTATGACATTTTTTGCTTGCAGAAACTGTAACTGCTTTCCAAAAAATATATATTAGATATTAGGGGTCCACACCTCCCTAGTGTCCCTCCTTAGGTGTTATTAGGGGTCAATGCCTCCCAAGTGTTCCTTCATAGGAGATATTAGGGGTCTGTACCTCCCAAGTGTCCCTCCTTAGGAGATATTAGGGCTCCATACCTCCCAAGTGTCCCTCTTTAGAAGATATTAGGGGTACATACCTCCCAAGTGTCCCTCTTTAGGAGATATTAGGGGTCCATACCTCCCAAGTGTCCCTCTTTAGGATATATTAGGGGTCCATACCTCCCAAGTGTCCCTCTTTAGGAGCTATTAGGGGTCCACACTTTTCAAGTGCCCCTCTTTAGGAGATATTAGGGGTTCATACCTCCCAAGTGTCCCTCTTTAGGAGATATTAGGGGTCCACACTTTCCAAGTGCCCCTCTTTAGGAGATATTAGGGGTCCATACCTCCCAAGTGTCCCTCTTTAGGAAAAATTAGGGCTCCATATCCCCCAAGTGTCCTCTTTATGAGATATTATGGATCCATACCACCAAGTGTCCTCTTTAGGAGATATTAGGGATCCATACCTCCCAAGTGTCCATCATTAGGAGATATTAGGGGTCCATACCTCCCAAGTGTCCCTCTTTAGGAGATATTAGGGGTCCATACCTCCCAAGTGTCCCTCTTTAGGAGATATTAGGGGTCCATACCTTGCAAGCGTCCCTCTTTAGGAGATATTAGGGGTCCATACTTTGCAAGTGTTGGGTCAGAATATCTATCATGGTTGACCAAAAAAATAAAAATCAATACATTTATACAGATCTCAATAAATAAATATTGGCTACTATAGTCTTACTGGAATGTCCAACAGTTCATCCAAATGCTCTTCTAGTTGGTGAATCTTATTCAGAACAGCTTGTCTATGATGAGCTTTGATAAAATCTACTGCTTGAAATAATATCGTTGAAACAAAATACCCAGCGAACCACATACATCCGAAGTGATCATATAGTCAAATTCCAAGAAGTTGGAAACTTCACAGTCTGTACAGTCTTCACAGTCTGTATATCATTCTTTGCCCAGAAGTCTCTTTGTTGTATTGTCCTTGGGACCCCTCAGGTACGTACATGTAAAATATAAAAACATGGCTCTAAGTATAGTATGAGGCATTTAAAGGAGCAGTAAACTTTTTTTATGAAAAAAATATATATTGTAGGGATTTTCCTATTGAGTAAAATAAGGGTACTCCTACTGCTGAGAGATTTATATTTCCAGAGTTATTATAGTTTAAACCTATGTTTTTTATATTAGCAGTGCCCTTTAGTGGTCAAATTCTAATTAGATTTCCTGTTAGATTCTAATGGAGAGGAAAGTCAGAAAAGTCAGAGACATACAGTTCTCCATAGAATGTGATAGAAACTGCCTGTCACTTCCTGTCAGTTAGAACTATCAGGAAGTAAACACAGTAAATTCACTTCCTGTCTGTTAGATCTATCAGGAAGTAAACACAGTAAATTCACTTCCTGATTATTTGAACTGCTATAAATTTTCAATCAAACATCTGACAGCAGCGGGAGTGCCCTTGTTTTATTCGGCAGGGAATGCTCTATAAAACAGGTGTTTTCATAAATAAAAGTTTACTGCTCCTTTAATGTAATTAAAGGGAAGCGCTCACCTTTTATAAAAGTTCTCCTCATCGTAATGTTCCTTTTGAGTTCATCTGGAATCTTTCTTTTTTTTTTTTTTAATATAATGCAGTATATCCCAAGATTTAACATGTTAATATTGAGACGGTGACGTCAGTTCAGGGTAGGCTGTGTCAATCCTCGTCTTTTCCCCTCCCCATGTAGGGTCTCGTTCCCACCTTCTCTAATGACGTAGGAAATGCTCCACCATCGGAGGAGGTAGGAACGATACTCTACTTGGGGTGGGGAAGAGACGAAGATTGACAGGATGCAATATAGAGCTGTACTGCAGCCTGTTCTGAACTGACGTCACCGGCTCATTTGTAACATGGTAAAACTCAGTATATCCTGCATTAGGCTAAAAAAAAAGACAGATTACCTCAAAAGGAACATTACGATGAGGAGAACTTTTATAGAGGTGAGAGTTACCCTTTAAAGGGATAGTAATACTTTATTCTTACTATCCCTCATATTGTAGGCATTTGCAAAATAACCTTTATGGTTTAAGAGATAACCAAAGGCAAAGTTCCCCCCTCCCTCCCCCTTCCCTGAAGTCAGCGTTGTGCTGACTGCAGGGATATCCTGTCTGTCTTTCATCATGCGGCTCTGTAGCAGAGCCGTGATCGCATTAATGACAAAGAATTATTTCACTGAAATGGTCTTCTACATGTGCTTGCAAACCAAGCACAAACCAAGTACACGTAGAAGACTGTTTCAGTGAAATAATTCTTTGTCACTAACGGAATCTCGGCTCAGCTGCAGAGCTGCAAACCTGGCGTACGACAGACTTCCCCTGCAGTCAGTACAACGCTGACTTCAGGGACGGGGGAGGGAGGGGGGGACTTTGCTTTCGGTTATCTCTCAAACCTTAAAGGTTTGAGAGATGAACCTGGGGGCTATTAACTTATTTTGCAAATACCTACAATATGTGGGATAGTAATAATAAAGTATTACTATCCCTTTAAAACTCTTAGTGGGACACCCTCCATGGTAACTAGAGTGACCACACGCCCAGGACTGTCCCTTAATTGTGTGCTGTGTCCCGGTTCCCGAATCAACCCCCACCGAGACATTAAAGAGTCCTGAAATCAACTTAAAGGAAAACCTAGAGTCAGCCCTATTCTGCCTGCCAATGGTGCCAGCTCAGTCACAGCCTACTGTAAGCAACATGCATGCTGCATGCACCACCACCAGCCAATGAAAGAGAGAGTATTAGCACAATGTTGCTCTCCTCATTGGCTGGCTGGTGTGTGCGTTTGAGGTGGTACGTATGCCGCCCGGCTCATGCCACTAATGCTGTGACTGTGAGTGAGACACGAGTGAGGCTGCTGGGGAATGGAAGTTATAAATGAGGAGGTGGAGGAGGATTGGAAGTGAACAGCACGCTACAGTCCTGCAGTCACAGTGAGACTGAGTCCCGCGGCTGAGGCTCCCGCTGGCGCTGACTCCAGAGGTGTAACTAGACGCCACTGGGCCCTGGTGCAAGAATTGCCATGGGCCCCCCCGACCACATTGGCCCCCTCATCCACATTGCCCCTTCCACAATGCCCCCTCCATCTCCACATTGCCCTTCCACAATGCCCCCTTCATCTCCACAATGCCCCCACTTCATCTCCACATTGCCCATTCCACAATGCCCCCTTCATCTCCACAATGCCCCCTTCATCTCCAAATTGCCACTTCCACAATGCCCCCCCCTTCATCTCCACAATGCCCCCCCTTCATCTCCACATTTTCCCTTCCACAATGCCCCCTTCATCTCCACATTGCCCCCATCTTCACATTTCCCCTTTATCTCCACATTGCCCCTACCTCCAGTCCCTGGTGGTCTAGAGGAGTGTCTTTACAGATCTGTGCCTCCTTCGGCACAGATCTCTGTAACTGGAGCTCCCGCGCGCAGCTGTAGTAATGCAGAGGCTGGGAGATGATGTCATCTCCCAGCGCTCTGTATTACTAGAGCGGCGCGCCGAGTGGGAGATCAGCTGAGAACTGCTGTGGGCGAGGGGGTCGCAGGGGGCGGCCGGGCCCCTTGAGTGACGGGCCCGGTCGCAGGTGCGACCGCTGCGACCCCTATTGTTACGCCATTGGCTGACTCCCTTTCTGAGTCCTGAGGCTGACACTGAGAGTAAGTGTAACTAGTAATGCTCCGACTGAGACTTAGGGTGACCACATGTCCCGGAATAGCAGATTGGAAATGTGGTCACCCTGATGGTAACCCTGACCACTCTCTACTCCAGTTTGCCCTTCAGGGCAAACCACGCCTTTTCTCCACCAAATCCCACCCACTCCTGTTAAGCCCCACCCACACCATGACTCAAAACAAGTGATTGGACAATCCCTCCCCCAGTGTTTTACACCAGGGGCTGCAGACATGAAAGATCCCCCCTTTACATTAAGGGGCTGCTGAGGATTCCTTCCCTAGGGGTCCCTAAGAAATAAATCACTTTTTTTCAACGTATTGGAGAACTCTCTAGCATTCAAAGTGTTGAAAACTCAAATTAAATCAATAGGACATTTTATTTCCTCCCCACGGTTTGCTTGTTTTGCTACAGAATTGCATGCTGAGGATACGGCCCTGTGTTTTCCATCCACTTATTGCTCTGTTCCCTGCTGCTTGATGCTGAATTATATATTCACTGAATAGGGCACGCTTAAACCTCTGCATTCATTGTTGCCATTGTATAAATAAAATTATATATACATACAAATGCACAGTGTGTGACTTGTTTTTCTGAACTGGCTGGCCTTAATAAATGGCTTTGCTGCAGAGGAGTGAGGTGTTACCATGGCGACGGACCCCATGTCCCTCTCATTAGATGGCCACATGAATCCATAGCCTGAGAGGGAGCTTATACTGGCTGTTCACCGGCCTGAGCCAGTTCCACTGGGGGGACGGAGGCAGCCAATTTGTGGAAGGTTAATTGCTGATTTTGCTCTTGTAATGAAGTATAAATCCGTTCCTGACCATATGACGGACACATCATTTATGCAGCTATTTCAGGGGTATATTTGGTTTTCTTTCCGGAACAGGAGAAATTAGAATGTAAACAAGAAAAAGTCTTTGGTATTTAACCCCTTGAGGACCGGTGCGTTGAATACCCCTCTGGTCCGCGAGGGTTTAAAAATAAAAGAAAAACATACCTCCCAACATTTCAAATTGCCAAAGAGGGACAGTTGTGTTTTAGGGGGTGTTGCTGGGGGTGTGGCCGGTGGGCAGGGCAGTAACGAGAATTTTCACGCTGTTTCTTGACCTATTAACACCTCCTTGTGTTACCTAATAAATGACTTATATCAAGACCAAAGTATTTTATTTAAGCATACTAATTTATAAACACAAATACTGATGTTTAAAGAAACACTAATGTGAGTTTTATTGCTGTGGAGCAATGTGATACACTTATATACACACCACACAGTCTGATCTCCTAAAAAGAGGGACATTAGAGTGGGAAAGAGGGACAGTGGGATTTGGGTCTAAAAGAGGGACACTTGGGAGGTATGGAAAAAGGTTATGGGGTTCTTTTGTTAGCAGTTCCAAAAATATATATTTTTATTCTGGTTTGCAAATATGTCACCAGCCACGCCCCCCCCCCCCCCCGCCCAATATTATAAAATCAGGGGTATGTAACCCTTTGAGTGCCATTGGGTGTAAGATATGCATTGCTCTGCAATATGCTGTACACCCCTCTGGAGCTCAAAGGGTTAACCCTTCGAGTGCCATGGAGGGATCCAATGCATGTCGCTCTTAAGCTTGCGACATTCCAAAAGGATACCGTGCTGGGCAAACATGAAGGGCTGCAATCCCAAAAGGGCACAAGGCTGCCCCGGATCTATCTCCTGTTTTTTTTTTCACATAGTCATGGATCACAGGTGGGAGCTGCGCTATGGATGGTGCGGATGCGACATTTCAAGAGGCGACATGATAATCTTGCGTTTATATGCAGCGCGACCTTGTCATGTCACCATTTTCATCCTGGCCGCAGGTTTAATGCGGAGTGCAGCCGTGCGACATTTAAAATGCACCATTTAAAAGTGAACTGCCCAGCACAACCACATACCACAGTCTTCCTGCTTGCCCAGCACAAAGACTGCAGCCTTGTGCCCAGCTGGAGTGGCAGTCATTCCTGTTTGGCCAGCACACAGAACGGAATGTTAGATGCTTAATTATATGCAGCACAAGGAGGCGCTCCAGCATTTAGCTTCAGCACCTCCGTGTGCGACCATTAGGTAGGCAACATGACAATCTCCCACTGTCATGCAGTGGGAGATTGTCATGTCGCCATTTTGATCTTGGCGACCTGGTGAATTAGTTGACATGTTACACGCTCTTAAGCGTGCGACATTTGAAAAGGATACCCTCTGGGGAATAAAGACTTAATCCGCCAGCTTGTTTCACTTAGATACCCAACTCAGGCGCCTGAGCTTCCGGGTCTGCACTAGAGTATCTGATTGCTTTAGAATATGCCAGCGCACACACTCTTCCATTATTAACCCTTATGGACCGGCAGTCCAGGGGTTGTCCACGGGAGGCCTGGCCAATCAAGTGGCCCAGTTCTACTATCGTTCCAACCCACCCCTTTCTGTTAATTTTAAAATTGCCATTAACCGTTTCAGTTCCAGAGGGGTGCTCTGGCACTCAAAGGGTTAGTGTTTTGAAGTAAGGCAAGAAATACCACAAAACTTACAATTGAAATGGGGTTACACTGGTGCAACTGCAGAGCTTACAATTTAAGTAAAGATGATCTATTGATACCAAGAGAAATGGATTATGCTACTAGTTTAGCTCCACTTGGATTGTAGCTCCATTTCAGTTGTAAGCTCTGTGGTATCACTAATGTAGTCTTATTTCAGTTGTAAGCTCTGTGGTATCACTAGTGTAGCTCCATTTCAGTTGTAAGCTCTGTGGTATCACTAGTGTAGATCCATTTCAGTTGTAAGCTTTGTGGTATCACTAGTGTAGATTAATTTCAGTTGTAAGCTCTGTGGTATCACTAGTGTAGATTCATTTCAGTTGTAAGCTCTGTGGTATCACTAGTATAACTCCATTTCAGTTGTAAGCTCTGTGGTATCACTAGTGTAAATCCATTTCAGTTGTAAGCTCTGTGGTATCACTAGTGTAAATCCATTTCAGCTGTAAGTTCTGTGGTATCACTAGTGTAGCTCCATTTCAGTTGTAAGCTCTGTGGTATCACTAGTGTAGATTCATTTCAGTTGTAAGCTCTGTGGTATCACTAGTGTATCTCCATTTCAGTTGCAAGCTCTGTGGTATCACTAGTGTAGCTCTATTTCAGTTGTAAGCTCTGTGGTATCACTAGTGTAAATCCATTTCAGTTGTAAGTTCTGTGGTATCACTAGTGTAAATCCATTTCAGTTGTAAGCTCTGTGGTATCACTAGTGTAGTTTCATTACAGTTGTAAGCTCTGTGGTATCACTAGTGTAGATCCATATCAGTTGTAAGCTTTGTGGTATCACTAGTGTATCTCCATTTCAGTTGTAAGCTTTGTGGTATAACTAGTGTAGATCCATTTGCATCAACAAACAGGAGTGACCCACCAGCCCAGACATATGACTGGCTCAGGGGGATATTGCCCCCTTGCCACCAGACCACCCCTCCTCTGGGGCTGTCCTCACCAGAGGAACAAGGCCATTTTTTTAATGTTTTGGACAGCCAGTAGATATGAGTGATCACATGCACCGGCCCACTGTGGGAGAGGCTGAAATGGACTTCTCCGGTCTTGGAGCAGTCAGTTTAAGACCTCCCCATCAAAATGCACCTGCAGGCATGCTTTAACCCTTTGAGTGCCATAGGGGTTAAATCTGATGTCTTCCCTTGTAGTCAATCCTGGGAAGACTCCGGTTCCGATCCTGGGACTTCCATTTTTTTTATACTTAACCCTTTAAGTGCCAGAGAGGTATCTAATTACATAGCTTTCTGGACCCCTAATATCTTAGGAGATATTAGGGGTCTGTACCTCCCAAGTGTCCATGTATAGGATAAATTAGGGGTTAAATGCAGTGCCAGATCCCTGTCTACCTTGTTCCTATGTTATTTATCAAACTTTTTGTGGCTAAATGCAGGGACAGACCCTGACATCTCTTCCAGCCTGACCTTGCCCAGAAACTTCACTCCCTTATTTTCCAGATAAAGTATTTTTAATAGGATTTTGCAATCTAAATATTTTCGAAGAAACAGGGTCAAAATGTTTTATATCTGCAAGGGATCGAGGTCAGGCTGAGAAGCTTGGCAGTTTTGGGATGACACACACTGTCTGCCATTCCTGTCTCCTTGGTATACAGCATTAGTGCTCAGGAAGTGGCGCTGGGGCCACACGCGGCCCTCGGATGCCTGTTCTGGAGCTCCCAGCCTGTCCTTTGGTACAGTGGGAAGAGGAAATTTCTCTCTGCCACAGCACATTAGAGTTGCCTGATCATCCCTTTAACCCTTTGAGTGAAAGAGGGGTACGCTGACAGAAGGAGATTCGTGTCGGCCTACTCGAGGCGGCTCTTCAGCAGAGCCGAAATACCACAATCTAAAAAGAAATACTTCATCGGAACAGTATACAAAGTGTGCCTGTTTTGCAAGCATACTTAATAGACCGTTCCAATTAAGTATTTATTTTTAGATCGCGCTATTTGGGCTCTGCTGAAGGGCCACCTGCCTGTCCCAGGACCAGTATCTTCTTCTGTCAGCTAGAGGCTGACGTCAATGAAAGGGGGGGGGGGGGATTTTATCACCTTATATCTTCAAGCCCGGACAGACCCACCGGGATACCGGGAAATTCACCAGTGGGCTGCGGCATATGGGGCCGGACTGTGCAGCCACTACGCTGGGTGAGCTGCAAAAAAATTGTTTTTAATATATGTCTTGCTGACCCCCAGTTCTATTTTCTGTAGGTAGTGGTTATGCTGGGTCCTGTGCAGTCTTCCGTTTCCAGCGTGAAGCCTCCACACTGCCTCCACATGTACTTCTGAGAGTATTGAGGTGACCTCAGTGAACCCGGAACAGAAGTACATGTGGAAACAGTGTGGAGCCATCATATTCATGCTGAAACGGAAGACTGCACGGGACTCAGCATAACCACTACACTGTGGAGACACCAGGTGCATAGTAGGGGCCAATACATTTTTTTTCTCAGGGCTACTTTGTATTTCCTCTCCAGCCCTGGCATCGATGGATTTATTTTTTGAATATCCACAAATTCCAATATTACTTTTTATTTTTATATGACATTACTAACCCTTTAACCCCTTAGTGACGGCCGCGTGCAGACGCGGCCGTCACTTAACGCCCGTCTAACATTTTTTTTTTTTCATAAGAATCCGGAGTCCCCGAACGGTGTGCAGCCGAGCGGGGATCCGGATTTCCTGGACGTACATGTACGTCCTCTGTCACTAAGTGACAGCCACAGAGGACGTACATGTACGTCCATTGTCGCTAAGGGGTTAAAACTGGACGAATATTAAAAATGCCTCCTGCATGAATACATGGGAACCTTTTTGGTCCAGTAGTAACCTCTGCAGCCCTCCCAGAGGCATTTTCCATGTGTCCAGTTGTATCCCTTTGCGTTACAATGAGTTGAATACATCTGGCATCGTCTTTATTTTGCTTCAAAGCAACACAGTGATTTCCAAACATACTAAGAAAGCAAAATACAAGCAATTCTGGAATAAACCAACTCTGTCGTAGCAGGGTGGGGGGTGAAGGGGTAAAAATTCCCTTTGATTCAAATGGAAATTTTAACCCCTTGAATTCTAGCACCTAATGGAGTTAAAGGGATAGTAACTCTTTTTATCTCTATTTTATTTTGAAGGCATTAAAAAAACATGAAGAATGATATAAGTCTTATCTCTCAAACCTTTATAGTTTGAGAGATATTCACAAGCAAAGTTTCCCCTCCCGCCCCTTTTACCTAGTGTAAGCCATCTCTTCTCAGATGTGGAATCCAGTCTATAGACCAGACAGATAACAGAAGGGGACAATCTTCTTCCTATGAGAACAGTGAAAGCCCTTCCCCCCTTGACAAGTTTTTCAGCTTTTTCCCTTATCTTAATTGAAGATTGTCCCTCTCTGCAGTCTACCTGGGCACCTCCCTTCTGCTCTGGCTGAGCAGTGTTACATCAGTAAAAGGGACGGGAGGGGGATACTTTATCATTGAATTACTCTTGAACTACAACTCTGACAGAATTGAAATAACACTCTCCAAAGTCCAAATACTATGATGATTAATTAGAGCTGCTTTTACCATGAAACATTACTATCCCTTTAAAAGCCTCATTTGAATCAAATTCAGTTTTCAGAAATGTTATTTCTCCCCTAAAGTACAGCTGGTTTGCTCCATAATTGTACCTCTTTTTCTTCCTGTGTATGGCCCAAATTTTACAAATTGTTCCATAGTGACGGAATGTAATCCTGGTAATTGCTGCACTCTAATGAAGCCATTAATTAGTTCACTAATAAACATGAGAATATGACCTTCCCTAGAACACTTCACCCCAATCATCCTCCTTCTTATAGATAATAATTATTATGGTAGTCATTGTGTTAATTATCACAAAACGAGTCTCATTCATCGGGTCGGAATCCCTTTATCAAATTCAGTGCAGAGATTCCGCTGAAGGTCAAGGCCAGAGACAGAGAGACATGTTCAGTGGGGCTATTGCTTCCAATTTTCCTATTTTACTTGTGATACAAAATACATTAACGTTGATGTCTAAAGTTTTAGACCTCTTTAGCATTCAAAGGATAAAAAGTCCCATTTATTTTAATTGGAATTTTGATATCTTCCATCTTGCAATTGGTTTGCCCCAGAATTACTCCAGGGTGAGATGTACTAAGGTGTGATAAAGAGGAGATAACTTCTCCAGTGAGATAAACTCTCCAGTTCCTATGTTATTCTATGGGAGATCTTTAGTTATAGACGACAGGGGAGATGTACTAAGGTGTGATAAAGAGGAGATAACTTCTCCAGTGAGATAAACTCTCTAGTTCCTATGTTATTCTATGGGAGATCTTTAGTTAGAGACGACAGGGGAGATGTACTAAGGTGTGATAAAGAGGAGATAACTTCTCCAGTGAGATAAACTCTCCAGTTCCTATATTATGCTATGGGAGAGCTTTAGTTATAGACTACAGGAGAGATGTACTAAGGTGTGATAAAGAGGAGATAACTTCTCCAGTGAGATAAACTCTCCAGTTCCTATATTATTCTATGGGAGAGATTTAGTTACAGACTACAGGGGAGATGTACTAAGGTGTGATGAAGAGGAGATAACTTCTCCAGTGAGATAATCTCTCCAGTTCCTATGATATTCTATGGGAGAGATTTAGTTATAGACTGCAGGGGAGATGTACTAACGTGTGATAAAGAGGAGATAACTTCTCCCGTGAGATAAACCTCCAGTTCCGATGTTATTCTATGGGAGAGATTTAGTTATAGACTACAGGGGAGATGTACTAAGGTGTGATAAAGAGGAGATAACTTCTACAGTGTGATAAACTCTCCAGTTCCTATGTTATTCTATGGGAGAGTTTTAGTTATAGACTACAGGGGAGATTTACTAAGGTGTGATAAAGAGGAGATCACTTCTCCAGTGAGATAAACTCTCCAGTTCCTATGTTATTCTATGGGAGAGATTTAGTTATAGACTACAGGGGAGATGTACTAAGGTGTGATAAAGAGGAGATAACTTCTCCAGTGAGATAAACTCTCCAGTTCCGATGTTATTCTATGGGAGAGATTTAGTTATAGACTACAGGAGGAGATGTACTAAGGTGTGATAAAGAGGAGATAACTTCTCCAGTGAGATAAACTCTCCAGTTCCTATGTTATTCTATGGGAGATCTTTAGTTATAGACTACAGGGGAGATGTACTAAGGTGTGATAAAGAGGAGATAACTTCTCCAGTGAGATAAACTCTCCAGTTCCGATGTTATTATATGGGAGATCTTTAGTTATAGACTACAGGGGAGATGTACTAAGGTGTGATAAAGAGGAGATAACTTCTCCAGTGAGATAAACTCTCCAGTTCCTATGTTATTCTATGGGATATCTTTAGTTATAGACTATAGGGGAGATGTACTAAGGTGTGATAAAGAGGAGATAACTTCTCCAGTGAGATAAACTCTCCAGTCCCTATGTTATTCTATGGGAGAGATTTAGTTATAGACTACAGGGGAGATGTACTAAGGTGTGATAAAGAGGAGATAACTTCTCCAGTGAGATAAACTCTCCAGTTCCTATGTTATTCTATGGGAGAGATTTAGATATAGACTACAGGGGAGATGTACTAAGGTGTGATAAAGAGGAGATAACTTCTCCAGTGAGATAAACTCTCCAGTCCCTATGTTATTCTATGGGAGAGCTTTAGTTATAGATTGGGGGGTAATAAAGAGTAAATAACTTACACAGTGTAATAATAATAATAATAATAATAATAATAATCTGTCCGGTTCTTAGGGTCCATGGCCACACCCCACTCATTACAGTGGACTGTAGGCAAGGGGTTAAATGAAAGGAAAGTAATGTGGACAGAACAGTACGAGTCACTAATTAGCTGCCATCTGCATTTGAGCAGCGGTCCTGGTTAGTTGATTAATGGCAGATGAGCCTTTCTGGTTTTAATCATAACCTGTATGACAGTTATGGAATTTTACTAGTTAATGACAGATGTAGAGGACGGATCTAATAATGATTCACATCAGTTTTATTTACAGTTTCCTGAGAGCGGATTTCATGTCTGTAATACAAAATGGAGAACTGCATGTTATCATCCTGACTGTAAACCCACCCGGATTATAACTGGTCATCAGAGAGAGGGGAAGAGAGAGAGAGATACGGAGAGATAGAGAGAGAGAGATACAGAGATAGAGAGATACAGAGATAGAGAGATAGAGATAGAGAGATACAGAGAGAGAGATCAAGGCAGAAAGATACAGAGATACATAGAGTAAGAGAGATACAGATAGAGAGAGAGAGAGAGTTACAGAGATACAGAGATACAGAGATAGAGAGATACAGAGATAGAGAGATACAGAGATAGAGAGATACAGAGATACAGAGATAGAGAGATACAGAGATAGAGAGATACAGAGATAGAGAGATACAGAGATACAGAGAGAGAGAGAGATACAGAGATAGAGAGATACAGAGATAAAGAGATACAGAGATAGAGAGATACAGAGATACAGAGAGAGAGATACAGATACAGAGATAGAGAGATACAGAGATACAGAGATACAGAGATACAGAGATACAGAGATAGAGAGATACAGAGATACAGAGAGAGAGAGATACAGAGATACAGAGAGATACAGAGATAGAGAGATACAGAGATACAGAGATAGAGAGATACAGAGAGAGAGATACAGAGAGAGAGAGATACAGAGATACAGAGAGATACAGAGATAGAGAGATACAGAGAGAGAGAGATACAGAGAGAGAGATACAGAGATACAGAGATAGAGAGAGAGATACAAAGATAGAGAGAGAGAGAGGTACAGAGGGAGAGAGATACAGATAGATACAGAGATACAGAGAGATACAGAGATACAGAGATAGAGAGATACAGAGACACAGAGAGAGAGAGATACAGAGATACAGAGAGATACAGAGATAGAGAGATACAGAGATACAGAGAGAGAGAGATACAGAGAGAGAGAGATACAGAGATACAGAGATAGAGAGATACAGAGATAGAGAGATACAGAGATACAGAGATAGAGAGATACAGAGATAGAGAGATACAGAGATAGAGAGATACAGAGAGAGAGAGATACAGAGATAGAGAGATACAGAGATAAAGAGATACAGAGATAGAGAGATACAGAGATACAGAGAGAGAGATACAGATACAGAGATAGAGAGATACAGAGATAGAGAGATACAGAGATACAGAGAGAGAGAGATACAGAGATACAGAGATAGAGAGATACAGAGATACAGAGAGAGAGAGATACAGAGATACAGAGAGATACAGAGATAGAGAGATACAGAGATACAGAGATAGAGAGATACAGAGAGAGAGATACAGAGAGAGAGAGATACAGAGATACAGAGAGATACAGAGATAGAGAGATACAGAGATACAGAGAGAGAGAGATACAGAGAGAGAGATACAGAGATACAGAGATAGAGAGAGAGATACAAAGATAGAGAGAGAGAGAGGTACAGAGGGAGAGAGATGCAGATAGATACAGAGATACAGAGAGATACAGAGATACAGAGATAGAGAGATACAGAGATACAGAGAGAGAGAGATACAGAGATACAGAGAGAGAGAGAGATACAGAGATACAGAGAGATACAGAGATACAGAGATAGAGAGATACAGAGAGAGAGAGATACAGAGAGAGAGAGAGATACAGAGATACAGAGAGAGAGAGAGAGAGATACAGAGAGAGAGAGATACAGAGAGAGAGAGATACAGAGATACAGAGATAGAGAGAGAGATACAGAGATAGAGAGAGAGAGAGGTACAGAGGTACAGAGAGAGAGATACAGAGATACAGAGAGAGAGAGAGATACAGAGAGAGAGATACAGAGATACAGAGATAGAGAGATACAGAGATACAGAGATACAGAGATAGAGAGAGAGATACAAAGATAGAGAGAGAGAGAGGTACAGAGGTACAGAGAGAGAGATACAGAGATACAGAGAGAGAGAGAGAGATACAGAGAGATACAGAGATAGAGAGAGAGATACAAAGATAGAGAGAGAGAGAGAGGTACAGAGGTACAGAAAGAGAGATACAGAGATACAGAGAGAGAGAGATACAGAGAGAGAGAGATACAGAGATACAGAGATAGAGAGAGAGATACAAAGATAGAGAGAGAGAGAGGTACAGAGGTACAGAGAGAGAGATACAGAGATACAGAGAGAGAGAGATACAGAGATACAGAGAGATACAGAGATACAGAGATAGAGAGATACAGAGATACAGAGAGAGAGAGATACAGAGAGAGAGAGAGATACAGAGATAGAGAGAGAGATACAAAGATAGAGAGAGAGAGAGAGAGAGGTACAGAGGTACAGAGAGAGAGAGATACAGAGAAAGAGATATACAGAGAGAGAGAGAGATACGGAGAGATATACAGAGACAGAGAGAGAGAGAGAGAGATCGAGGCAGAAAGATACAGAGATACAGAGAGTAAGAGAGCGAAGGAGAGGAGGAGGAAGAGAGAGAGGAAAAATTGAGGGAGAACGAGGAAGAGAGTTCAAGAGAGAGAAACAGATGAGAGGTGGGTACCGTGTTGGCCGTAGAAATACAGGAGGCAAATATAGTTTTTGATACCTTTTATTGGCTAACTAAGCAGATTTAGAATGCAAGCTATCAAGACCTTAGGTCTCTTCCTCAGGCATGTTATACAGATAAATATGAAAACATCTCTCTTATGTACAAGTGCACAATGCATTGTATAGAATGGAAATCAGATAAGAGAACTCAGTCCAGATCCAGATACATTGATCAGTCAGTGGTAAACTGCACTCTTCCTCTGAGGCTTTAGAGGTATTTACGATGCCAGTGGGTCTGTTGGTAAAGTTAATCTACCAGAATACAGTTACAGTGGCGTAACTATAGGGGTCGCACCTGTGACCAGGCCTGTGCAGTCCAGGGGCCCGGTTTCCCCCTGCGACCCCTCCTCCTAACGCCTCCAATCTCCCGCCGGAGCTCTAGTAATGCAGAGCGCTGGGAGATGACATCATTTCCCAGCGCTTTCCATTACCAAGAGGACTGAGCAGGAGCTCCAGGTAGGAGATGGCGGCATTGTGGAGGGGGCCCTTGACACTTCTTGTACCAGGGTCCGGAGGCTTCCAGTTACGCCTCTGATAAAATACGAAGAGAGAGAGGAAGAGAGATAAAGGAGGAGTGAGGGAAATAGAGAAGGGAAGAGAATGGAAGTAAAAGAGAGAAAAAAAGGAAGAGAGAGAGAGTAGGAGAGACAAAAGAAGAAGAGAGAGAAAAGAAGAGAGAGAAAAGTGGGGCAAATGGAGAAGAATACAGAGGAACATAGAATGAGAGAGGAATAGAGGAGTAGAAGGAGAGAGAGAGAGTGAGAGAGAGAAATATAGAGGAAAAGAAAGAGAGAGAGGAAGAGGCCAGGGTTGTAGAGAGAAGATAAGATAGAGGAACAGAGAGAAGAACGGAGAGGGAAGAGAGATTCTCAGCACACCCTCATATGAGGACCAATCAGGTGACAAGTCAGTGTGATGGACCCACCAGTGCTGATGACATTACCTGAGTGCACGTGATGAGATCCTGAAATCCAGCACCGTGGAGAGCCCTTGAGGATTGGCGCAGGGAACGAGGGCCCAATATGACTTTCTTGGGGCAACCACTGTTCAATGCACTTTGTAGGGTAGATGCACCGAGGTTTAACATGAGAGCTGGACATCTGCCTGGTGAAATGTACAGAGAGACATGCTCTCACATAGGCACTAGAATATGGAGTACAATTTTGGGCGCCTGTTCTAAAAAAAGACATTACTGAACTGGAAAAGGTGCAGAGATGTGCAACAAAACTGATAAAGGGATTGGAGGATCTGAGTTATAAAGAGAGACTAGCCAAACTGGGTTTGTTTACATTAGAGAAGAGACGTCTAAGGGGTGATATGATTACCATTTACAAATACATTCAAGGTCAATACAAAGAACTATACAATGAATTATTTATGCAAAGAGCTGAGCTAAGAACAAGAGGTCATCCATTAAGACTAGAAGAAAGGCGCTTTCGACTAAAACACAGGCAGGGATTCTTTACAGTAAGGGCGGTAAGGCTATGGAATTCTTTGCCTCGGGATGTTGTGCTTGCAGATAATGTAACTGCATTCAAAAAAGCAATGGATGCCTATCTAGCACAGAACAATACTGACAGTTATTGCAGATGGCTTCAAAGCAAATAGGATACTGATCCGGGGAACTATTTGACACACACACACATACCTACACACCTACATGGGAAATTGCTCCAGAGGGCTTTTTTGTTGCCTTCCTCTGGATCAAGAGGGGTGTTATTGGCATGGGCTGGACTTGATGGACGCATGTCTTTTTTTCAGCCTTATCTACTATGTTACTATGTTACTAATGATCATATAGTCCTGGGAATGGTCAACTTTTTTGCATGCCAGAGGGTCAGGCAAGGCATTGCACACCCCTCTGGCACTCAAGGGGTTAAATACATTGGAACTTTGATATATATATGCCCACACACGGTTGGTGTAATTGGCAGATTTCATAGCTTTCCAGAGAAGTGTATTCCAATAATTTCCACCATTTTCGTTATTCCATAGCAGCCTAATGACAAACCAGAAAGGGTGAAATGTAACCCTTTGAGTGTCAGAGGGGTACGCAACGCATTGCAAACGCAATGCGTTGCGTACCCCTCTGGCACTTAAAGGGTTAAAGGAGAACACCTCCTAAAATGACCCTTTTCCCCCAACTTTCATTTCTATGGTCAGAAAATCCTAATGACCCCTACAAATTCTGTCCTTGTGAGATCGTCATTCAGTTGTGGACGTCACGTCCGTGGAGGCAGACATGACAGGTGCTGGATATTTTTTTTTTTTCAGAGGAAAAGCAGGCAGAGTGCATGATCCTCTGGATCAACAGGGGTGATTTGGCATGGCCTGGACTTGATGGACACCTGTCCTTTTTCAGCCGTGTCAACTATGTTACGATGTATGTTACATCTGCTGGACTTTGGATTAACAGGACACATAGACAGTTTTCATAGCTACCAACTGTCCTGATTTATGCGGGACAGTCACGATTTTGGGGCCCAAACCCGCTGTCCTGCCACATTAAAGGGATAGTAATACTTAAAATGTAAAAAAAAATACATGTTGTAGGGTTTATCCCCCTGAGTTAAACAAGGATATTCCCACTGCTGAGAGATATTTTATTAAAAAATTATAACAATTCAAACTTTAATTTTTTAGGTTCAAAAGTGGTGCTGTTGCTACACCATCCTATGGACTGCTCTGGTCCGTAGACCATAAATCTCCATAGAATGGTGTAGCAACAGCGCCACTGTAAACTTTCAGGCCACTGTGATATTGCACCTAAAAAATGTAAGTTCAATCGGTTATCATTTTTTAATAAAATATCTCTCAGCAGTGGGAGGACCCTTGTTTTACTCAGGGGGATAACCCGTACAACATATATTTTTTACATTTTAAGTATTACTATCCCTTTAACACTATATCCCGATTTCCTGGCCACTGCTCTGCTTCCCAGTTATGCCCGGGCCGATTTAGCACCCTTTCTATTTGAATGGAGTTTCCAAATATGTAAAGAAAATTCAAGGTGATAGGTCCACATTAACTAAATCAAATCTATCTTGTGGTGACAGGTCCAATTTAAAGGGAAAGTAATACTTAAAATGTAAAAAAAATATATGTTGTAGGGTTTATCCCCCTGAGTAAAACAAGTGTACTCCCACTGCTGAAAGGTGTTTCATTCAAAAGTTATTAATTTTCAAAGTTGACTTTTTTAGGTGCAATATCACAGTGGCCTGAAATTGTACAGTGGCGCTGTTGCTACACGATCCTATGGACAGCTCTGGTCAGTTGACCATAAATCTCCATAGGATGGTGTAGCAACAGCGCCAATGTACAATTTCAGGCCACTGTGATATTGCACCTAAAAAATTCAACTTTGAAAATTAATAACTTTTGAATGAAACACCTTTCAGCAGTGGGAGTACTCTTGTTTTACTCAGGGGGATAAACTCTACAACATATTTTTTTTACATTTTAAGTATTACTATCCCTTTAAGTGTAAATAACCCCAGAACATTTCTAGTGTTCCTTTAACAAACCATACTCTTTCATAAGATAGTAAACTGTATTTCAGCCTTACCATTCCCGTAATGAGAAATGTAAAAAGTGAGTTTCCCAATCCATTGTTATCTGAACTCTTCATTCTGTGCTCACTGTAGGAGATAAGCCTCTCTCTATCTCTAATGTGTTCCTGGTTTGTGTAAACTTTACACACCATGTTTCCTAACATGTAATTAGCTCAGCTGTGTGTCCTTGGCATACCGATTGACATAATAAAACAATCCTTTACCCATTAAGAGGCTAATGTACAAAGTAATAGTGGTGCAATTATGCTTCAAACCACAGTGGACATAAAATCATTTAAAAAAAATCCATTTGAGTCAATTTGGATAGTAATGTTTCAAAATAAAAGCAGCTCCAATTAATCTTCAGACCAGTTGCATCATAGTTTACAAATAAAAATTTCCATCCAATGAAATAGATCTGATTTGGAGACATCTCTAGCAGACAAGGAATTAAAGGGATAGTAATGTTTCAAAATAAATCTTCATAGTATTTGGGCCATGGAGAGTGTTATTTCAATACTATCAGAGTTGTAGTTCAAGAGTAATTGAATGATAAAGTATCCGCCTCCCGCCCCTTTTACTGATGTAACACTGCTCACCTCAGAGCAGCAAGACTGTCCGGATGGATCACAGAAAGGGACAATCTTCAATTAGCATAAGAGAAAAACTTGTCAAGGGGGGCAGGGTTCTCATTGTTCTCACAGTAAGAAGATTGTCCGATGCTGTGATCTGTCCGGTCTTAAGATCAGATTTCACGTATGAGGGCAGGTGGCTTACACTGGGTAAAAGAGGCAGGAGGGGGATACTTTATCATTCAATTACTCTTGAACTATGACTCTGGCAGTATTGAAATAACACTCTCCATGACCCAAATAAAACATTACTATCCTTTTAACTCCTTGTCTGCTACAGATGTCTCCAAATCAGATCCATTTCATTGGATGGAAATTTTTATTTGTAACTTATGATGTAACTGATTTGCCCAAGAATTGGTTTATTTTGACTTTATCCACAAAGCCTATCATTATCTTATATGCCTGACTGTCTGCTCATACACTATATTAGCAGCTGTTGTGTTGCACAGAGAATGTCTCTCTGCACTGGTAGAGTGATACATTGTATCAGCATCATGCTTTGTGATCAAAAGCATCATTCTAGCTTTTACAGAGAAAGGCAGAAGTGATATTTTTCTTGGTAGCAGCACTGTTGTGTATGTATAATCCTCTCTTTCATTCAAGGGGTTAAAAGCCCTGTCTGAATCAATGGGAATGGTTCTGTAGCCCCTCTGGTGCAGTCGGATCACCCCATAATTGTGCCAGTTCTTCTCGGTGCATCACTCACTGATCAGTAGCACAATAACTGTCTGTTTCCTCCACTCACTGGCCCAGTACATCACTCACTGAGCAGTAACACAATAACTGTCTGTTTCCTCCACTCACTGGCCCAGTACATCACTCACTGATCAGTAACACAATTACTGACTGTCTCCTCCACTCACTGGTCCAGTACATTACTCACTGATCAGTAACACAATAACTGTCTGTTTCCTCCACTCATTGGCCCAGTACATCACTCACTGATCAGCAGAACAGTAACTGACTGTTTCCTCCACTCATTGGCCCAGTACATCACTCACTGATCAGTAACACAATTACTGACTGTCTCCTCCACTCACTGGCCCAGTACATCACTCACTGATCAGTAACACAATAACTGTCTGTTTTCTCCACTCACTGGCCCAGTACATCACTCACTGATCAGCAGAACAGTAACTGACTGTTTCCTCCACTCACTGGCCCAGTACATCACTCACTGATCAGTAACACAATAACTGTCTGTTTCCTCCACTCACTGGCCCAGTACATCACTCACTGATCAGTAACACAATAACTGACTGTTTCCTCCACTCACTGGCCCAGTACATCACTCACTGATCAGCAGAACAATAACTGACTGTTTCCTCCACTCACTGGCCCAGTGCATCACTCAGTGATCAGTAACACAATAACTGTCTCCTCCACTCACTGGCCCAGTACATCACTCACTGATCAGCAGAACAATAATTGTCTGTTTCCTCCACTCACTGGCCCAGTACATCACTCAATGATCAGTAACACAATAACTGACTGTCTCCTCCACTCACTGGCCCAGTACATCACTCAGTGATCAGTAACACAATAACTGTCTGTTTCCTCCACTCACTGGCCCAGTACATCACTCAATGATCAGTAACACAATAACTGACTGTCTCCTCCACTCACTGGCCCAGTACATCACTCAGTGATCAGTAACACAATAACTGTCTCCTCCACTCACTGCCCCAGTACATCACTCACTGATCAACAGAACAATAACTGTCTGTTTCCTCAACTCACTGGCCCAGTACATCACTCAGTGATCAGTAACACAATAACTGACTGTCTCCTCCACTCACTGGCCCAGTACATCACTCACTGATCAGCAACAAAATAACTGACTGTTTCCTCCACTCACTGGTCCAGTACCTCACTCACTGATCAGTAACACAATAACTGTCTGTTTCCTCCACTCATTGGCCCAGTACATCACTCACTGATCAGTAACACAATAACTGTCTGTTTCCTCCACTCACTGGTCCAGTACCTCACTCACTGATCAGTAACACAATAACTGTCTGTTTCCTCCACTCATTGGCCCAGTACATTACTCACTGATCAGTAGAACAATAACTGACTGTTTCCTCCTCTCGTCTGTATTTGTTTTGCAGGAACATTTCTAAATGAACCATGATGATTTTATCTTTGTACCAGTTAAATTTAGTTCATTTTCAGAATTTTAATATCATGACGTTGTTTTGTTATTTTTATTTTATATTGATGACTAAAAAAAATGTATCTACGGGGATTATTTACTGACACATAACTCAATTATTTTCTTGAAGTTTTTTTATTTTTTTTATGCTTTTTCCTGATTATGTGATTTTGTTCCCCCAAACTTTGGGATTGCGCAGTTCCTATAGGCTCTTAACCCTTTGAGTGCAAAGAAATGCGTTGCGTACACCTCTGGCACTCAAACGGTTAATACCTTAAAGGGATAGTAATGTTTCATAATAAAAGCAGCTCTAATTAATCATCATAGTATTTGGACTTTGGAGAGTGTTATTTCAATTCTGTCAGAGTTGTAGTTCAAGAGTAATTCAATGACAAAGTATCCCCCTCCCGCCCCTTTTACTGATATAACACTGTTCAGTCAGATCAGAAGGGAGGTGACCAGGTACACTGCACAGAGGGACAATCTTCAATTAACCCCTTAACGACATATGACTTACCAGGTACGTCCCGCAAAAACTGTCACTTAGTGACAGAGGACGTACCTGGTAAGTCACGGACGTCCGCGTCTCCGTGCGGCTGCACGCCGCTCGGAGACTCAGGACTTCTTTGACAAAAAAAAAAAAATGTTAGGCGGGCGTACACATTACATCTATCACTGTTCTCTGCCTCTCTCCTCCTCACTGTGATAGTGTATAGTATACATTATATCTGTCACTGTTCTCTGCCTCTCTCCTCCTCACTGTGATAGTGTATAGTATACATTATATCTGTCACTGTTCTCTGCCTCTCACCTCCTCACTGTGATAGTGTATAGTATACATTATATCTGTCACTGTTCTCTGCCTCTCTCCTCCTCACTGTGATAGTGTATATTATACATTATATCTGTCACTGTTCTCTGCCTCTCTCCTCCTCACTGTGATAGTGTATTGTTTACAATATTTCTGTCACTGCTCTCTGCCTCTCTCCTCCTCACTGTGATAGTGTATAGTATACATTATATCTGTCACTGTTCTCTGCCTCTCTCCTCCTCACTGTGATAGTGTATAGTATACATTATATCTGTCACTGTTCTCTGCCTCTCTCCTCCTCACTGTGATTGTGTATAGTATACATTATATCTGTCGCTGTTCTCTGCCTCTCACCTCCTCACTGTGATAGTGTATAGTATACATTATATCTGTCGCTGTTCTCTGCCTCTCACCTCCTCACTGTGATAGTGTATAGTATACATTATATCTGTCACTGTTCTCTGCCTCTCTCCTCCTCGCTGTGATAGTGTATAGTATACATTATATCTGTCACTGTTCTCTGCCTTTCACCTCCTCGCTGTGATAGTGTATAGTATACATTATATCTATCATTGTTCTCTGCCTCTCTCCTCCTCACTGTGATTGTGTATAGTATACATTGTATCTGTCACTGCTCTTTGCCTCTCTCCTCCTCACTGTGATGAGTATAGTATACATTATATCTGTCACTGTCCTCTGCCTCCCTCCTCCTCACTGTGATAGTGTATAGTATACATTATATCTATCATTGTTCTCTGCCTCTCTCCTCCTCACTGTGATGAGTATAGTATACATTATATCTATCACTGTTCTCTGCCTCTCTCCTCCTCACTGTGATTGTGTATAGTATACATTGTATCTATCATTGTTCTCTGCCTCTCTCCTCCGCACTGTGATGAGTATAGTATCCATTATATCTATCATTGTTCTCTGCCTCTCTCCTCCTCACTGTGATAGTGTATAGTATACATTATATCTGTCACTGTTCTCTGCCTCTCTCCTCCTCACTGTGATAGTGTATAGTATACATTATATCTGTCACTGTTCTCTGCCTCTCACCTCCTCACTGTGATAGTGTATAGTATACATTATATCTGTCACTGTTCTCTGCCTCTCTCCTCCTCGCTGTGATAGTGTATAGTATACATTATATCTGTCACTGTTCTCTGCTCTCACCTCCTCACTGTGATAGTGTATAGTACACATTACATCTGTCACTGTTCTCTGCCTCTCTCCTCCTCACTGTGATTGTGTATAGTATACATTATATCTGTCACTGTTCTCTGCTCTCACCTCCTCACTGTGATAGTGTATAGTATACATTATATCTGTCACTGTTCTCTGCCTCTCACCTCCTCACTGTGATAGTGTATAGTATACATTATATCTGTCACTGTTCTCTGCCTCTCTCCTCCTCACTGTGATAGTGTATAGTTTACAATATATCTGTCACTGTTCTCTGCCTCTCTCCTCCTCACTGTGATAGTGTATAGTATACATTATATCTGTCACTGTTCTCTGCCTCTCTCCTCCTCACTGTGATAGTGTATAGTATACATTATATCTGTCACTGTTCTGTGCCTCTCTCCTCCTCACTGTGATAGCGTATAGTATACATTATATCTGTCACTGTTCTCTGCCTCTCTCCTCCTCACTGTGATAGTGTATAGTATACATTATATCTGTCACTGTTCTGTGCCTCTCTCCTCCTCACTGTGATAGTGTATAGTATACATTATATCTGTCACTGTTCTCTGCCTCTCTCCTCCTCACTGTGATAGTGTATAGTATACATTATATCTGTCACTGTTCTGTACCTCTCTCCTCCTCACTGTGATCATGTATAGTATACATTATAACTGTCACTGTTCTCTGCCTCTCTCCTCCTCTCTGTGATAGTGTATAGTATACATTATATCTGTCACTGTTCTCTGCCTCGCCTCCTCACTGTGATTGTGTATAGTATACATTATATCTGTCACTGTTCTCTGCCTCTCTCCTCCTCACTGTGATCGTGTATAGTATACATTACATCTGTCACTGTTCTCTGCCTCTCTCCTCCTCACTGTGATGGTGTATAATATACATTATATCTTTCACTGTTCTCTGCCTCTCTCCTCCTCACTGTGATAGTGTATAGTATACATTATATCTGTCACTGTTCTCTGCCTCTCTCCTCCTCACGGTGTATAGTATACATTATATCTGTCACTGTTCTCTGCCTCTCACCTCCTCACTGTGATAGTGTATAGTATACATTATATCTGTCACTGTTCTCTGCCTATCTCCTCGTCACTGTGATAGTGTATAGTATACATTACATCTGTCTCTGTTCTCTGCCTCTCGCCTCCTCACTGTGATAGTGTATATTATACATTATATCTGTCACTGTTCTCTGCCTCTCTCCTCCTCACTGTGATAGTGTATAGTATACATTATATCTGTCACTGTTCTCTGCCTCTCTCCTCCTCACTGTGATCGGTACAGTATACATTATATCTTTCACTGTTCTCTGCCTCTCTCCTCCTCACTGTGATAGTGTATAGTATACATTATATCTGTCACTGTTCTCTGCCTCTCTCCTCCTCACGGTGTATAGTATACATTATATCTGTCACTGTTCTCTGCCTCTCACCTCCTCACTGTGATAGTGTATAGTATACATTATATCTGTCACTGTTCTCTGCCTCTCACCTCCTCACTGTGATAGTGTATAGTATACATTATATCTGTCACTGTTCTCTGCCTCTCTCCTCCTCACTGTGATAGTGTATAGTTTACAATATATCTGTCACTGTTCTCTGCCTCTCTCCTCCTCACTGTGATAGTGTATAGTATACATTATATCTGTCACTGTTCTCTGCCTCTCTCCTCCTCACTGTGATAGTGTATAGTATACATTATATCTGTCACTGTTCTGTGCCTCTCTCCTCCTCACTGTGATAGCGTATAGTATACATTATATCTGTCACTGTTCTCTGCCTCTCTCCTCCTCACTGTGATAGTGTATAGTATACATTATATCTGTCACTGTTCTGTGCCTCTCTCTTCCTAACTGTGATAGTGTATAGTATACATTATATCTGTCACTGTTCTCTGCCTCTCTCCTCCTCACTGTGATAGTGTATAGTATACATTATATCTGTCACTGTTCTGTACCTCTCTCCTCCTCACTGTGATCATGTATAGTATACATTATAACTGTCACTGTTCTCTGCCTCTCTCCTCCTCTCTGTGATAGTGTATAGTATACATTATATCTGTCACTGTTCTCTGCCTCGCCTCCTCACTGTGATTGTGTATAGTATACATTATATCTGTCACTGTTCTCTGCCTCTCTCCTCCTCACTGTGATCGTGTATAGTATACATTACATCTGTCACTGTTCTCTGCCTCTCTCCTCCTCACTGTGATGGTGTATAGTATACATTATATCTGTCACTGTTCTCTGCCTCTCTCCTCCTCACTGTGATAGTGTATAGTATACATTATATCTGTCACTGTTCTCTGCCTCTCTCCTCCTCACTGTGATTGTGTATAGTATACATTATATCTGTCGCTGTTCTCTGCCTCTCACCTCCTCACTGTGATAGTGTATAGTATACATTATATCTGTCGCTGTTCTCTGCCTCTCACCTCCTCACTGTGATAGTGTATAGTATACATTATATCTGTCACTGTTCTCTGCCTCTCACCTCCTCGCTGTGATAGTGTATAGTATACATTATATCTGTCACTGTTCTCTGCCTCTCTCCTCCTCGCTGTGATAGTGTATAGTATACATTATATCTGTCACTGTTCTCTGCCTTTCACCTCCTCGCTGTGATAGTGTATAGTATACATTATATCTATCATTGTTCTCTGCTTCTCTCCTCCTCACTGTGATTGTGTATAGTATACATTGTATCTGTCACTGCTCTCTGCCTCTCTCCTCCTCACTGTGATGAGTATAGTATACATTATATCTGTCACTGTTCTCTGCCTCCCTCCTCCTCACTGTGATAGTGTATAGTATACATTATATCTATCATTGTTCTCTGCCTCTCTCCTCCTCACTGTGATGAGTATAGTATACATTATATCTATCACTGTTCTCTGCCTCTCTCCTCCTCACTGTGATTGTGTATAGTATACATTGTATCTATCATTGTTCTCTGCCTCTCTCCTCCGCACTGTGATGAGTATAGTATCCATTATATCTATCATTGTTCTCTGCCTCTCTCCTCCTCACTGTGATAGTGTATAGTATACATTATATCTGTCACTGTTCTCTGCCTCTCTCCTGCTCACTGTGATAGTGTATAGTATACATTATATCTGTCACTGTTCTCTGCCTCTCACCTCCTCACTGTGATAGTGTATAGTATACATTATATCTGTCACTGTTCTCTGCCTCTCTCCTCCTCGCTGTGATAGTGTATAGTATACATTATATCTGTCACTGTTCTCTGCTCTCACCTCCTCACTGTGATAGTGTATAGTACACATTACATCTGTCACTGTTCTCTGCCTCTCTCCTCCTCACTGTGATAGTGTATAGTATACATTATATCTGTCACTGTTCTCTGTCTGTCTCCTCCTCACTGTGATCATGAGGCAGAGAGAGGCAAAGAACATACCAACACTTCAAATGGCCAAATAGGGGGGCACTTATGTTTTAGGTGGTGATGCCGGAGGCAGGACTGGTGGCATTTAATATATTGTTTTAGGTTATATAAACACCTCTTTGTGTAAATGAATAAATGATTTAGAGCAGGATCAAAGTATTTTATTTACACAGACTAATTTATAAACACATATACTGAAGTCTGAAATTGAACACAAATCACCACAGGAAAACCTATTAAAAACTTGTATTTTTTATGTATTTATTTTTTCACTTTATTATATTATCACACTAAATGATGGGTTACACCTATAAATATGGCATCAAAAGAAAGCAATTCTTCTCCTTAAAACGTGTTATAATTTGTGAGGGCAAATTGCTCTTGTCCTCTAGTGTAAAAAAACCCTTGTCACCAAGGGGTTAAAGGGATAATAATGTTTTAAACTAAAATCAGCTTTCTTCATAGTATCTGGGCCATGGAGAGTGTTATTGCAATACAGCCAAAGTTGTAGTACAAGAGTAACTGAATGATAAAGTATCCCCCTCCTGCCCCTTTTACTGATGTAACACTGCTCACCTTAGAGCAGCAAGACTGTCAATTAGCATGAGGAAAAACCTGTCAAGGGGAGCAGGGTTTTCCTTATGATCACAGTAAGAAGATTGTCCCTCGCTGTGATCTGTCTGGTCAAGTGACCATATTCTACATCTGAGGTGAGGTGGCTTACACTAGGTAAAAGCTGCTTTTATTGTGAAACATTACTATCCCGTTAACCATTAGAGTGCCAGAGGTGTAAGAAACACATTTTGGAGCATTCACAGGGCACAAGAGGTATCCAAAGAATACCTCTCTGGCACGTAAAGGGTTAACCCTTTGTGCGCCAGAGGGGTATCCAATGCACAGAGAGGGACAATCTTCAGTGATCATAAGGGAAAACCTTAAAAACCGGGGGGACAGCTTTTCCTTATGATCACAGTAAGAAGATTGTCCCTTGCTGTGCCCTGTCCGGTCAAGTGACCAGATTCCTCATCTGAGGTGAGCAGTGTTACACTAGGTAAAAGGGGCGGGAGGGGGCTAATTTATCATTCAATTACTCTTGTACTACAACTCTGATAGTATTGAAATCACACTCTCCATGGTCCAAACACTATGAAGATTAATTGGAGCTGCTTTTATTGTGAAACATTACTATCCCTTTAATATGCTGGAGACAGGCTTTGCAACGCATTGCGTACCCTTCTGGCACTCAAAGGGTTAAGAAGCTGGTCCTGTCATGCACTGTAGAGACTGCCTGAAAGCACAGAATGCTCCCAGCATTCTGTGCTCCCAGCATTCCATACTCCCAGCATTCTGTGCTCCCAGCATTCCATACTCCACACCTCCTAACATTTCAAATTGCCAAAGAGGGACACTTGTGTTTTAGTGGGTGTTGATGTCGGCGTGGCTGGTGGGCAGGGCATTACCGATAATTTTTAGGCTATTTCACGACCTATTGACACCTCCTTGTGTAACCTAATAATTGATTTATAAAAAGACCAAAGTGTTTTATTTACACAGACTAATATATAAACACATATACTGACATTTAAACAAACATTAATGTGAGTTTTATTGCTGTAGAGCAGTGGTTCTCAACCTTTCTAGTGCCGCGACCCTTTGATAAAATTTCCAAGTTGTGACGATCCCTAATAGTAAAATTATTTTCGTTGCTCCTTCATCGCTGTAATTTTGCTACTGTTATGAATCGAAATATAAATATCTGATGGTTTTAGGCGACCCCTGGCAAATCGTCATTCGACCCCCGAAGGGGTCCCGACCCACAGGTTGAGAACCACTGCTGTAGAGCAATGTGATACACTTATATACACACCACACAGTCTGATCTCCTAAAAAGAGGGACATGAGGGTGGGAAAGAGGGACAGAGGGATTTGGGCCTAAAAGAGGGACACTTGGGAGGTATGATACTCCCAGCATTCTGTGCTCCCAGCATTCCATACTCCCATCATTCTGTGCTCCCAGCATTCAGTGCATTCAGGCAGTCTCTACTGTGCATGACGGGTTCTGACAACATCCCAGGGAATTATTATATAGGATTATGCTCAGTATGCTCCTTTTTGTATTGATCATTATGAGACAGAATAATTAATATATACTTTTTTACATTTTCACCCAAGTCCCTTCACAAATGTAGGTGTACTTTGAAAATTCCTGTTGGGGTGCCTTCAGCCAGAACAGATTAAAGTGGAACTGTCACTTTCCAACTCCCCCTCTCCACGTTGGGTTATACCCCCAAAAAAAACTTAAGAAGGAGAGTGCTGCCATCTTGATTACATTTACAGCGAATGGCAGTGCTCTCGCTGCACCTTCTACCATAAGCCCACCCCCTGTGTTTCCTCATTGGTGGAAGCACGCTGGGCTCTACTGCCGCTCGGCCAAAACCCTCCTCTTCTCTCTCTTAACTCTTTGAGTGCACCGCAATGTGTTGAATACCTCTCTGGCACGCAAAGGGTTAATTCTCACCCCACTCTATCGGCCGCACTCTAGACTCTGCTCCCTCTTAGGTAACCATCTTGCTCCTGTTGCCGGCAAGATGGAAACCTAAGGGGGAGCGGACTCCAGAGTGCGGCATCTGAGTGGGGTGAGAATTAACTCTTTGAGTGCCAGAAATTAGACCATAATGCCTCTCCTGAAAAGCCCTTCTCGACATCAACATTGCAACTGGTATTTTTGTCACCACAATCAAAGACCCTTGTCCTTGCAGAGCCAGGGAGTGAGGGAGGGCTGAGGAGGGTGGTGATTTGAAGAACAGGGGACGTCCTGCAGAACCGGGAGGTGCAGCTCGCACCGTAGAAAAAGGAGGTGGTAACGTCACTGGGAAACGTTAAAAGCTTATATCTAATAAAGTTGAGATTTAAAAAAAAAATAAATAAATAAATAAAAAATCTACAGACAATTTTACTAGTTACATCCAATTCCATAAAGTGTCTTAAGGGTGAAAGTTCCATTAGTTCCATAGTAATACTTAAAATGTAAAAAAAATATGTTGTAGGGTTTATCCCCCTGAGAAAACAAGGCTACTCCCACTGCTGAAAAATGTTTTATTCAAAAGTTATTTTAGGTGCAATATCACAGTGGCCTGAAACTGTACAGTGGTGCTGTTGCTACACCATCCTATGGATATTTATGGTCCAGGGACCAGAGCTGTCCATAGGATGGTTTAGCAACAGCGCCACTGTACGGTTTCAGGCCACTGTGATATTGCACCTGAAAAATTCAAGTTTGAGCTGTAATAACTTTTGAATAAAACACCTTTCAGCAGTAGCAGTACCCTTGATTTACTCAGGGGGATAAACCCTACAACATATTTTTTTTTATATTTTAAGTATTACTATCCCTTTAAAGGGATAGTAATACTTCGTTTTATCTTTATTATATTTTGTAAGCATTAAAAAAACATGAAGAACGATGTAAGTCTTATCTCTCAAACCTTTATGGTTTGAGAGATATTCACAAGCAAAGTTTCCCCTCCCGCCCCTTTTACCTAGTGTAAGCCATCTCTTCTCAGATGTGCAATCCAGTCCATAGACCAGACAGATAACAGCAGGGGACAATCTTCTACCTATGAGAACAATGAAAGCCCTGCCCCCCCTTGACAAGTTTTTCAGGTTTTTCCCTTATCTTAATTGAAGATTGTCCCTCTGTGCAGTCTACCTGGGCACCTCCCTTCTGATCTGGCTGAGCAGTGTTACATCAGTAAAAGGGGCGGGAGGGGGATACTGTGTCATTGAATCACTCTTGAACTACAAATCTGACAGAATTGAAATAACACTCTCCATGGCCCAAATACTATGATGATTAATTAGAGCTGCTTTTATTATGAAACATTACTATCCCTTTAAGAACCTCTGCCATAGGCAATTTGACTTAACGTACAGATTACGTACTTGCATAATAAAATACTATCTCCAAGTTCCATCAGGGTATAGAAACTGTTACATATTGATCTGTGAATGTTCTCTCCTTTCATAATACTAGAACTTGTGCGTTATCATACATTTCTTTAAAATCACACACATCTTTGCCTCCTCACATAACGTCAATGTAAAAACTTGCTGTGCTAGAACAATCTGTCTATCACCAGCCTGGTACTGATGCCAGGGGCAGCGGAGAAAGTAACAAACAGCAGCATCCGTGGCAGATGCTGTCGTGCAACATGTGAGTTTGTTGTTTAAACAGACACAATGTTCTTTGATAAGTATAGACATCTGATGGTGGCACCGGGAGGTCCCAGCTCCCAGGAAATCACCCTGTTTTGTTCTCTAGAAATAAGCGCAGGGATACATATTAGGTGGTACGAAAACTAATTATTTAATGGGGTTTTGAGTCGGACACCTCCTGTGTATGCCACCAAGTTCTTATTTATTGTGATTATCATTGACTGACCTGAATTAACTTATCCATCCTCAAAAGAAGACGTACACACAGAGTGACATTGGTATTAACCCCTTAACGACTGGCGTCATGGCGCGGTCACTTAAGGACCACAGAGCATTTTTTTTATTCCTTTAAATTCCGGTTCCAGACTCCCCGAACAGCGTGCAGCCGCGGGGGGAGCCCGGAATTCTATGACGGTCACAGTACGTTATGGGTCGTTAACTCGGATCGATGACGTTAAGGGGTTAAAGAGATAACATACCTCCCAACATTTCAAACTGCCAAAGAGGGACACTTGTGTTTTAGGGGGTGTTGCTGGAGGCGTGGCTGGTGGGAGGGGCATTACCAATTCATTTTCAGGCTATTTCATGACCTATTGACACCTCCTTGTGTAATTTAATAAATGACTTGTAACAAGACCAAAGTATATTATTGACACAGACTAGTTTATAAACACATATACTAATGTTTACACAAACAATAATGTGAGTCATATTGCTGTAGAGCAATGAGATACATTTATATACACACCACACAGTCTGATCTCCTAAACACAGGGACACCAGGGTGATACACTTATATACACACCACACAGTCTGATCTCCTAAACACAGGGACACCGGGGTGATACACTTATATACACACCACACAGTCTGATCTCCTAAACACAGGGACACCGGGGTGATACACTTCTATACACACCACACAGTCTGATCTCCTAAACACAGGGACACCAGAGTGATACACTTCTATACACACCACACAGTCTGATCTCCTAAACACAGGGACACCAGGGTGATACACTTCTATACACACCACACAGTCTGATCTCCTAAACACAGGGACACCAGGGTGATACACTTCTATACACAGTCTGATCTCCTAAACACAGGGACACCAGGGTGATACACTTATATACACACCACACAGTCTGATCTCCTAAACACAGGGACACCAGGGTGATACACTTATATATACACCACACAGTCTGATCTCCTAAACACAGGGACACCAGGGTGATACACTTATATACACAGTCTGATCTCCTAAACACAGGGACACCAGGGTGATACACTTATATACACACCACACAGTCTGATCTCCTAAACACAGGGACACCAGGGTGATACACTTATATACGCACCACACAGTCTGATCTCCTAAACACAGGGACACCGGGGTGATACACTTATATACGCACCACACAATCTGATCTCCTAAACACAGGGACACCAGGGTGATACACTTCTATACACACCACACAGTCTGATCTCCTAAACACAGGGACACCTGGGTGATACACTTATATACACACCACACAGTCTGATCTCCTAAACACAGGGACACCAGGGTGATACACTTATATACGCACCACACAGTCTGATCTCCTAAACACAGGGACACCAGGGTGATACACTTATATACACACCACACAGTCTGATCTCCTAAACACAGGGACACCAGGGTGATACACTTATATACACACCACACAGTCTGATCTCCTAAACACAGGGACACCGGGGTGATACACTTATATACTCACCACACAGTCTGATCTCCTAAACACAGGGACACCGGGGCGATACACTTCTATACACACCACACAGTCTGATCTCCTAAACACAGGGACACCAGGGTGAGAAAGAGGGACAGGGGGATTTGGGTCTAAAAGAGGGACTGTCCCTCCTAAAGAGGGACACTTGGGAGGTATGTGTGTGTGTATGTGTGTGTTTGGTATGTATGTATGTGTGTGTATGTCTGTGTGTATTGTGTGCAAACTGCTGCATAGTGAAGCTGATGTACTTAGAAAATCTAGGAGAAACCAAATACACCACAGGGGTGAAAATAAAGATTACCTTTTATAAAAATGAGGATTTCAACCCCTTGAATCCTAGCGAGGTCTCCAACATTCAAAGGGTTAAAGTCCACATTTAAATGAATGTGATTTGGGGAATTTTTATTTGTAACCTATTACGCTGTTCGTATACTCCATAGCAGTCTATCTTTTGCATTCCCTCTAAGGCCCTGCTTAGGAATGCATTGCACACCTAACTGGCACTTATAAGGGTTAATACTGTGTGTTGTGGTACTTTCAACACGTTTGTTATTATGGGTCTCTCACTTGGATGGGTCCTTTGATTGTTCTCTGTCATCGACCTGCGGTTCTGTTGCTTGTTTTGCTTTTCCGCCTGGCTGCCCGCGTGCAGATGGAAAGTGGAAACATTGGCAGGGTCACTGTGAGAGAGGCGGTGCGCCTGGGAACCGGCAGCCCAGACCCGTGCAGGGAAACCTTCAGCTATCAGGATGTTAATATCACAAGAGGCTATTTTTATACCTTTTTATTCCTAATTGCCCCCCCACTTGGATCTATTTTTATTGTATTTGTTCTTCCGTTGCTCGTTTCGTTTATTTGTTTTTCCATGTTTTGGACTCAAGAGATGTTTTAGGAATTAATCTCGCTAGTAGAGCATGGGCTGGAAGTGGGAAACAAATAAATTATTAAAGGGATAGTAATGTTTCATAATAAAAGCAGCTCTGATTAATCATCATAGTATTTGGACCTTGGAGAGTGTTAGCTCAATACTGTAGTAGGAGTTGTAGTTCAAGAGTAACTGAATGATAAAGTATCCCCCTCCCGCCCCTTTTACTGATGTAACACTGCTCAGCCAGATCAGAAGGGAGGTGCCCAGGTAGACTGCAGAGAGGGACAATCTTCAATTAAGATAAGGGATAAACCTGAAAAACTTGTCAAGGGGGGCGGGGCTTTCATTGTTCTCATAGGAAGAAGATTGTCCCTTGCTGTTATCTGTCCGGTCTATGGACTGGATTCCACATCTGAGGGGAGGAGGCTTACACTAGGTAAAAGGGTAGGAGGGGATACTTTATCATTCAATTACTCTTGAACTACAACTCTGACAGAATTGAAATAACACTCTCCATGGCCCAAATACTATGAACATTAATTGGAGCTGCTGTTTTTGTGAAACATTACTATCCCTTTAAGTTATATATATATAAGTCATTAGAGGATAATTTTATTTGAAGTGTTAAAATGAAACAGCTAGCCCCAAAGACTCTGGTTCTTGTCGCGAATTACAAGTCTCTGGGGACAGAGGCTGATTTTCCTGAGGTGGTGAGTAGTGATGAGCGAGCACCCCAATGCTCGGGTGTTCGGGTGCTCTGACCGAGCGCCCCCGGAGGCTCGAGTGCTCGGCTGAGCACCCGAGCCCCATTGAAGTCAATGGGAGGACTCGAGCATTACACCAGGCACCCCCTGCTCTGATGAGGGGAGGGTGCCTGGTCCATAGGAAAAGGGCAGAAAATGATGGAAACACCACAGAAATGGTTCAGGGACAGCATAGGGAATATGTGACTTTGATATTTTACACTTTGCACAGTAAACAGAATGTTCTCCTAATATGCAACTTTGCACACTAAACAGAATGTGCTTCTTATCTGCGGCTAGGCACAGTGAATGGAATATGTGACTTTGATATTTTACAGTTTGCACAGTTAACAGAATGTTCTCCTAATACGCAACTTTGACCACTAAACAGAATGTGCTTCTTATCTGCGGCTAGGCACAGTGAATGGAATATGTGACTTTTATTTTTTACACTTTGCACACTAAACAGAATGTGCTGCTAATCTGCAACTTTGCACACTAAACAGAATGTGCTGCTTATCTGCGGCTAGGCACAGTGAACGGAATATGTGAAGTTTTTTTTTTATATCTCTGCCCCCCCAAACAAAAGAAACTGCTGCCCCCACACACAGTAGTCCTAAAAAGGACTTTTGGGTCTTTTTTTTTTTTTAAATCGCTTTTCTTCTCCCTACACTGACTTTCCCTTCCTATCCTCATCTCTCCCTGGCTAAGACTGAGCCGAACTCGCTGGTCAGGTGCTATACAGCACCCGATCACGGGTTCTGGCCAGCCAATCAGTGTAATGCCAGCAGCCAACATGGCTGCTGGCATTACACTGATGTCAGAGCCTCCCCGCACGTTTATTGGCTGCGCAGCAGCCGCGAAACGTGCGGGGAGGAGACCCGAACATGGCGGGCGAGCACATGCGGTACTCGTACGAGTACCGCCATGTGCCGAGCAGAGCGATGCTCGAGCCGAACCGAGCTTCGGCCGAGCATGCTCGCTCAACACTAGTGGTGAGTTTCTTCTCCTTCCCACCCTGTTCCTCCCAATTCCCACCTACTTCTCCTCCTTCCCACCCTGTTCCTCCCATGGACCCCTAAAATCTCCTAAAGAGGGACACTTGGGTGGTATGGACCCCTTATATCTCCTATAGAGGGGCATTTGGGTGTTATGGACCTCTAATATCTCCTAAAGAGGGACACTTGGGATGTACGGAGCCCTAATATCTCCTAAAGAGGGACACTTGGGAGGTATGGACCCCTAATATCTCCTAAAGAGAGACACTTGGGAGGTATGGACCCCTAATATCTCCTAGAGAGGGACACTTTGGAGGCATGTACCCTAATATCTCCTAAAGAGGGACACGGGGAGGTACCAACCACTAATATCTCCTAAACAGGAACATTTGGGAGGTATGGACCCCTAATATCTCCTAAAGAGGGACACTTGGGAGGTATGGAGCCCTAATATCTCCTAAAGAGGGACATTAAGGAGGTATGGACCCCTAATATCTCCTAAAGAGGGACACTTGGGAGGTATGTACCCTAATATCTCCTAAAGAGGGGCATTTGGGTGTAATGGACCTCTAATATCTCCTAAAGAGGGACACTTTGGCAGTATGTACCCTAATATCTCGTAAGAGGGACACAGGGAGGTACCGACAACTAATATCTCCTAAAAAGGGACACGTGAGAGGTATGGACCCCTCATATCTCCTAAAGAGGAACACTTGGGAGGTGTGGACCCCTCATATCTCCTAAAGAGGAACACTTGGGAGGTATGTTAAATTGGAATGGTCAAAGCCAACACAGGCCGTGCCTTCTGTATCAGGGCTGTTCGACCTTGTGTCTCCAGCTGTTGTTAGTCCACATCTCTTATCCTCAACTGTGGAAGAAGTGAGTTGCAGTCTATCCACAGCTGGAGAGTCACAGATCGCTCGCCCCTCCTTTACAGCATGCTCCATCCATCTGTTGCCAGTCGAATTCTCAAATATATCTCTCCGCTCAGGCGCATGATCTGCATGTTTATCCATAAACACAACAGCAGCAATCTGTTCACGACTGGCCGCTCCCCTCATCCACAGGGGCTCATTATGACTTATTGGGGCTCAGTCTAGTACACACAAACACACTCTAATTTTTTTGATACATTGTATAATGATCTAAATCTTGTGTGGAGGGGGGAGATGGGGTGAAACATAGAAGAATCTGTTATTAAATCTGAGCACAGAAAATATGAAACTTAACGTGAGCCAACTCAATAACAGCTCCAGTCCTTAAAGGGAACCTGTTATCACATTGTTGTATAATCACATATGTATTTAAGCGATAGGTAGATAGATAGCTAGATAGCTAGATAGATAGATAGCTAGATAGATAGATAGATAGATAGATAGATAGATAGATAGATAGATAGATAGATAAGGAGATAGATAGATAGATAGATAGATAGATAGATAGATAGATAGATAGATAGATAG